>VZTG01008760.1:0-73724 GCA_013397845.1 Melanocharis versteri | reverse complement strand
CGTAGCTACCTACACGTTTGAGTTGACATTGGCGGTTCTTTCTGTAGCCTGTGGACATATGTGATGCCACCCAGAGCTGTGCGTGCTTCAGATGACTTTTCTCACCCTCCTTCCTTTGGTGCTCCCTCTTGCTTGTCCTGGCTCACCTTGGCCACCTCACGCCCCTGCCCTCGGGGTAAGGACGTAGTTTTCCCCCCCTGTTATTTGGGAAGCGGAAGCCGAGCGCGGGTTCAACCCGCAGGCTTCCCTCTTGGAACATGGCATGGTCCAGACAAGCCCTTTTTCCTACTAAACTGAGGGAATCACACACACACATACACGCAGAAATGCTCCTTTTTTTTAACTAACGAGCACCTGGAAGTGAGAAGAACTCAGCTGTATGGGATTCACACCCCCAGGGGCCTTTGAAAAGCACTCTTTTGGCAATCCCCCACGAGCAAAACCTTTGGACAATAGCTCAGGAAGCTCTGTGAGCCGGCTGTGTATGTCGTTGTTTGTGTTCAATAAATGTCTGTGCAGCTCTGGTACCGATGGGCTCCGACTGTTCTTCTCCTGGGTCGCCCCGACAACGCCAGCCCCATCCTTCCTTCTGCATCCTTCCACACCTTTTTAGCTGCTTGGAGGGAAGGTGGGGGTTGTATGCAAGAGTTCTCCATTTTTTTTATTACTACCATTTTTGTTACTGTTATTACTATTTTTATTTATCATCACCACCATCATAATTTTTTTTAAATTTCATCTTTTTAGAGAAGGTCCCCATGACCAGTGCACTTCCTGAGTGATTCCATGCTTTCTGGTTTTTTGGTTTTTTCGGTTTTTTTTCCAAAAGGAGAGTATTTGGCTTGCATAATCCTTTGGTTTTCCCTGAGATTAATTTTTAAGTTATGGTGTGACAATCATCCTCTCTCACTGCCCCCTTGTCTGGACGGATCTGCCATGTCTGTGCCCCACACCCTTCCCAAGACCCTCTCTGCCCAGCCCTGTATTCTGCTTCCAGGCTTTTCTTCTCTCTCCTTCCTCTCCAACAGGGAAACATACGTTTTCCATCTGTTAATTCCTGACTGTCCCTTGTCCCAGATTGCAGATGAGGGGACCATGATTCACCATGTCCCCAGACAGCTGAAGCAGCCACACAGTACATTTTTGCAGTGTACCACATGGGAAATACATTGTTTTTTCCAGGTGAGCCCCAAGACTTGATGGCCTTTCCCTCTCCTCCACCCTCAGTACTGGCAGGCACCGCTGGCAGCTTCCCACCCTTCTCCTGCCAGGATGCTGGGCCACTTCTCCTCCCGTCTGCGCCGCTGCCTGCTCAGCACTCACACGGGCCGTGCCAGGGGTCCCGGGCGATGCCACTGCATCAGTGGAGCCAAGGATGGGCAGGGGGCTGTGGGCTCCAGCAGGGAGCTGGCAGGGACCAGAGCACAGCCCAGGAGCCCGGAAAGGTGAAGGTGGTGCCGCTGAGCATCAGGGTTTGCTCTGCCCAGGTGTCCCAAAACCCGTGCATGCTCGGCTCTCCGGAGCATTCCAAGCCTCTGTGGTTAAAGGCGCTCCCAGATCCTCCGTAAGGTGCTTTGCTGCCCGTCCCCAACCCCTTGCCCTGCTCTCCCTGGCACTTTGGGTTCAGCTGTGCTTTTCGGGTGGCCCAGCAGCCACACAGGCTCAAGAGCGTGCCCTGATTCCCCACCCAGAGGAGCACAGGTGCTGCGGGGAGTGCTGATGGGCTCAGGTGGAGCCGGGAGCCTCCGCTGGCAGCTCCCCGTGTATTTGTGCTGATGCTGAGGGTGGGGAGAGGCAGGCACCACACGGGGCCTCCTCCCAGTCGCCGACTGGCCAGCAGAGCACGGAACCACCTGCCCAGGTGGCGAGTCAGCTGTGGGCAAGGGGCACTCCTCATCTTCTCCTGTTCCTCACTCTGCTTTAGACCAAGAGCTTTTCCTGTTGGAAGAATGAAATAGCCGGGTGTGAGACCCAGTGAAAATAAGCGCTCACCTCGGGGTGAGCCACGGCAAAAGCTGCACATCCCGCTGCCACCACCCTCCACGGCAGCCTGGGGTGAGGGAGGGTGCACGGAGAGATCCAGCCCACCCTGCGTTCTCAGCTCCTCCGTGGGGCTGTGGGACAAGCTGGAGCACGAGGAGAGCTTCTTCACGAGGTGATGAGGCACAGCAGCAGCAGCAGAATCCCGCTGAGCAAGACTGAGAAATCCACGCCAGGCCAACAAGGTTGTGGGGTTTGGACACCTGGGGAAAGCCAGGGAGCGTGACGGCGTCCTGGACATGGGGACTGCGGTGCCTGCAGATCACAGCTGCCCTGAATTCCTCTGCTCCCTGCCTGTGCTCCCTGTGCCGTTCCCCACCTCCACTGAGACAGCGCTGCCCAAAATAGCAAATGCCAGATTGGGTCTGCCAGATGCAGCCGAGCTCAGAGGCTGCTGGAGAGGGGGAGCAGACTGCAGCAGTACCTCTGCACCCATCCCCACGCCAGCAAACCCACGGATAACACCCCCCTCTGGGAAACATCCCCATCCCAGCCTGCTGCCAGGCATCCATCACCCAGCCAGGCTGTGGAAAAGCCACCCCAGGAATCGGTGGTGAGGGAGAAGAGGCTGGATATGAGCGTTGCTCTGGCATCAGGCAGGTGTCCGAGACGTCGTGCCAAGGCTTGTGCTGCCACAAGGATCTGTGCCCGTGGGAGTGCTCCAGGGAATGCTGGATGCGGCCACAGGGGGACAAGGGACGGTCCAAGCAGTAGCAGTCACCTGGGTCCCCTCACAGGAGCACTGCACAGTCGTAAAATCACAGAATATCCTCAGCTGGGAGGGATCCACAAGGATCATCAAGCCCAGCTCCCGATCCTGCACAGGACCACCCGAAGCATCCCTCCTTCTGGCATTCCCTTTGACTGTGCAACTTTTCTTTGGGGGTCACATTGCCAAGGTTATTTTGCAAATTAAAAAAAAAAAAGGATGAAACTGCAGTGTTATGTGGGAATCAGCTTATCCATTCATCGTCTGGGCTTGAGCGAGGTTTGGAGAAAGAGGTGTTGAAACCATTGCAGCGTCTCCTGGGAGCATGTTGATGACAACAAGGATAACAAAATCACAAGGAATGTATCAAACTCAGCTTTGATTTCTTTGGGGCCACTCAAAAGGAGATTTGCTGCTTTCTTTGGAAGGAGCCTCAATGTTTTGCTTTGATTTGCGATGGGTCTTGGGTTTCCATTTTGGATGAACTTAAAATACTCTGATGATGCATCCACAGCCATGCCACTGGGAAAAATGTCTAATATTGGAGTGAATATTCAATACAAGGTGAATGTCCCAGTTAATCAACAGAATAGGTTTAGTACATTGCTTTTCTCTCCCAAAACAATGCATGTTATCCAGCCAGAATGATTCAGCATTTCTGGAAGCAACCAACTCGGTCAAACTCTTTAGGAATGAGTTATGTAGGGGGAAATTTTTTGACTTTGACTGGAAAGTATTGCTCCAGTGCCTCCCATGCCCCTGGAGTGTGGGGGTCTCCATCAGAGAGGGGCCAGTTGAGGTTTGTGCTCAGCCCCTTGGCCTCAGCTGAAGGTCCCCACACCCCCTGCATATCCTTGTCGTGCTCCCAAAATTGTTTGGAGTATTGTTTTGTGCATTTTCCCCCCTCGACTGTATTTGCAAATCTAGTACAAAATAAGGCTGAAAAAAATAGACCGTTTCCCCTAAGGGAAAGTGACTTTCACCGGGGAGACTCTTTAAAATTTCATACTCTCTTTGAGCTGTTATTCCGGGGTTTGTTATGTATCCATGCTAGTCACTTTTAATTATGCTAATTCCCAGCTTATGCTCCATTAGCAAGGGTAATTTCCTGCCTCCGGCGCGGGCAGAGGTAGAGTTTCTGGGGGATCTCTGCGTGGTGTGGCAGGGATGAAGGCTTCATCCCGCTTTCTCCTTGGCCACAGGGATGGCAGCCGCGGGGGCACGCGGTCCCCAGCGCTGGGCGCCTGCGGCTGGTCACTAGATGTCCCCATTGCCCAGCTTTTCGTGGATCCTGCTCCCGCGGGGATGCGGGCGGCACGGGGGTGTCCGGGGCTTCCAGCCGCTGCTGCCACGCGCGCAGAGGACGTGCTGGAAAGGGAGTGGGCTTTGTGCGTGTGTCGCCGACACTGGTGACGGGCGGTGGCATCCCGCCGGCGGGGGACCGGCACCGTGTCGCTCTGCGGGAAGGGTCCCGTCCGTGCTGGGACCTTCAGGGAGCCAGCCCACGTGGATGTGTGGCGAGCATCTCCTCGGCCACGGCTGGCGAAAGCCACCCCCTTAGGCTGGCCCAAGCCCGCTCGGGCTGGCGGAAGGACAGGGTTTAGCTGGAGAGGTCCCAGGGGTCTCCATCCCGGTGGTCCCCAGGGAGGCATTCCCAAGCTGGCTGCTCTGTGCCTTGGCTGGCAGCAGGAGCCTCTGCAGCTGGCGGAATGACTCGCGGAAAGGTCCCGGTCTCCGTGCGGTCCCCCTGCTCCCACGCTGGATGTTACAGCGAGCTGGGACTCTGCTGAGAGGGATATTTTTGCTTTCCCTTCAAAAGAAATGCAGCTGTGGATCCTGATCCACTGTGCTGTGCAGCGAGCCCCAGGCCCCTGTCCAAAGGGTAACGTGGCAGTGACTTTTAGGAAGTACTGAATGTACCAGATGTGCAACTCCCCTCCAGATGTGCGGCCCCCCTCCCACTCTGCCCCAGCGCCCTTGTCCTGCAAAGAGGAAGATGAGACTCCAGATCGCTCCAAAAGCATCCCACAGACCAAATCCAGCCAAGCGCAAAGCCAGACTGGCTCTGGATTCCCACACTCGTGTTCAGGCAGTTTAACCGCAGTGATGTCTCTTCCCAGAAATGATGATCAAGTCCACTCTGCACATGGGGAACAAAACCAGCCAGGAGATGGGGATGAGGATGGAGCAGCGGGAGGAGGCTTTGGGTGTGAGCCCCACGCTGAACCGCGGCCTGTGGCTGGTTTAGGACACACGTGCTGTTTCCAGAAGGAACTGCTTTGATCCCGAAAGGATAGACCGGGATGTGCACGAGGACTGGAATATCTGAAGCACACTTGGAGCGCTGTGTCCTGGTTCCCTGCAGGCAGTGTCACTGTCTGTCCCTGGAGAAAGCCTGTGTCCGGGAGCATTTGTGTCTGGATCGAGCAGGGGATGAGCGGCACTTGGCTCAGAGCTGCTCCGGGCTTTGTTGTGTCCGACGGGACTGGCTGGCACAGGATGGCCCACGGGAGCGTGGGCACGGCAGGGTGTGAGCTGCTCTGTGGCAGTGTGGGCCAGCAGGCAGCAGGCCCCGTGGCCAGGCACACAGCACCGAGGGATGGGGCAGCATCGCTCCGGAACTCAGGACTGCGTGCACAGCTTGGGATCAAACCACCACAGCCAGCCAGCAGGATTTCCCAGCACAAAGGGGGGCAGGCCGTGATGTGCTCACCCAAAAGCAGTCAATTAGTGGTGTGGGGTTTTTTTTGGTGGGAGGACATTGCAGTGATGTGACCTGAGGCTGCTGCTGCTGCAGCTGGTGATGCAGTTTTCCCAAGGGATGCTGCTCTGTGCTACCAAGCACGCAGCCGTGCTCCCGAATCTCCTGCAGGAGCACTGCAGAGGAGCTGTCAGTAAAAGGCCAGTTAAAAATGCAAACCCAACACAGCAGGGAAACCGCCATCTCTATGCTTAAAACAAATTTTCAGTTGCAGACTAAAATTTATTCTTGCCGCAAGTAGATCTCCCCTCCACGTATTCTGGGCTGAAACGTGGTGATCTCCAGAGGCACAGGGTGGTGCAGTGCAGCACCAGGCAGAGGTTGTGGGGGATGTGTGCCCTTCCCCAGTGCTCCCCTCTCAGCTGCCCATCACCCCCAGCACAGCAGTGCCCTTGCCCATCAGCCCCAGATCTTGCTGATGAGGTCCAGCAGAACCAGCTCTCCGCAGCCACCATCCCTGCAGCCAGGGGTTTGTAGGGCAGAGAAAGGGCAGATCCTCAGCCCTGCAGCAGCCTCAGCGTGTTCAGATGGCTTCTCTGAAGCTCCCAAAAAGCCGCTCTCAGCCCTCAGTGAGAGCCCACGAGGCAAACGCAGCGCGCCGGGCGACCACCCGGGCTCACCTGGCAGCCCGGCTCACGCTGGATGTGTTTGGGTGTGAGCTCCCACGGAGAAAAGCGAGGTCTGTTGTGGTGTAGCAGAGCTCCGTGTGGGCATGGCTCCTCCAGCTTGGCTTTTGGGGTGTGGGTGGTTTCAGCATCGCGCTGGACAGTTGCTCAGGGTGTCGTAGCAGCCTCACGTTCGTGTAGCCTGAGAGGCCTTGGCTGAGCCCTGACCATCTCCCTTGCTTGCCCCCCAGCTCTGCAGACCCTGACCCCCACGGGAGGAACACCTTCACCGCCTGACCGGAGCGCCGCAGCCGGCCTGGTGCCAGAGGCTGATGCTTGAGCCCCTTCCGAAGATGCTGCCGGCTTCCCGCCAGCTTCTCCCGCTCCTTCGTGGCGCCCCTGGGGCCACTGCCCGACGCCCCTGCCCACGGCTGCCCAGACCCCGCTCCCTGGGCCGGGGCGCGGGGCAGCAGCGGGCTCGGGGCGCCGGGGCAGCAGCTCTCAGGAGGACAGCAGCTCGCAGCCAGCGTGCGGCCGTACCCGCTGCGAGCCAGCGCTTCCCACCGCCCCCTCTGCGCTTCCTCATCGCCCCTCACGCCCCAGCCGCTTTGCGATGTATTTCGTGGCTTATCCGTGTCATTGCAATAAAGCTTTTGTTGCTTGAGGTGCCCTCCGTGGTGCGTGGGATGAGGCTGGGGAGCCGTGGCTGGGGCGGTGGGGCATCCACGGGGAGAGGGCTGGGGTGCTGGGGGTGCACAAAAGTACAGGTGCTGGGTGCTGGGGGTGCACAAAAGTACAGGTGCTGGGTGCTGGGGGTGCCCCAGGAGCGCAAAAGCCTCGGTGCCCTCAGAATGGTTAATGGGGAAACTCAGCCCGTGAAGCAAACCGTGGTTTGGAAAATAGGCCTCAGAGCCCTGGCTCCACTCAGCATCAGGAAATGATCCCACATGGGAGCGGGGCTGCCAGGAGGGAGGGGGAGCGGGACAGGGGGAGCGCTGCAAAGAGAATCCAGAGCATTCCCGAAAGGCGGCGACGAGCGGGATTCATTATCCATCGGGAGACGTGTTTATAGCAAGTGTGAGTCACTGCCGGGCCCCGGGAGCAGCCCAGCAGTCCGGGGGCTGCCAGCGATCCGGATGGGATACAGGCTCCCCATCCACCCCCACACTATGGCACCTCTCAAACACGCCCCACCAGCCCGCCACATGCCAGCCCTGCTGGACCCTGGAGCAGCCCTGGTGCTATTTTTGGACACCCTGGGGCATGGTTTTTCTCTGAGATGCTTCCTTTCTACTCGAGAAGAGAAGCCAGAGCGCTGCCCCAGCTCTGCGTGTTGCCCTGATGCAGTGAGGGTCTCCATCTCTAGCCCATCCAGCCCCAGGCTTGACACACATCCAGGAGAGGCCAGCACTGCCTGCCCAGACCTCTGCCCTATGTGGAAACAAAGGCAAAAATGCTATATCGACCTTTTTTCTCCATTTGGAATTATATTTTCCAAGTGCAGATCACCCCTGCTCCCGTTTGGCCCCGCAGAGGGGCTGTGGGCAGGCAGGCAGGGCAGTTCACCCTTCTCTACACCCTTGCTGCACCCCAGGGAGCAGCAGCCCCAAATCTCTACGGAACCTGGAAGTCATGCCCGCCTTGTTTGTGCCACCCCTGACATGCCCTTGGCTGGGGTGCCCAGCCCTGCTCCCTGACAAGCCACAAAGACAACCACAACGTACAGCTCCAGGCCTGGCACCCACTTTGGACTGAAAACCAGGTTTTCTGGGTTTCTCCTACCCGGGAATTGGTTGAATGCTTTGACTTGGAGAAAAGCCCCTGTCGCTGTTCTGTCCCATTCCCAGAGCAGCAGCACCAGGGAGACCCTCCCAAAGCGGGGTGTCACCGACTGACAGCGAGCGGTGCTCTGGGAAACGTGGCTCGGGGCTCTTCTCCCATCCCCTGCCAGCCCTGGGCCAGGCATGAAGCACCTTCCACGGCCTTTGCTGCTGGGAGACTTTCCCAGAGCCAGAGCCAGAGCCAGCCCCGGGTGGGAGCAGCCCCGGGGAAGGAGTCGGTGGGGCTCTGTGTGCAAACACCCCCAAAGGCTGCTGTGTCCGCCCACCCCAGGGTGGCACAGGGCTTGAATCCCTGCCCAGGCCGGACAGGTGGGATGCAGAGGGGTGTGACCCACCTGCATGCCCTGGCTTAGCCTCTGCAGGACTCATCAGCTGCAAGAGGAAGCTTCTGTGCCCCACTGAGGGCATTTAAGGGTGCAGAGGCCCCACAGCCCCATCCATTGCATCCAGCCCTTTGTGCTGGCTGCAGCTCCATGGCTTCCTGCTGAGAGGGTGAGTGTTTGGAGATTAAAACAGCCTGTTTACCTTTGGCCGTGCCTCGAAAAAATAATAAAGTAGCGGGAGGGGAGGGGGGGAGATGCTTATCTTTACACCCTGCTGGGATTCCCCAGCTGCAGCTTGTGCTGGGATCTGCTGCACGGAGCAGGGGAAATAGGCTTGAGCAGAGCAGTCCTACAACCACGGGCTGCTCTGGGTTAGAAGGGACCTTAAAGCCCATCTGATTCCACCCCCTGCCAGGGGCAGGGGCACCTTCCACTGTCCCAGGCTGCTCCAAGCCCCGTCCAGCCTGGCCTTGGACACTTCCAGGGATCCAGGGGCAGCCACAGCTTCTCTGGGCACCCTGAGCCAGGGCCTGCCCAGCCTCACAGGGAAGGATTACTTCCATAAATCCAACCAAAACCTACTTTCAGTTTAAAGCCATTCCCCCTTGTCCATGGCTGAATGGTTTGCATTTGCTCCTCATTGTCTGTGAAAGATCCAAGGAGGATGCTCGGCACTGCCTGGAGTGGGCTGGGAAGGAATTTTGCCAGGAAGGGTGACTGGCTTGTTTTATCCTTCTAGGAAAAGGCTGCAGCTGGATCTGGCTCCGGTGTGGAGGGAGCCGGGCTGCATGCCTTGCTGCATCCCAGCACTGCTCTGCAAGGGCACAGCCACACCCGCAGCCCGGACGGCTGCTGGGGTGGTAAAAATAACGAGTGTAAACATGCATGCCTAATAAAAGTGGGAGCAGAAACAGCCTGGGAAGGGGCTACTGGGAACCTCTGGGAGTTCGCTGGACACGTGCAAGCTGCTGGGCTGGGGAGGATCATCCCTGTGGAAAACGATGGGAAGGGCTGGGGCTGGCTCCATGCTGCGCTGTGCCGGGAGGCCAGCTGAGACACGCAGAGGGCAGCCAGCAAGGAAGGTGCTGCTCTGTCCCTCCCAAGGCTCTGGGGTTTGACGCCTGCATCCACACGGATGGAGAGGGGGGCTGCAGTCCACGGCAGAGGAAAAGCAGGTTTTCAACCCGCGTGGCTCCATCCCTTGGCAGCCGGGTGATGCAGGCTGGGCTCTGGGAGCGTGGGGCTGGGCACAACCAGTGCCTGCGTCCCCCCAGCTGGAGCAGGGCCGTGTCTGGCGGCTGCTCCGCCGTTCCTCGAGCGCCTGGGGCCTGCCTTCCCCAGGGAGCGTGTGCCCAGCCTGGCAGGCACGCTCCGCTCCCTGGGAATCGCCCAAGCCACGCCTTTTATCGAAGAGGAATGGAAAATATTCCCTGCTCAGCTGCCGGAGGGGTTAGCGTGTGGTTTTCCACCCGTTTTTCCTGGGTGTGCTCCATGAGAGGGGGTTCCTCTGTCCCCTGCCCCCCCAGTGATGCCCCCAGGGCTGGAGGTGGCAGATCCCAGGGTGCTGCCTTTTCTCCAAGAACGGGAAGCCAGTGCAGGTGCTGCTGATCTTTCTGGTCTGAGCCAGTTTTGTTCCCAAACCATGATGCTCCCAACTTCCCAGTCCCCACGCTTTGGGCTGTTTCTATTTTCTGAGTGTAAAATGGAGGCGGGGGAAGCCCTGGAAGTGAATTTTGCTGCCCACCTTCAAGCCTCCACTGTGGGACAGAGGAGGAGAGTGGGACTCTTTCACCGGGAGAGCATGAGGAGGCTCTTCCTGATATCCCAAATGTGGGACGTCCTGGCATCCCGGGGCTCCCCTGCAAGGCACGGATCCCTGCAAGCGCTGGGGTGGCCCAGGAAAAGGATCCTGAAAGCCTTATCTCCTCTCCTCCAGCTCCCACGCCGCATCCGCAACCTCCCCTCTCATTCGACCCTCTCATCTTCCCTAAGAAGCTGAGCCAAGCTTTCCCACAGACCCAGACAGCTATTAGGGAAATATTATTACCAGATGGTTTGGTTTTTTCCATAAGAACAGAGGCCAGCGTGAGGTAATGGGGAAAACATTAACCCAGCACGCACCATGCTGGGTGCGGGCACTCGGATTTGCTGCTGGAGCTGTGCTGTGTCCCGGCTGGGTCAGCATGGAAGGGGTCTGCAGGCTGGGCTGGAGGGGGACGCTCACACCCTGCGTGCGCTGGATGGATGGGAGCTGGAAACCCCCGCTGGAGCGGCGGGGACCCTGAGGTGGCTTGGGAAGGGAGGAGTGTATCCCCAAACGGTGCTGGAAGGGAGGCAAGGCCGCCCCTGGCTCGGACGCAGCTGGCAAGCAGCCCAGCAGGGGAGTTCGTGCCGGGTCAGCGGTTCGGAGCAGCACCGTGTCCCACTGGGCTGCGTCTGCCGGGTGCACCCGAGCCCTTGGCAAGGAAAGGGTGCCGAGGGGCCGCTTCGCAGGGCTCCCGACGGGTTTGGAAGATGGGTTGTCTCTTCCACTGGGTGTTTTTGCAGGGGGGTGGATGCCAGACCCCCTCTGGTGCTGCCTAGGCCTGCTCTGCGCCATGGTGGGATTCTCCCAAGGCACCTCTGGGAGAGGTGATGTTTTCCTGCTCAGAGGGGTTTCTCCGCTGCCTCCTCCGCAGAGATCCGCTGTGGGAAGCTGAGTTACCATGTGCAGAAGCAGCACAAGCCACGTTCTTTGCAGCAGGGTTTGTGGCTGGCTGGGCAGCGCTGGGCTCGCAGCACGGCTGCTCCTGTGGCGCAGGACTGAGCACGGAGAGGGGGAGGACACCGGGATGGAGCCTGGGTCGGACACCTGGGGGGTCCCACAGCCGGTCTGGGGACGTGCACCCCCAGTAACCAGGCCCATGGAAACATCCATCACCCCAGACATTTCCATCACCGGGTGCCCACGTCCCCAGGAGTGGGGGGAAGGTGACAAAGATGACGCAGGCAGCCGGCAGGCCACTGGTGTGCTTGGTGTGGTTACAGCCAGGGAAATTTCGGTGTTCCCGAACTGCGGCATCTCCCAGCACCATCTGAGGGGACAAAGTAGTCCCGGCTGCAACCTGGCACTCGCTCCTTCCCTGCTTTCCAAAGCACCCTTTGGTTCTGTGTGTGCTGATGGGTTCAATCCTGGCTCTTCCCGTGGGAATTAATTTCAGCTCATTTCCATATTTCCTATGGAAATTTTCCATTTCCAAGTGGATTTGATTAAAGGGAAGAAAAGGTTACATGGAAGAGTTAATATCAGAAAAAACAGAGCAAACTCATTCTTTTCTCAATCTGTGGGAGGAGAAAAAGCAAAAAATTCTGTCCCAAGTGCACTTTTTTTTTTTTTCAGCACCCAGTTTGGTCTGGAATTGGACTGAAATTTTAGTGCAGTGCAGTGGGCTGGGACTGGGGAAGGGGAACACCCATTCCCTGGGGCACTTTGGCACCCTGGAGGGGCTTCCCTTGCCCATCTTCATAGCACTCCAGAGGGAGGCTGATAGATGGAGGAGGTCCCCTGCTCCTGTCAGGGAGACAGAGCCACAGGGCTCAACTTCCCTGGCCTCATCTGAAGAGAACGGGAAAGGGGACCTCCTTCACAGGCATGTGTTGTTGGATTTAGAGACACGATGGCATGCTGCTAGTCCCAGTGACTTGGGAATGGGTTTTTTTCCTGCAAAACTAGCCCACACTTTTCCAAGGAAATGGCTGTTCAATGTCCTGGGGACACTGCTGGCTGCTGGCCATGGGTTAGCACCACAGATCTGGAAAAGACAATGACTTAAAATGCTTTGGAAGCTGGACATTGCTCCAGTCCAGCGATCCGGTCAGATGCTCCTGGGACATCGTGCCTGAGGACCGCCCTGGGGGGGCCAGGCTGGGTTTCCAGGCAGGGACTGGGGTGCCAGGCAGGGACGGGGGTTCCAAGCTGGGACTGGGGTCCCCAGTGGGGTGGGAGGAGCTCCCCAGGGCACACGGGGCCTGACAGGCTGCAGCTGCTCGGGGCCCTGTACGGTCAGCAGGCGCCTTGCACAGGCCATACCACGATCATTAAGTCTTTGCTGACACGGCCAGCTGGCCTCCAGCTTGCTCCAGCTCTGCAGAGCTGCTCCCGAGATGGGTTTGCTTTCTCCTGCCCGCAGGGAGAGGGAGGTTGGCTCTTCTTCTGCTTGGGATAATCACCTGTGAGAGAAGGGGGGAGAGGAAGAGAGAAAGCTAAGAGGAAATGACTTTGCTGAGCTGATGCATGCAGACAGGTCCTTTCCCAGCAACCCCTTTCTGGGAGCTGCTGGCTGGTTTTCAAAATCCCAGGAGGGTTCCCTTGTGGGAGCCTGAGGAGGTGCGTTGGAAAGCCAGGTCAGGTCTGATCCCCGTGAAGTGTCAGGCAGCAGGACTTGTCCCTAGGCGTGCTTGCTCTCTGGGAGAGCATCCTCAGTAGGTTTGAGAGGCTGTGAAAATTTGCCTTGCAGTGCCCCCATCTCCTGGCGCCGCCTGTGCAGCCCAGCAAAGCCCACACACCTCCGTGCCTGGGCGGTTGGTTGGACTCGATGATCCTTGATGGTCCTTTCCAACTCAGCTCATTCTGTCACTCTGTGAATTCGTGTTGAAGTGGAAAAAGTGTGCCTGAAGTTTTTTGGGTTCACGAGGTTTCAGTTCAGCACAGTCTGCAGATTATTCTGCACTGCTTTTGGGCACTGTTTATCCAAAGAATCATTATTTGGTGCATCTGCCTGTGTAGAGTGCACAGGCTCCTCCACTGTTGTAACTTGCAGTCAGTGGAGCTTCTGGGTTCTTCTGGGTTGTCTCAACTTGGGACACCTCTGACAACCAAACCAGCAATGTTTCCTCTCGACCATCCCCACAAAGATGCTGTCAGATGACAGGCAGGGTGACAGAGGTGGCGGCAGCCCTGCACGGTCCCCTGCTGTCTTCGTGCCACCAGCCTGGGTGCAAACAATTTGTTCCAGCTGGGTTTGTGCTGTCGGCTCTTTGCTCTTTGGAGCCATCAACTTTTTATTTAATCACAGCTTTTGGTGCCCTCCTGTGCTTTTGGGAGCAAGTTGCAGCTGCAGCTGCACCCGGGTCAGCCCTCAGGTGTTTCAGCTCTCCTCCCCTCCTCAGCAATTAATGCTCCCACTGTGATGGGGGGTTTGGCAGGACCTGGGACTTCTCCAGGACTCTCTCCAGTTCTGGCCATAAAGAGCAGATGGTCAATACCAATTTGGGGTGCTTTGTTGTAGAGGTCCTCAGGCTTTCCTGCCATCTTACAGAGTGGGAAGATGCTCATCTCCAGATATCCCTAAGGATTTGTGCTCCTGCTTCTGCCTCCTGGGTTTGATAACTTGGACCCTGTTCCCAGCTCCCTGCCCTGAGCATGGCCCTGGGGAGAAGGGTTGTTCCCAGTCTGGGGTGACCCTGTGGGCTTCTCCTCAGCAACAAGCCTCTCCTGTTCCTGACTGGCTTGAGCAGAAAGCCCTGAGGGTCAGGGAAGAAAGTGCTTCTCTGAAAATGTTGTGCATCCATGGTGCCCCCATGCCTGGGACAGCTTCAGCTCTGCCACGCGGTGGGGACTCCCCTGGGACAACCCAGGCCAGCCCTGGTGCGGGTTGGATGCGATGGGAATGCATCCCCCTGGCCCAGGGGCTGAGAGGGAAGAGCTGGCAGGTGCCCCAAGCCCCCCGCCCCAGCGAGCAGGCTGAGCCCCCGCGCTGGGCACCGGCTGCTCCAGGGCTCCCTGCGGGGCTTGCGGAGGTCCCAGGCACCGGTGGCCAGGCTGCCATCGCAGGTACAGTGACATCCACAAAAAGGGTGAGGAGAAATGCTTCCTGAGTTTGACTCGCAGCTGACAGCCCCTGATCCCTCCCTCCGTCCTCGGGCTCGAGAAGTCTCCTCCTCACCCTTACCCTCCTGCCTTCTCTTCCTCCCACGGAAACCAAGGGGAAAGCGGTGAAAAAAAAAACAACTTCAGCGACTCCTGCCTCCGGACCGTGGCCTCGCTCGGCTGCTGGGTTCTCCTTCCCTGCTTTTTTCCTTGGATCCAGCCGATGGTAATCTGAACCAAGAAACATGAGGCTGCGAGACTTTCTGCTCACTCTGCTGCTCCCGGCCGGCTTCCTGTGGGGGGGCTCATGTGCTCAGCGCCCAGATATCATCACCCAAGTCCCAAGCGCAGAAGGTAAGCCTGGAATGCTTTCCAGGGTGGTTTTCCTTCTCAGGATCAGCAGAGAAGCCTGACTGCTGTTTCCCTCCGGGGCGGATGCCTCTGCTGCTGACACACCGCAGATTTGTCGGGATGTTTGTGCTTGCCGAGGAGAGCGGTGTAGGATTAGAGAGGATCTGCATAAAGTGCCCACTTTCGTGTTTTTTGGCTCTTTTTCCGTGGCTCTGTCTGGTCGGTAGTTACCAGTAGCACTGGGATGCAGGAGAGGGGGATAACAGTGGATACCAGTCCAGCTTCCTGAACTGTTCTGGGCTTGACGCTGGCTCTGAAAGGAAGTTCATGTTATTGCTCTTTCTTAAAATGGTATTTTTGACAGGATGTGTCAGAAAATTTTTACTTTCCTATTGCATTGATTGCTAAAATGGTTTCATTTCTTTGAGTGGTTCCTGCAGCTGCTTGTTATTTGGTATAATAAGTAGCATAGGTCTTGCAAAGGTATCCTTTGAATGGAAATGGGAAAGAAAGTATAGGAAAGTGTTAAATGCCACAAAATTATGCTTTCTGAAAAAGTGATCTTGCTTTCTCTAGATGCCAAGGGGGTTAGGATGTGAAAGCATTCCCCTTAGCCCGGATCCCGGGAGCCTGCTAGGAGGGAAGCGGGGTGGGCAGCGCGGGAAGCCCGGGGTGGGGAGGCGATGCAGCAGGACCGCCGGCCAATTCCTGCCTCTCCGCTTCTTCCCAGACTGCCCTGTGGACCTGTTCTTCGTCCTGGACACCTCAGAGAGCGTTGCCCTGAGGGTGAAGCCCTTCGGGGACCTGGTCACCCAAGTGAAAGATTTCACCAACCGGTTCATTGATAAGCTGACCCAGAGGTACATCCCCGGGGGTTTATCCGGGCTGCTTTGGGGATGGAGCCTGCTGCCCGGTGGGATGCCGAGATCCCCCTGCCTGTCTGTCCACAGAAGGAAAGAAGGAAAGCAGGGGTGCTGGGGAGGGGGATGTGAGCCTCTCCTCCCTCTCCCGGTCCTCGGCTGCTCTGTTTTGGCTCTGTCTGTGCTGACAGCAGCAGCGTGGCTTTAGCAGGGCTGCCTGCACCCACCCTCGGGACAGACAGGAATTGCTGGAGCGGCAGACATGGCAGCCCAACCCCACCACCTCCGGGTGGCTGTGTGGTTACTGTGCAGTGCCAAAGCCATGCTGGTCCCTGTGCTCAGGCCCAGAACCACCCAGGGGTGTGGGTGGCAGCAGGACACCTCTGGGGCTAAAGCCATCACTCACAAGCACCCTGAGAAGCTCGGTCTTGCTGAGCTCCTCAGGGCAGCAGGAGATGTGTGCTGGTGCCCAGAGGGGCACTGTGGGGATGTCCCAGTGCTGCACCAGCTGGAAGGGCAATGCCCCATCTCAGGATGGGTGGGAGGGGGTTATCAGCTCACCTGTCCATTGCCCGGGCAGGAGAGTTGTCTCACAAGGCTTTGAGTGAGCCTTGTGCTTGGGAACGACCTGCCAGGCCTCCATCAGTGCAGCATCACTCTCCCCTGAGAGAGGCTCTGGGCTCAGTCCAGAGGCAACTGCCTGCAGGAGATGAAGGGAACAGCAGTGGACAAGGCTCAGGTGGCTTTGGGAAAGTTCCTTCTGGGCAGAGAGAAGATGTGCAATGCCACTCCTTTGGGACTGGCCCCTGCTTACTGAAAAAGAAATAATTTCTCTTTGGGGTTGGTCCCTGTATCCTGAAAAGACCTTTTCTGGGGCAGTGGCCAAAGCGCAGGCGATGCCTCTGTCTCAGGGAGTCACAGATGCTGGATGTGTCAGTGCACAGGACAGGGCTGCAACACACACACCCTCATCCTTCTCCAAGGCAGAGCGTCCTTCTGAGGGAGGCATCCCTCTCTGATTTTAACACATCTGGCAGTAGAAAAGCTCTTTGCGAGGTGTTTCAGTGGTCACCTGCCTTGCACACACACACACACCTGGCTGTCTGGCTCTGCACCTCTGCCCAGCTCCAGCCCCTGGCACCTCTTCCAGAAGCCTCTCTGCCGAGCTGTTTGATCCCTGCAGATGCCCACCCGCTGCACCGCTTTGCCCTTCCACCCACAGGACAAGCTGCCCTGGGGTCTCGTGCTGTGCTTTGCATGGGAAGCACATCCCAGCTTTGCAGGAGAGCGGGGAGCCCTGGCAAATCCCCGTTTTGCAGAGGATTTGCATTTTCTGTGCTGGGGCGAGCGAAGCGAACCCCGTGTCCCGGTGTGTCCGCGCAGGTACTACCGCTGCGACCGCAACCTGGTGTGGAACGCGGGAGCGCTGCACTACAGCGACGACGTGGTGCTCATCAAGAGCCTCACGCCGATGCCCAGCGGGCAGAGCGAGCTGAAGAACCGCGTGTCGGCCGTCAACTACCTCGGGAAGGGCACCTACACCGACTGCGCCATCAAGCGCGGCATCGAGGAGCTGCTCATCGGGTCAGGCAGCAGGGTGGGGGTGCTGTGGCTCTGGAGGGTGGAGGGTGGGAGCTTCTGGGTTGGGACATCCCTCTGCATTGTGCAGAGCCGTGCCCAGGCTGGGAAAAGAGGTCACGGCGCGGGGACAGGGGTGGCAGGTTGCTCCAGCATTGCTGGGATGAGGCATGCCCTGGCCAGTGTCCCCAGGTGTCCAAACCGCTCCTCTCCAGATTTCAACGTTAAATCCTGTGTTTAAACCCTTCCAGTGGTTCCCATCACAAGGAGAATAAATACCTGATTGTGGTGACTGATGGACACCCTTTGGAAGGTTACAAGGAGCCCTGTGGAGGCCTGGATGATGCTGCCAACGAAGCCAAGCTCCTGGGGATCAAAGTGTTCTCCGTTGCCATCTCCCCCAACCACCTGGTAGGGACCACACAGCGGGGATGCTCCTGGCAGGGCGTCCCCAGTGGGACCATGGGACCCCCAGTGTGACGAAGGAGGGGCACTCAGAGCCTGCACAGGTGCCCGCAGGTCTCACTCTGCCCTCCCCACCCCCAGGACCAGCGGCTGAACATCATCGCCACGGACCACGCCTACCGCCGCAACTTCACCGCCACCAGCCTGAAGGCCACGCGGGAGATCGATGTGGAGGAGACCATCAACACCATCATCGACATGATTGTGAGCGCTGTGCCCCCTCCCCAGCCCTCTCCCTCCCCAGGCCCCCCTGTCCCTCTCAAACCCCTTCTCTTTGCTTTCTTGTCTTGCAGAAACTTAACACGGAGCAATCGGTGAGTGTCCCCCTGCGACTGAGCCTGTCCCCTGTGGGTGACCCGTGGCTAAGGGGGGCTTGGTGGCACAGCCTTGCCCTGCAGGCAACCCCTGCCAGCCTGGGAATCCCCCCCAAGCAGGGTGCAGCCTGACTCTGCTGCTGCCCTCTCCTCTAATGCTGTTTCCTCCTTCCCTCTGTGCAGTGCTGCTCCTTCGAGTGTCAGGTGAGTCAGGCTTTTGAGAGCCCTGTCCCCTTCCCTCATATCCCTGTGGTCCCTGGCTGTGCCTCGGGTTGGTCTAACCCATACCTCTCCCCTGCAGCCTCCCCGAGGGCCCCCCGGACCTGCTGGTGACCCAGGCCACGAGGTGAGGGACTGGTTGTGGCCGTGCTGTGGGACTGGGGCAGTGGGATGGGCTCACTGGGGATGCTCAGAGACCTGGAATCATTATCAGAGAACCATAAGGGTTGGAAAAGGCTTCCAAGGTCACCTGTGGGTCGCGGGTCCTGGAGAAGTGGATGAGGACCCACACCACGCTGCCATGTGGCCAGCATGCTCCCCATATCCACAGAGCATTTCTGCTCCCATCCTCCCTGCTCTCCTTTCAACAGGTCATCGTTCCATTCCTGGGGATGATGAACTAACTGTTTCTGTCCTGTATTGCAGGGAGAACGAGGCAAGCCAGGTCTTCCTGGCCAGAAGGGAGAGGCTGGAGACCCAGTAAGTGAAGGACCAGCCCTGGTGACTCTGCACGGGGCTGTTTTTTGGCTGCTTCTGGCCAGACCTCTCGGGTGCATCCTCCCCAGCATCACTGTGTTTCCATGGGGTGTGCAGTCATGGTGTGCAGTGGGGTGGCTTCTCCTCTAGCTACAAGGCTTCCTTGTTCCTCACCCAAAATAGCCGTCCCTCCTGCAGGACACGGCTCTGACTCATGTGTGCCAGCCCAGGGGTGGACTCTGGGCTCCCTCCCGTGTCCTCTGACACAACAAGCACAGCAGTGTTACAGGGAAACCTCTGGTAAATAACCTGAGAACATGAGGAAACTATTTCCCTCCTCCTTCCTCTTTTATTTTACTAGGCACACTTGTTTTTGGGAGGCACATTTCTCCCACACACGTGAGCGCACAGTTACCTGTCTTGTGCGTTCCCAAACTGGAAACCCCGTGCCATGAGTTTTTCCTTCCCAAGGGTTTTCTGCCTTTCCCTTTCATCCCAAATGATGTGTCTCCAAGCGCCCAGTTTCCCTCTCCTCCATGAAGAGCTGGAGATGGTGGAGGTGAAGGCAGGTCCTCTGGGCCCTCCACAACGATCCCGTGCTCCCAGGCCAGGAAAACAAGGAGCGGAGTTATGGGAGAGGCTTCTGTGTGACAGAGTGGCAGCTGAGCCCCACATCAAGAGTCTGGGGGGATGCTGTCCCGTGGTGGTGACTGTATCTGCCTCTGTAACACCATGTTCCTGTTCCCTAGGGCAGGCCAGGAGACATGGGACCTGCTGGCTACCAAGGAATGAAGGTATGTGGGGCTGCAGGCTCACAGAGGTGCTTCAGAGGTGGGCCGCAGGCTTTGTGCTGCAAGTGTTCTCATTCTCCCATTTCCCTCTCTCCTTTCCTCTCTAGGGTGACAAAGGAAGCCGAGGAGAAAAGGTGAGGACAGCAGGGATGTTTGGGGGAGATCCCTGTGTCACCATGCCTGGCTTTCCCGGGCTGCAGCTGCGTGGTTTTGGGGTCTGGTATGTGCCCCCACATCCACCCCTGCTGCTGGCACTGGCTGAGCCAGGAGTGGGGATCCAGCGGGATCCAGTGGTGTGCAGAGGAGCGGTGAATGCCTGCACCCTCAGACTGAGCTGGTGTGGGGGCTGCACTGTGCTGGGGGCACGGCTCTGCTCTGCTCGGGCGTCTGACACCTCTCTCCTTCCCTCCACAGGGCTCAAGAGGAGCCAAAGGAGCCAAGGTCAGCCTCTGCTTTTGCACCATTTATTTTTCTCTGACATCTGGGAGGCATTGGGAATTTGGGAATCACTTCGTGGTCCTTGTTCTCTGTTTCAGGGTGAGAAAGGCAGGCGTGGAATTGATGGCATCGATGGCATGAAGGTAAATCTCTGCTCCAGGGCACTTTGCTCGGCCTGAGCACCCTGGCTTTTGCCCCTCCGAAACCCTTGTGGGGTCTGGGAATGAAGCCTGTGGGGCAGTGGAACTCCCTCCCTGCAGGGCCATCCGTCTGCCAGCCAGGGATGGGGCTGGAATGACTCTTCCAGGGGTCTGGGATGATGGATGGGGTCTTCCCGTGAGTGCCACTCATTGGGGACCCCTGCTTTTCCTGCCTGACAGGGTGAAGCTGGATACCCCGGACTACCTGGCTGCAAAGGCTCACCTGGGTTTGACGTAGGTACCCTGTGGGTGCCCCTTGCATGCAAGTGAACAGCTCTGCCACGATGGTGTGTGGAAACAGGGAATTGCTTGGAAACGTGCGATGCTTATCCCAGGCATGGCACCTTGGGGTGACCCTGGGGCAGTCTGCCTCGCCCTTGCCTGGAAGCTGTCCCCAGTCGCCCTGGGGCAGCCTGGGATGCAGCTCTGGAAAACATTATTCTGACATTGCATTTCCCCAGTTTCCCTGCTTTTCCCATGCTTCCATGATGACACATTTGTGGTGGCACCGGTGTCACTGCGGTGCAGCCACAGCAGCCCAAAACCACCTTTTCTGCCATTTTCCTCTGAGCTTCGGAAGTGTTTCAGCAACGTGGGTGCAGCATTGCTTGCACGGCTCCGTGGTGTAGGAGTCCCTTTTGGCCATGTCCCTCCTGTCCATCCCGATGGGGAGCCACCTGCCAGGCTGCTGGGATGCTCAGTCCATGCCCAGTTTCCTGCAGATGGTGTCACCAGTTCAGGTTTCAGTGATGCTGCCTTTAATTTCAACAGGGAGCTCAAGGCCCGCCCGGCCCGAAGGGAGATGCCGGTGCTTTTGGACCCAAGGGAGCAAAGGTGGGTTGCTCTGCCCAGCTTCATGCAGAGGAGGGATGCTGGGACCGCTCTTCTGCAGGAGGGAGAGGTGGAAATTGGGGCAAGCCTATCACAGAATTAGAATGGTTTGGATGGGAAGGGACCTTAAAGTCCACCTCATTCCAACCCCTTCCACTAGAGCAGGTTGCTCCAAGCCCTGTCCAACCTGGCCTCTTGACGAGAGGATGGCCCCCATCACCCACAGTGTGCCCAAGGCTCGTGGGTGCCCACAACCATCCCTGAGATATCAGAGGAGGGCTGTGAAAAGGTGGCTTTCCCTGGGAGTGGTGTAGGGAGGGATCTGCTGGCATGGGGAGACACCACAACCCTGGAAGAGGCTTGGGGTGCACTGGGGCTTCTGAGAGCCTCTGTGCTGTGGGAGCTGAAATCCACTGCTGGATGCAGTCTTGATGGTTCCTTGTGTTCTTGTGAAGGGGGAGCCTGGGGATGACGGAAAACCTGGCCGACAGGGGATTCCCGGCAACCCTGGAGAGAAGGTGGGTGAAGAAGCCCCCTTGTGTGGACATCCTCTGCTCTGTGAGAGGACCCCTGCCCCAGCCTGAGCTTTGAAGCAGAGCTTGCCCAAAGCTCTGTAAGTGTGCAGGGCTTTGCTCCAGCACTGTCTGACTTCTCGTTTGCATCCCTGTGCCTTGCAGGGTGCTCCTGGGAACCAGGGTGAGCCTGGACCAGCAGGAGAGACTGGTGACGAGGTGAGTCCTCTACCTGTGATGCGCCCTGCGTGTGCTTGCTGGCCGTCCCCACGCCCTGACCACCCCTCTTGTTTCTCCACAGGGTGCTCCAGGTGAGGACGGTCCTCCTGGAGAACGGGTAAGTGAGAGCACCTCTGCCAGGCATCCCACCAGGGCGGGGGCTGGTACCCTCTGGAAGAGGAGGAGGGGGCTGGGGCTGAGCCTGCTCAGAGCTGGGCGGTGAGGGAGGGCTTTGCCCCGCTGGGAGCGAGCCCTGACTTTGTGATGCCACCCTCTCTTTGCAGGGCAGCAACGGAGAGAGTGGAGCGCCGGGCTCACCCGGTGACCGCGGGCCGAGAGGACAGCCGGTAACTGCACCAGCAGGGCAGCCTTCGGCTTCTGCTTGCAGGAGGGGTGATGCTTGGAGGCCAGGGGCTGGGAATAGGTGTCCAGTGGCTAACTCCAGCAGCCCGTGGGCCAGCGGGCAAGCTCAGTGCCTTGGCCTGCTGGTTTGGGAGGGACCTGCTGTTGTCCCCCAGAAATTGCCCCTTTGTGCTGGCAGGTAATCACCAGTCAAAATCCAGAGGAGAGCATGCCCAGCAAGCCAAGAGCAGGTGAACAGCTGTCAATTCCTTCCTCACAGCTGGAAAACTAGTTAATGGCGAGGAAAGAGTCAAGGTGTCCTCTGGGTGCTCAGGGGCTGCGGTGGCTCAGGCAGGAGGGCACAGGTACCGTCAGCAGCAGGGCAGCGTGAGTGGGTGTGGGTGGAAGGGGGAGCACTCTTCCCTCTCTTTTCGAGTGGGAGTCACTAGGAAAGTATGTTTCCAGCCTGCTGGGCTGAGTCATCAAGCGTGAGCGTGGGAGGGACAGGCAGGAGCCCTCAGCAGGCCAGGACAAACATGTGGCAAGCGACAGCCATGCCACACGTCACAGGGAGGGGCAAGGGGGGCTCTGTGCGGGGTGGCGGTGGTCGGAGCCAGGGCATCCCACAGCAGCATCCCATATCCCCACCCGCCCTCACACCACTCATCCCCTGTCCCTGCAGTGAGGACAGGCAGGACCCAGCTCAGAGGGGGGACAGAGGTCTGCCTTGGGGAGGGGGCAGCCCTGGCAGGGGGCTTCTGGCAGCCTCCCCCTTCCTGTTTCCTGCTCAGGGAGTGTCAGTGCAGCCACACGGGGTGTGCGGGGCAGATGTGCGGGAGATGAAGGCGCGCCGGTGTCCTGCAGTTAAATTGTTCAGCAGACGATGGGCTGCTTCCTTCCAGCTTTGAGTCCAAGCACGAGGCTCTGAAACCTCGCCAGAAACGTCTCGGGGCCATTTGGAAGTTGTGTGTTATATTTGCTGTTTGGCTTATGCATCTGGATGCTTCTAGGTTGCAAACAACAGCCTTAGGTCACCTCTCAACTGCTTCCCTCAAATTCCCCTCTCCTCTGCCCCCCGACGTGCTCGTTCCTGGCCGTGGGTCTGGATAGGGAAGGTGCTGCAGAGCCAGCCCGGGTTTGGCAGACACACTGCCCTGTTGGGATGCAGCTCTGCTGGACTGGTGGTAGGCTGTTCAGTGAAAGGGAACTGAGCCATGTCCATGGGGTATTTCCTTCTACTGGAACTGTTGAACACCGAGAATCAGGGTTTCCGCGCCCTCCTGGGCTGTCAGTTCTCTGCAAACAGCCCTGGCTCAGGGTTCTGGGTGTTAGCAAAGGAGAGGGGAGAACGCTGGCAGTGAGAGGTGAGGGTGTCTCTCTCTCCATCTGTGGCTCAGATGATTTCCCATGGAAATCCCCTTAGCTCCACAGGGATGGCAGGCTGGGGGGAGGATGCAGCTCTCCTGGGAGCTGTGCTCCTCTCCATGCAGACTGCCCACGGCAGGAGCTGCTCTGGAAGAGCAGCCATGGGTGCAGAGTGTGGCTGGTTTGTGTCCAGGGCCAGGTCTGAGTATCTGCAGAAGATGAATCTCTCCACGCTTTTGCTTTTCTGGCACAAAATGGGCTGAAAAGTGTCCTCTAGAGGCGAGCTTCACAAGGCCTTCCTCTTAGGGCTGTCTTCTTGGATTCGAGGTGGCCACACTGGCCTGTCTTTATCTCCCTCCATCTCTGACAGTTCCCTGCTCAATTCCTGACTCTGTCTCAAACTCCTGCCTGCCTGGATGCATCTCCATCCTGCTGTGGTGCTGCACGCCTGCTCCCCATTGCACACAGGTCCCTTTGCACCCACGCCTGCTCCTCTTTGTGCTTCTCATGCCCTCTGTGTCTGTGGGTGTTTTCAGGGAGAGCCCGGACCACCTGGTGACCAAGGGCGAGAAGGACCCCTCGGACCACCTGGCGACCAGGTAAGGGCTTGGTTTAACCTTCTGGATCTCAGATGGAAGTGGTGGGGATGCCAGGGAGAGGGGAACAGGGGGTTTAACTGGTGCCACAGCATCTTGGGGTGACTTCTCAGCACCTTCCAGACCAGGAAGCAAAGCTGCTGAAGAAGGGCAGGGATTTCTATGAGAACCCAGGATATGAACAGGACCAAAAAAATGGAGACTTGGCTGCTGGGCTGTGGGCAGAACAACCTGCACACCATTTCCCAATCCCATGGAAACAGATGTCAGCACATCTGACAGAACTGGAAACTGGCAAGTGCAAGCTGCAGCCACACACAAAATGTTCTGGCCTGGGGCCAGAAGCTGCTCGCCTCTGTCAGAGGTGTCAATGAGACATCTTGTGTCGGTGAGGATATCCTGATGTGGCCCCAGCGGTGTCCCTGACACCCTTGGCATCCTGCAGACACAGCCTCTCCCAGAGCCAGCGTTCCTCAGGTCTGCTGGCTGCAAGGTGTGGCCCTCCTGCTCTAGGGTCTGCTTGTGCCTTGTGTGCCTCAAGGAACAGCTCTCAGAGCACACAGGCTTGCTGGAGAGCAGGGCTGGCCAGCTCCAGCCTGAGAAAGGCTTCTGTCCCCTGCACAGTTGAAGGCTCTTTCTTCAAGCTGGTAATTTGGGGTCTGGAGGTGTTGCTGTGTCAATCCTTCATGGCCATGGCACTGATTGCAATGGCCAACAGGATCTTTGCACCTGAGCAAGCACACTTTGACGTCACCCTTGGATGGGGCTCTGTGGGACAACTCCCCTTCTCCCCACACCACTGGGGTTTTGATGGATCCCAAGATACAGGGATGTATCAAGATAAACACTCCCACAATGGCGGAGCAGGACTCCCACGAGAGGTAAAGCATGGAGCCCAGCGTGCAGACAAATGTGAGACAGCTTTTAAACTCCTTTCTGCTTGGCCAAGTGTTGGAGAGCCCTCGGAGGAGATCTGGAGTGCAGGACAGCCATGAAAGGGTGGCTGTTGCATTCACGTTGTCCCCAGCACGGGTGACCCCCGCATCAGACCTGCACCGTGCCACAGCCTGGAGAGACGCCGTGCTTGTGCCAGGCTTGTGCTTGCCTGGGGCTGGGCTTCCCTTGAACCTGCCTCGTGCTACTGAAGAGCACCAAATCCCCACAGGAGGATTGTCCAGGTCCTGCTGTTCTGATACTGTCCAGATCCTGTAGCCGAGCTGAGATCCTGCTGCGACCAAAGAGAGTGTGGCAGCATCCAGCTTGCTCAGGTGTCTTTTCGGGAGGTGGCCCTGGTGGAAGGCAGCTCTTGGGATGCGTGCATGTAAGGATCCACTGATCACTGCTGCAGGCTGGTGCCAGAAAAAGAGGCTGGGGCTGGAGCTGCCCTCTGTGTGGTAGAGGCACATTCCAGGTGCAAGGCAGGAGAAAGACCGTGCAGAAGACAGAAATTTGATGCAAGTGTGGTGGGGAGCCAGGCTGGGATAAATCCTGCTTCCAGCCAGCCTTTCCTGTTGGGGAGGAAGAGGAGAAAAGAACGGTCTGTGGGCCACCAGTTTTCCCTCCCCACCACTGAACTTGAGTCAAACCCCTGTCAGAGAGGGAAGCATTACAAAAGCTGCTTCGGTGCCTCCCCAGGCCAGAGGCTGCCCCAGCATTCCCACCACTCCAGGGAGATTTGAAAAGCAGTTGCAAAGTGAGGATGATTTTTCCATGAGCTGAGGAAGAATGCTTTTGTTTGGCCAAATTAAAAATAAATGCGTAATGAGGTTTGGGTAAGAGTGGGACCTTGGCAAACACAAGTATTTTTCAAGCCGTGTTATCTGCAAGCTCTGGACCTCGGAGTGTGTTTCCCTTGGCAAGGGGAAAGCGCTCCTGCTGACCTGTGACTCCCTTTCATCCTGTTTCTATCTGAGAGAAGCTAAAGGCCAGCGCGCTCTTTCCCTGAGCCTCATGGGCAGGTTTGGTGGCCCGTCTCTATCCCTGGCCATGGTGCCCATCCCTTCTGTCGGGTCCTTGCTGCACCCAGAGAAGTAGCGGACGAGGTTTCCTCACCCAAAATCCTGCGTCATCCATCACAAGCTCCTCCGGGGCCGTGAGGGATTTGCGCTGTGCTGCTGCAGTGAGGACGAGAGTGGCCAGCGTGAGCCAAGGGGGCCGTGGCTCCAGCCTTGGCTGGTGTGAGGGATCACAAGTTCCTGTCCTTCCTTCCAAGATTTCTCTCTTCTGGGCTTTTGTGCAGAAATAAGGTCACATGCCTCAGAGCAGTCCAGTGCTCTGCACTGTGCAATTTTAAGATTTCTGCACCCACAAGGACACCTTTCCTTGGAAGAAGGGTGCGTACGGTGTGCACGGATGTTTGGCACCAGCTCTCTGCCTCCCTCTGTCCTTTCCATTGCCTGGGGCCTGGTTGCACACCCAGCTCCACACGAAATGCCGCCTGAACATTTGGGCCCGTGGGCCAGAGCATCACTGCCCAGTTGCTGTGGACCATCATATCCCACCTCCTGGAAAGCAAACCCTGCAAAGGGCTGTGGGCACTGAGCAGAAGGTGGAAGGGCTCCCTTGGGGGTCTGTGGAGCTCTCAGAGCAAAGAACGCTCCTCCTGCCTCCTCTCCTGTCTCGGGCTGTCTCTGGCCAGCCCTGCAGCTGGCAGAGCGAGCAGCTGCTGCCCAGAGGGGATGTGGCAGAGTGACAGCTTTGGTCTGTTCCAGCACACGCTGCCAGGGCTCTGCAGCCTCCTGAGGACAGAAACTCCCCAGAGCCAGCCTGGCTGTGACCCAAACGTGTGCAAGCCTTGAGGCACGGGGAGGTTTGTGTCACCTCCAGGGTGATGTGCTTGCACCAAGGACCGTCCTCCAGGGGCACCTCTGTCACGGCCGATGAGGTGCCACTGTGCCACCCAGCTGTGCTCTGATGCTGGAAAGCATCAGCCTGTCCTCCCTCGTCCTCTTCCCACTAGGTCCTCTGTTGCTGGGGTGAGCTCTGAAGGAGAGGGATGGCTTTGGGGGCCTCGGCTGCCACCAAAAGAACATGATGTTCAGCCCATACCTGCAGTGTCACACCTTGGTCCAGAAAGGTTCTGGGTTTGGTTCATGCTCAGCAGAGATCTACCTCCCACTGACAGAAAATGGCTTAAGGGAGGAAGGAGGAAAAGGAGGAGCCAGGCACAGCTGCTGAAGCACATTCCCACCAGCATTAACCTTCATCTATAGGTCCTTTCTGGGGCTGGGCGAGGTGGAACTGACTCACCGATGGGCACCTCCACCCATCGAATCACAAAATGAAGGGACCAGCCCCTCAGGGCAGGAGCGGCAGCAAGAGAAACCCCCCTTGAGAGAGCTCTCTGTGTTTCCCTAGGGTGAGCCCGGCCCCCCAGGACCCAAAGGATACAGGGGAGATGACGGCCCCCGCGGCAGTGAGGTGAGTGCTGCTCCACCACCGCTTCTTCTGTGGGGAGGGGATGCAGGGACGAGCAGCAGGTGCTGCCCCTTAGGGCTTTCCCCAAATCCCGTGGATACTGGAACCCTATTGAGCTTATTGGTACAGGCTCCAGCGCTGGCTTCCTGGCAGACACATCAAGGCGTTGCCATGGGTCCCTAAGGCCACAACTGCCTTTTCCCCCACCTCCCACAGGTCATCTCTTGGAGAGGTTATAGCCACACCACAAACCACACAGCTTCCCATCACAGGACCTGGGAAGATGCTCTCTGGGGGCAGCCTCCTGAATCTGCCAGCAGGTTTGATCCCCAGGGCAGGGAGCAAATGGAAGCCAAGCACAGCTGTTGGCTTTCATACAAATCCTACAACAGTTTGGGTTGGGATGGACCTTAAAGCTCATCCAGTTCCACCCCCTGCCATGGGCAGGGACACCTTCCACTATCCCAGGTTGCTCCAAGCCCCGTCCAGCCTGGCCTTGGGCACTGCCAGGGATCCAGGGGCAGCCACAGCCTGTCTGGGCAACCTGTGCCAGTTACCCTCTGAGTAAAGAACCTCTTCCTGACATTTAATCTAAATTCCCACATTGCTCTTGTATAAGCAGAACACCTCCACGGTGGGCTCGTGTTGGTAGCTGATTGCCTCAGAAGTCATTGTCTTCCCAGCTCAGATGACGTTGTGCAATGCTTGACTCCTTCTTCTGCCCCTTCCAGGGCCCAAAGGGATTGTCTGGAGTGCCTGGGCTGCCTGGGGACCCTGGGCTGATGGGAGAAAGGGTGAGTGGTACTGCTGGGGAGATACACTGTCTGAGGAGAGCAGCATCCTTCTGCTGTGCTGTCTGAGGGGTCTGCATTTCTTTATCTCATCCATGTCTGCCTTCCTTTCCAGGGGGAGGATGGTCCTCCTGGGAATGGCACAATTGGATTCACTGGTGCCCCAGTAAGTTTTTTGTGCTGCCTTGAAACTGTAATAGCATGATGTCTGCTTGTCCAACCTTGTCCAACGCTTCCTTTTCTCCACCCCCAGGGGCAGCAAGGAGACAGAGGCAACCCTGGCATTAACGTAAGTGTGCTGCTTCCCCAGCCTCACAGGATTTGCCCCTGGTGGTGGTTTGGCACTTGGAGCTTCTCTGTCAGCTGCATGGTGGAATGGGCTCCCTGAAGCAACCTGCTCCTCCAAAACCCTTTTTTCCCTCTGCCCACCTCCACCTGCAGTGGATGCTTCCAGTGGAAGTGTCCTGCTGTGGCCGTAACACCCAAGGGCAGCAGCCTGGGCTGGGTGCTCTCTGAAGCAGTCCCAGAGCCAGAGTTCAGGGTTGGGAGCGTCACCCAGGGGAGCTGGATGATGCTGTGTTGGGATTTAGTGCCAGGCTAATTGGTTGGACTCGATCTTAGAGGTCTTTTCCAACCTAAAGGATTCCATGATTCTGTAGCAGTGAAAGCCACTGAAGAAGATCTCTCCATCAAGAGCACCGAAATCTGGTGCTGGGGAGCCTGTGTGCTGCTCTCCACCCCTGTCCTAAGCCAGCTTTCACAAGGTCACCACATGCCAGCACCAAGTTCACCACGCTGACAACAGCCAGTCACACAGCAGTCTCACCCATACTGTTTTTCAGGGAACAAAAGGCTATGTTGGACCTAAAGGTGATGAAGGGGAAGCTGGTGACCCTGGCAATGATGTGAGTAACCTGTGCAATGCTGAATCTTCTTTCCCTGTGAGCACAGTGCGGGAGCCTTGGGCAGCGATGGGCCAGAGCCCATCAGACTTTGTAAATCTTCAGCATTTTGCCTCTGAGCAGTGACTGATGGATAGCAAGGGGAGCTCTCTCCAGGTGTTCATTTTGTGTCCTACAGCTGGCAAACCTCCACATTTGTTAGGCTGAGGTGGGCCTCACCTCTGCAAGGCTTTGTGTGCTTCCAGGTGGCACTGATGATAATGGCACTGGTGATCTGAGCTGCATCGCTGCCCCATGGAGGGAGATTTCCCCAGTGTCCCTTTCAAGTCCTCGTTTAGTTGGGTACAGCAACCTCAGATAACACTTCAGTGGTGAAGCAGGGCTCATCAGACATCTGGAGGGAAAGGTGGTGCCCCTTGACACATGCAGATTTATGAATTTTGGTTTTGTTTTCATTCCAGAACCTGACCCCTGGGCCCAGTGGCATCAAAGGAGCAAAGGGCCACAGGGGACGTGAAGGGCCCCCGGTAAGTAAGGACCCTGGCAGGGTTGGCCCCAATAGCATCCATCCATCCATCCATCCATCCATCCATCCATCCATCCATCCATCCATCCATCCATCCATCCATCCATCCCTCCATGCCCTGGGTGCTCTGGGAGCAGCACCAAGCCATGGCACACATCGTGTGTGCCCGCTGCCTTCCCACCCTCGTGCAACACCAGGGCATCATGCAGGCAAGCAGATGTCCCTGCTCCAAGCCCAGTGCAGGGGCCAGAAACTGGGAAGCCAAGAGGCTTTTCAGAACTCTGCATTGCTTTGCAAGGTATCATTAAGAGCACACCACAGATAGGACTGACTGCCTCTGTAACTCCTCTGTGCTTCTGTTTGACAGGGACCACCAGGACCCGTGGGGCCTCCAGGACCAGATGTGAGTAGGACAGGATTGGAGTGCTGCTTGCTGGCCTGCTCTGTGCATTGCTTTTGCTGTTAATCAGACATTTCTTTTCCTCTGTTTTCAGGAATGTGAAATCTTGGACATCATCATGAAGATGTGCTGTGAGTATCCCTGTACCTCTCCTCCTACCCTGCTGAGTGCCTTGCTAAGCAGGAGGCAGCTGATTTTTCCCTGTCCCCAGGCAGGGGAATGCCATCCATGAGCATGTCTCCCCTTTCATGAGTCACAATTAAGTCCCTTTTATCCAGGGACCTCCAACTCCATCTCTAGAGTAGCTCATACAACTGTGTCTCGCTTGTACGTGGTGCAGACTGGTTTCTCTGTGGTTCTGTACAGGGAAAATATGAGCAAAGTTGTGTAAAATCCTTGAGTGGCCCATTTTGCAATATTCTTTTTTTCCTAAATATCATGGTCTAATATTCTCCCCTGGGTAAGGGGGGCCTAGTTTGGGCTGTCCTGCCATAGGGAGAAGCAGCACATACGTCCTACAGAGGATTTCTGGCCCATGGCCAGTAATGAAGTGCTGGAAGGACACAGGGTACTTGGGGAACTGACTTTGAGCTCTGTACTCTGGTGATTTACTTAGCTTTTATTTTTATTTAAATAAGAATGCATCAGTGTGTGCAGAAACAGCTCTGCTGTGTGTGATACTCCAGGTCAGGGCATCACAACCTGGAACAGGAGAGAATCGTGGTATTTCAAGTGGGAAGGAAACCTCCCCGAGCTTGGACTGTCCAGGCCAGGTGTCTGTGGGTTTGCAGAGACACAAACCTGCAGTCTGCATTAGGGTGTGAAAACCCCTTTTGTCAAGCATTTTAATGTTCTCTCTTTCTCTCCCTTTTCTTCTAGCTTGCTGCGGTGAGTGGTACTTGGCAAAGTTTCTCTGCAAACATTTGCTAGTCCTTCTCCTTCCTTGCACCCCTCCCTTTCCCTGCTCCTTGCCTTCTGCTGTGGAGATGTAGTGAGAGCCCGGGAGAGAGAGCCCAGCATGAGCCAGGCAGGGGAGGGCAGGAAGCAATCCCTGAGGGTGCCACATGGATTAGAGGCTGATGTGTCTGAGTCCTGCAACTGGACAACAGTTGTCAGCGTGCCCTGTGCCAGCAGGGTGGATTTTTTCCACCCTTTTTGCAGTTGGGATGTCTGTTCTGGGCACACTGTGGATCTAGCTCTGTCTCCTTCCTTCCAAATCCTGTGCTGGTCAGCAGAGGAATGTGCTGGGCCTTTTTCCCTGATGCTGCCCTCATAGGTTGGGTTTGCAGTCTAAACGTTTGAAGGGAGAGCCAAGGGCACATGATGTTCTCCAGCTATGAGAAAGAGGGGAGCAAGCTGAGTCAGCCTCCTCCAGCCCACCAGTGTCACCTCTGTCCGGCTGGGCTGGGTGAATGGAAAAAGCGAGAAGGCTTATGAGGAAATGGGTTATTGAATAATTACAGGGTGGTTTAAGGGTACTCACAGCCTGGAAATGCCACATGTCTTATTAGGGAGCAAATGCACGTGGAAAAATTCATAAACTGGCTCTCAAGTCTCCTATGCAGCTATGTTTTCTGCATTGTTTTACCCTGTGCTTTGGGGGTGGATGGGGCACAGGCACCCCCCTGGGCAGGGCTGCAGCAGGCATCAGCTGCTTCCTTTGGAAATGCCTCCCTGCAAAACACGTCCCTCTGCTCCTGTGCCTTGCTCCAGAGTGCACCTGTGGTCCCGTCGACCTCCTGTTTGTGTTGGACAGCTCGGAGAGCATCGGCCTGCAGAACTTCCAGATTGCCAAGGACTTCATCATCAAAGTCATCGACCGCCTGAGCAAGGACGAGCGGGTCAAGGTGAGATTTCCACTGAGTGCTGCGATATCCTTGTGTGCACTCACTTATTTTTCACTAAAAGCAGGAAAATGGGGAGGTGCCTCCACTCCAAAAAGCCTCCACCAGGCTTGGCTTCAAGCTGGGAGTGGGTCTTCCCAAATTCAAAAAGTGATGGAGATTAGACAGCAGTTTTTTGTCCCAAAATAGCCACTTCACCGTTTCTGGGCATAGAGACTCTGTTTCCTCCATGTCCCAGAGCAGATGGCTCATCAAGCATTCAGTCAGCTGATCAATCAGTGTCTCAGTCTCTTCCTTGTTCTGATGAGCATTTCAGGTGTCTGGAGTGTGTTGGAAGTCTCTAATGTCCAGCCCCCACACTTTGGTTTAGGTCACCAGTTAAGCACTCTACTAAGAATGACCCTTGCAGCCCAAACCCAGCAATACTGTCCCTGTAGTGAGTCTTTCAGTCTGAAGAGGGACACAAATGCTTGTTCTCCTTCCTAACTCCTCTCTGGTAACCTGCTGTGTGTTTTATTTACCTGTGTGATTTTGAAGGGCTGTTGGGAATCCAGACTTTCCTGAAGGTATAACCAGCCACATGTAAAGCACATAGTTTGCTGTTGAATACTTGTGTGGTGGGCATACGTGGGGCTTTTTGGATGGCAAAGAGCCAGTAATAAGCAGAAAAGGTAGAGGTGGGCAGCAAAACCATCATGTTGGAAGAAAAACAGGAGTCTTGAAAACAGATCTCCTCATGGAACCATAGAATCCCCTGAGTTGGAAGGGGCCCAAGCATCAAGTCCAGCTCCTGACTCTGCACACAGGACAATCCCAAGCATTCCACCACGTGGAAAACTGAGAGTCCAATAGCTGCTGTTGGGACCACTGAGCTGTGAGATCTAGGTTTGGGTCTCCTTTCATTCACTGACTCGCCAAATTGGTCCCAATGTGCATCCTCTCCTGGTGGGGCTCTGCCTGCCTAGGATAAGGCAGAAGAGAAACATCAGAGTCTGCCATGAAGACATTCAGGAGAAACCATCAGCAGGATTCTGATCCTCTGGGTTCCCCTGAGGTATCTGCCCCTAACTGGTTTCTGTTCTGTCCCACAGTTTGAAGCTGGGGAGTCCCGTGTGGGCGTTGTGCAGTACAGCCATGACAACACGCAGGAGCTGGTGGCCATGGGGGATGCCAACATCGACAACATCGGGGCGCTCAAGCAGTGAGTCTGTGGGGTCTGACCCAGGGACACCTACTCACCCCCATCCTCCATCTTCAGGCCAGCAGCTCCTGCAGCTGCAATGATCTAAATGTCCTTTAGTGGAAGGTAGTGGCTGGTGGCATCGTTAAGTGGTGCTGAGGCTAAGGAGCTTGCCAGTTTTCCTCCCAAATCCCCACGCAGGGGTGTCTGCCTGCTCACAAGCCGTGTTCTGACTCCTCCAGTACCCATGGGCAGGGCTGGCAGGCTCACTGCTGTCCGTCCTTGCAGGGCAGTCAAGAACCTGCGGTGGATCGCCGGGGGCACCTTCACTGGGGAGGCCCTGCAGTTCACCAAGGACAGCCTGCTGCGGAGGTTCACGTCCGACAAGCGCGTGGCCATCGTCATCACGGACGGGCGCTCCGACACCCTGCGGGACCCCACCCCGCTCAACTCCCTGTGCGATGTCACCCCGGTAAGGGCACGGGGACCTGCCACGCGGCAGCTGTGCAGCACGGTGCAGGCTCTCTGGGCCTCTCCGTGCCCTTGCTACACAAGGCTAGGGCAGGGGACACAGGTGTCGCGAGGGTCTCACAAAGCGATGGCATCCACAGTTATGAGTGCATTAGATGGTGAATGCATCCAGTGATGGACTCAAACTTCCCCGCAGGTGGTTTCCCTTGGGATAGGTGACATTTTCCGGAACCCTCCAAATCCAGATCACCTGAATGACATCGCTTGTTTAAGCAGACCAACCAGGCCGGGACTGTCCATTCAAAGGGACAACTATGCCGAGCTCCTGGATGACACCTTCTTGCAGAACATCACCTCGTACGTCTGCCAAGGTGGGTGACAGGCGGTGGCAGGAGGCAATGGGAAAGGTGGTGAGGGATGCAGGGTGCTCTCCCTTGTGTCCCCCCAGTCATGCTCTTAAGCAGGTATGAGGGAAGAGAACAGAGATCAAATTTAGTTAAATAAGGGACAAGAGCATCTCGTGTCTCAGAATACTTTGTGGTCAGGCCCACGTCCTCACCTGCTGCAGGACATGTCGGTCCACACCATTTTTCATGCATGTTTATAGCCTTTGCACAGGTGGAAAATGTGGGTGTTCACCTTCTGCAGGTGAACATCTGTCCCTTCTGTGGCTCTGTGGAACAAGAGGTTTTCCTGGGTGAGCTGGTGACATTAATCTCTCATATTTTCTTAACAGAGAAGAAGTGTCCTGACTACACCTGCCCCAGTGAGTATTGAGTCCTCATGCCACACTGAGGGGCTGTGGGTGCTGTGATGGGGAAGGGGGAGTCTGTGTTTGTGGGGACGCACAGCTTGGGCACCTCTTGCAATGGGGAGGCTGCTGGGCTGGAGAGGCAAACAAGATCTGTCAGACACTCTCAGGGTCTCTCTCACACACACACACACACACCGGCCCAAAGCAGCTGGGGAAAAGCCTAGGTCGTTGTTTCTCTGGCATCTCAAACCTAGAGAGGAGGCTGTGAAAGACTGTGGCCCTCCCAGGTTTTAGCAACTGACCTCATTACCTGCTTCCACTATCTAGTGGTGGAAGCACGAGCAAAATCAGCTCTGTGGCAGGGATATTGGAGAAAGGTGCATGGAAAGCGAGTACAGGGAGGGTTTCAATGGAGTACACCTCCAAGTCAGAAGCATATTCAGTCCTCAGAATTTCCATGGGAAGAAGTGAGGCAAGGACAAGGATTAAGTGGTTCCCCAGACATGCAAGGAGAGCCACTGTATTTAAACAAGAGTCACTAGATTATCTTGGCCAAATAAACACCTGGGACTACAGCCTATCCTAAACCAAATAAAAGAAGGAATGAACGGGTAAAAGGACAAGTGTAGGACAGCACTGGGGCAGGGAAAAGAAAGCTAGCAAGAGTAGAGATTTCCTGAGTCTGACAAGGCAGGAAGCCTGTGAGACAGAGGCAGGAGGAGAGTCAAAGTGTAACAAGCCCTGGACCTTTCCCCTTGCAGTCACTTTCACCGGGCCAGCAGACATCACGCTGCTGGTGGACAGCTCCACCAGCGTGGGGAGCAAGAACTTTGAGACCACCAAGAAGTTCGTGAAGCGGCTGGCAGGGCGGTTCCTGGAGGCCAGCAAGCCTGCCGACGACTCTGTGCGCGTCTCGGTGGTGCACTACAGCGGCCGGAACCAGCAGAAAGTGGAAGCTCAGTTCCAGTACAACTACACGGTCATTGCCAAGGCCATCGACAACATGGAGTTCATGAACGACGCCACGGACGTGAACTCTGCTCTGCAGTTCGTCACGGAGCTGTACCGGCGCTCCGCCCGCGCCGCGGCCAAGAAGAGGGTGCTGCTGTTTTCTGATGGACACTCCCAAGGGATCACCGCCAGAGCCATCGAGAGGGCTGTGCAGGACGCACAGAAGGCTGACATCGAGATCTATGTGCTGGCAGTGGGCAGCCAAGCCAACGAGCCCAACATCCGTGTCCTGGTCACGGGGAAGAGCGCGGATTACGACGTGGCCTACGGGGAGCGGCACCTTTTCCGCGTGCCCGACTACACCTCCCTGCTGCGTGGTGTCTTCTACCAAACTGTCTCCAGGAAGATTGCGGTTGACTGAGCATCTGGGTGGGTTTCTGCCAAGGCCATAGCTGCCTCTGTCTCACCTAAAAAGGAAAACCAACAAAGCAAAAAAAAATTTAAACGGTATTCTTGACCAACCTGAGGAATTTACCTCTATGCAGATAACCATAGTGCCACAGCCTGGCTGTACATAGTCCCCTCCCTTCTCGCTCTGCTTCATCATCTGTGTCTCTACTCTGTTAGCCTCAAATTCCCTCATTGCCCATGACTGCCCTCCCTCCCCACAGCAGGAGAACACAAGCACACCTAGCAATAAGCCATCAGAACACAAATACCAACCTCATCCCACTGTGGTTTTTCCAGGAAAGAATCAGGATGGGGACTTTTGTACCACTAAGATCTAGCCTGGTCTCTCAAGGCTGATTATGCTCTTTTTAGCCACCTTTTTTGTTGTTGTTCATTTCCTTCTCTCTTTCATAAATCAGTTGAGCGCTTGCCCAGCTCACGATGATCCTAACCTAATGCTGTGCTTCGAGTGAAATATTCACACTTCAGCAAGCTTTGAGAGGGGATCGTTGTCACAGCTGGCAAGTTTGGTTCATATCTCCCATGCCTGGGGAGGAGGGAGGGCTGGACTGCGCTACCCAAGCTGTGTGCAAGCATCTCTGGCCTCCAGGGCCAGGGGATGGGACACTCACTTCCCAGGGCTGGGGTAGAGGTGGGTGGTGGAGCATCCCCTGGCACCGACGCTCCTTGTCAGGGCAGGGAGACTGGGCAATGACCAAAGGAAAGATGGGCAGCAGCCTTTGGGGAGGGGGGAAACCCTCAAACAAGCTACATAACTGCACTCCTTCACTTACTGATCTCATGGTCCTACAGTGAAACCAGGAACCTCATGATATCCTGATGACTTGTTTTATGGTTCAAGCTCCATTCTGGAAAACCTCTCTGAGCCCAGTTAGTGGGATTTTTTAAAATTTTTTTCTTTTTTTTTTAATTTTAAAAGAGCCAAGCTGACTAATTCCCAGCAAGCTCTCTTGGAGTACTGTTTCTATAGGACCACCTAGGAGTTAGGCACCTGGGCCCTAGGGAAACCCACTAACTGCACTACATATTGAATTAAGGCCTCATCCTCAGCCCAGCGAAGTCAAGGGAAAGGCTGCCATCATCTCCCAGGGACTTTGACTCACACTCTACAGATATATCGACAAAGGTGCTATCACTTATGTGGGTGATGTGGGCCCTTGGTGTTTACACAGTTGTTTCCAGGACCACACTGAAAATGTGGTTTGGCTGGGTGAGATTTTGTTTCAGCGCTTCCATTGGTGCTCTTGCTATGAATTCATGCACTTCGGAGAAACCAACAGCGACTGCCAGGTATCGGCACCCCAAACTCTTTACTTTGTATCCAAAACCCCATTGTACCAGTTAGTTTTATTTTATGCCTTTGTTTTACTAAAATTGTCCACTTTGGAAATTTGTCAAATAAATTGTTTTCCACAGTCTCTTTGGGTGTTTGTCCGACTTGACTTCCTCCTGCCCAGATCTTGATTTTACATCCTAAGAGAGCTCTAAAAGGTCCTTGGGGAAACTCTCAGGCCCACACCTCTGTGTCCCGGGGGTTGTCACAGCTTTTCGCTGTGGATTCATGCGAAGTCACTTGTTCCCCAGACAGTGGGGACATTCAACAGGACATTGTCTCATGTCCTCCTCTTAGTCATGCTGCCTCCATCTCCATGGAGATGCTTTTTGGGCTCCCTGCAGCGCTGTGGACACCTCACTCACAGCTGGAAAGTCTGAGGAGCAGCTCTGGGGTGGCTCTGCGGGTGGCAGCTGTTTGTGTCACATCTCCTGCTCTCCTCTCCATGGAAAGTCAGGAAAAAATGCCTTCACATTTGCTCTAAGAAAGGCAGTTTTTGTTACAGCTCAAGAAGTACCTATTAATGGCTTGCCACAGTCCTTGGCATGAGTCAGGCGTGGAGGAACATGATAGGGACAAGCCCTTGGGCTACACATTTGTGGCTAGGGATGCCCAGCCCGCAGGATGGGCTGCTGCCAGCAAGAAGGGGTGGGAAAAGGGGGCTTCTGCCCACTCCCTGCTGTATGTTCCCCCTCACATCCCACCTGGGGTGTGCCCAATGCAGGGATGAAAAAGGCACCTGGGGAAAGATCTCCCTGTCCTTGGGCTGGTTTACAGCTTTTTGTTAAAAAAGGTAGGTGGCAGGAGGGATCTTTCCTGCTTCTGTTCATTTTCCCCCTCCACTCCTAACACGGCCTAGCATTTTCCCTCTGCAGAAAGGAAAAGAAGATCCCAAACCAGTGAAAAATGTTAGCTTCTGAGCCTCAGTTCTGGAGTGTTTGTCAGTTTTCCCCATGAGAAAAATCTAAATGTTCCCTTTAAATTCCAGTTTGCCCAGAAGAAACAAATTTTAACCAGAACCGGGTGGCAAGCTGGCTTTCCCAGGCGACAGGGACCAGCAGGAATTTTTCAGAAGTGCCCAGCACCTTGTGTTTAACGGTGTTGCCTTGTCTCTCCCCGCTGTTGTGCACTGCTCAGGTAGGACTGTGGAAGCCCTGTCAGGTGTTTGGGACAAAGCTGGCCCTGATATACTGGACTTACTTTGTCTTCCATTTCTGGTGATATTCACTCCCCTCTTTTCAGTCTCAATTTTTGTGCTTCCATTACAGGGAAGGTCAAAAATGCCTCTGCCTGCGGGCCTGCTTTGTTAAACTTCAGATGTTCTCCAGATGTTCAGTGAGGGGGTTTATGTAACAACAACAGAATTTGGGCCACATTTCTCTGTTTTCCTCTGACTAAATGCTCCTCGTTTGAGGCAACGCTGATTCACAGCCCTTCATGGGAAGGTGATGGCTGCGGAAGGACGGGATTGCTGTGACCGCTTTACCAGAGTGGTAGGACTCCTAAAACACATACCCAGCTGCTCTGGGATGGTTTTGAACTGTGTCTTTATGAGCCTTTCCTGTGCCTACGACTTTCCCAAGGCACAGAGATCCGCTGCCTTGCCTGTCCTAGCTGTGACAGCCAAGTAACTGAGTGTTCAAATGCCTCCTGCTCCTCTGTGGTTTGGGGCTTGCTTTAGCTCGTGTTCCCAAGCATGTTTTAGTTTAAGGTATGCATTATTTAGTCCAATTGCATGGTTTTTCCCCTTAAAAGAAGTAATGTTTTATAAGGAGAAAGAATTGTGGACAAACAGTAGAGGAAAGACTGCAGCATGTTCAGAAATACGGAAATACGGGGTTGACACACAGAATTAATTCTCAGTAAACTCAAGGCCATGCAGGAAGACCATTCCCTCCCTGCCCCCAGCACACACTATCATCATCATCCTCCTCCCTCTCCAGGTAAAGGATTTAGGAAGCTGATGGCCTCCCATAATACTGCATGGGATGAAGAGGTATCACCAAAGCATGGTGCAGCTCTGGGAGTCTTGCATGTAACAATTTTAGTTTTTGCTAATTCCCATCCATAATTAGGTCACTTAGATTTTAGGGACCTATGTAATAATGGGACTAAATAAGTTGTTATGGTCTGGCTAGGCTGAGAAAACTTTAATTAGACAAACAATTTTTTATATCTACATTTAACAGTGCCTTCCCTGGTTGTCCATAGCTAAGCTCACAGGCAAATATAGATGCTGTACCAGGGTCTTGCCCCTCAAAATTTCTCCTCATTGTTTATAGGGAGTTCAGGCTGGATCCACAGTGTCTGTTTTCCATGCCTTTCCACGGAAAACATACATTGTACCAGCAGAGATTCTCGAGGATGTATGGCAGGAGGGGGACTGCATCCAGGTGGGCCTCACCAGGAAGGTGAGATGTACTTCTGAACACAGTAATGGGCACTGTTTAATTTGTTTCCTTATTTTTCTTGTTTCTTTTAGTTTCTTAGAGGTGTGGTCATCCCAGTCACACATGGAAACTACAGAGGTGCTCCCAGGAGCAAGCTGGGACAGTGACATGGCCCTTCCAGTGAGGATTGGGAATGCATGGAATGGCTTATCCCCCTGAAATATTGCTGCAGCCCTTCCACCTGCCCACAGCCTCGGCAGAGCAGCGCTCCTGGTCCCATCCAACCCTGCAGACACCAGCAGGAAACACTTCTCAGCTTTGTCATCCCTGTGAAAATGTTGGTGTTTAACATCCAAGCTGCTGAACCAGACAAAAACACAGCTGGGGTGTCTCTCTTTGATGGTAATATATTAAAAAGTGAAAATGGAAAGAAATAGCAGAAGCTGGAGGCAAAGCAGACCCTTCCTACCCTTTACCTCGTAAGTCTGGAGAAATTTTTTTTTTCTTCACTTTTGTTTATGGCACTTTATAGAATCATAGAATCTTAGGACAGTTTGGGTTGGGAGGGACCCTAGAAATTATTTTGTTCCAAACACCTGCCGTGGGCAGGGACACCTCTCACTAGACCAGGTTGCTCCAAGCCCCATCCAACCCTTGAACACTTCAGGAATGGGGTGTAAATAACTCTTCTTCTTTGTTCTGGATGCCTCTAAAGGTCTTGGGAGATAAACTATTTCTTGAGATGAATATCCTAAAGGGGAAAAAACTATATAAGGAACTTTGAGGGCCATCTATTTTTACAACGTTATCTGATTTGACTGCACAAAGCTGTAGCGGTCTTGGTACAGCCACAGACTTCAGCCCCTGCTGAAGAACTTTTTTTTTCCATAATCTAGTGGATTCAAACTCATCAAACTCAGGTTTCTTTAGTCACCAAGAATAAGGCATGAGGAGATAATTAAGTCCATTTTCTACCTTTAAGGTATGTTTTACCCCACACAGAGGTCGTGTTCCTCCTTCCCTTATGGAGTTATTTATCAGCTGAGGTCTCTTACTTGTGTTTTCTTTTTTCTCTTATGACCTGACACTCAGTTCTTGGTTTAGGTGTCAGAAGCCTGCAGAAGCACAACAAGGTCAGGCTATGGCAGAAAGTCCAAAGGCTTATTCCTTAATCTTGAGACCTCTACCGATCATAAAGGTGGCGTTGGGACATGGCAAAGCCATTCCATGGAGCAGATTAAAAACCCAAACTAGACTTCTGGCAAGAAAAACCTCGAGACAATTTGTTTTGCACAGTTGTCCTGGAGACTGGGAAGGGATTAAGTCACAAATTGTCTGTGCACAGGCAGCTTTGAAACAACCTTTGAGAAAGGCAACCTCTGTTTTACATGTGGATCAGTAGAATGCAGCTGGAATTATCCTCAACCTTCTGCCAGCCAGAAGCAAATCATTTTTGAAGCTGAAATCTGACCTGTTATCCTGGAAAATATGAGCCTCAGAGAGCTCCCAGTCACAGAGGCAAGCCTGGGAGAGGCTTGACAAGAGGAAATAAATAGCATCCTTCCGCAGAATCAAGCTGAGGAGGAGAGACAGCCTGCCAGACCTCGTGGTGCCCACATCCCTCAGATGTGCCCTTCCTGAAAGAGGTTGGATGGGGTTTGGAGCAACGTGGTCTAGTGGAAGGTGTCCCTGCTTATATCACGGGGCCTGGAACAAGATGAGCTTTAAGGTCCCTTCCAATCCAAACCATGGAGCCAGTCCTTTCTCAGGATCATCCCTGCATCCGCTTCATTTTTTCCTTTCATTGAGGATTCTCCCTGCTGGCTGCCAGGCCGAAAATGACTAGAAGTTGGTAGTTTCATTGCTAATCCCTCCTTGCCCTTTGCCTGAGGGGTAATGCTCTTTGATGTCCTTCCTGCTTTCCAGAAACAAGCTTTTCTAGTGGTAGGAGTGGGGGGATTAACTTCTGCTGGCACATTAAATCTCACATGCTGGTGCACACCCGAAGGGGAATTCTGCCATAACAGAAATGCCTCTCCTGCAGCCGGACTGAACAGAACCGAACCGAACCAGCCCACCTGCACGGCTCAGGCTGCAATCCAGGCATCGCAAGGCCAGCCCTGGCAGCCAGAGTCTTTGCCACGGAGGGCAGCCAAGGTTTCAAGACATGTCCTGCATGTTAAAATATATTTGTGTTCTGTAGGAGCGCCCTTTGCCTCCGCTGCTGCTGCGGTGGGCCTGGCCTGAGGCCGTGGCAGGACAGGCCGCAGGCAGCGTGGGCCTGAGGACGCCATTTGGGAAGCAGGCGTCTCCTCACGACACAGGCCTGGTGTCACGAGACCCTAAAGATCCGTAAATGTGATTCTAAGGTTGCCCCCTTACGTTTTTCTCTGTCTTTCTTTTCTTCTGTCCTCACAGCCAAATCCCATTCCCCTCAACTAGCATTTTTCGTGGCTTAAGAGAAAGCAAGCAGGCAGGGATCAGCAGGAATAAGGTAGGTCCCACAGTTTTCAGTGCTCCAAAAGCAGGGGGGAAGGCATATGTGTGAGGGCCTGGTTGGTGTTTCATTCCTGGCTTGGCTCTAGAAAGCAGTTCAAACCTTCATAAACATGGATATTAGCTAAAAGCACTTGTCTATAGCTTCTGAAATCCCTGCAAATCACTCTCTTGCCCCACAAAAAATGCAAACCCTCAGGAGCCACAATGTGTTTGCTCCTTCATCTGACTCGTGCTTATTTCTGCATAAATGGCAAGTTCAGCCTGGATTATTTCTCTGGATTTCTGATAGCACCACCGGTGGTAAAATTTTCCCTGCTCACAACATTATGTTTTGGTTAACGTGAGGGCTGAACACAGTTAAACACGGTATTTTCCACGGGACTTGAAGTCCTTGAGATTTTTCAAGGCAGCTTGTAAAACCAGCATGTTGCTTTCCTGGGGCAAGCCTGTCCCGGATAAATCCCAGGCCATGAGCTGCACATTGCAGTTTTTCCTGGCTCCGAGAGCCAGAAGTGCTGGGCACGTACTGAACAGGACACAGCCGAGGGCAGCTGGATGAGCCCCATCTGGAGCTCCACAGCTCCTCTGAAAAGTGTGTCAAAAGGGGTCTGGCACGCAGGGGAAATGAGAACATGTGGCAGATTACGGTGCCTGAAACCAGCCGTCCCCACAGCAGGCCGGGATGTGCCTCGCGGCGCCGCAGGGTGCTGCTGGAAGTGCCATTTGCTGCCTGCAGGAGCAGGCTGGCCCTGCGCAGGTTTCCCACTGCAGCGGCCCTGAGCCTCACAGCTGCTGGGGAACGTTCAAAGAAGGGACTCCACCACGAGGATGGGGAAGGGGAAGCAGACTGAGGAGCACCTGAGGTCACTTGGCTCCTTCAGCTGGAGGAGAGGAGACTGAGGGGAGACCTCAGGGATCCCCCTCAGCTGCTGGGATCTGCAGCTTCCTCATGAGGGACAGTGGAGGGGCAGCACCGATCTCTGCTCTCCGTGATCAGTGACAGGACTGAGGGAACAGCTGGAGCTGTGTCAGCAGAGGTTTAGGTTGAATATCAGGAAAAGGTTCTTCCCCCAGAGGGTGGTGGGGCTCTGAACAGGCTTCCCAGGGAATGGTCACAGCCCCAAGGCTGACAGACCCCAAGGAGTGTTTGGACAATGCTCTCAGGCACAGGGTGGGATTGTTGGGGTGTCTGTGCAGGGCCAGGGGTTGAACTCGATGATCCTTATGGATCCCTTCCAGCTCAGGATATTCTGTGGTTCTGTGACTCTGTGATTCTACCAAACACAAATTGAGTGGCTCCACTCCTCACTGTCACAAGGGAATTGGGGATTTCCTGCAAATTCAGGATTCCCTGGTTTCACATTGTATGTTTTTTTATGCAGGGCCTGGGAAGCCCCTTATTAATGTGGCAAGACAGCCAAAAACCACTCTGATGGTAGATGCTCCATGACTGAACGGTGAGTCAACCATGGCATAATCCAGGCATTGCCACATCCCAGGAGCTGTCTCACATACTTTAAACAAGGTAGTTGACAAAGATATTTGAGTAATACTTTTTGTTTGTGATGTTTGGTGGGTTGTTAGGTAAAGACAAGAGCTGGAAAAATATTTTGGGGGGTATTTTTTTGGTGGGGTGCTGCAAAACAAAGAAATTAGGAGTTTTCCCAAGACCAAGACTGTGGGAGACATGGGAACAGAACTTACCTCCTTTGATTCCTGTATGCAGCAGATTCTGTAAAAGCAGGGCCAAGAAGTGAATATGTCTGTAGTAAAATTGTCCAGAGCTGTATCAGACAGGTCAGAGGGTGACAAACTGGTCCATACAAGTCACCAGTTGTAAAGGGGACCCTGGTGGCTATTTCAGAAGTGAATGGCTCCTTAGGATCCCTAGAGTTCACACCACCCTTCAGCTCTTGTAGAGTGTTATATATTAGGAAGAAGAAGTTCTTTACTCAGAGGGTGGGGAGGCCCTGTCACAGGTGCCCAGAGAAGCTGTGGCTGCCCCTGGATCTCTGGAAATGTCCAAGGCCAGGCTGGACAGGGCTTGGAGCAACCTGAGATAGTGGAAGGTGTCCCTGCCCAAGGCAGGGGGTGGGAATGAGGTGGGCTTTCAGGTCCCTCCCACCCCAAGCCATTCTGAGATTCTCTGATTTTATGATTTTTATGCTATTTTTCATAAGATTGCATAGTAGAATCAAGCCTATGACCACTTTGTCTCCAGCTTGTTTCCAGTCCCATGACTTTGATAGCCAGATTAGAAGCACGTGTTCACTGTGCAGTTGTGAAATTGAAACTGAAGTGCTCAGTTGACCCCCAGACACTGTTTTTGTTGCATTAATGACTGCTCGTTCAACACTAGATAGGACACATGTGCTGCATCAGTAAAAATAGATTTATTGAAGTGCACATTTTTTCCAGGAAATTTGCATCAAAATCCTCCAAAAAGACCCTTGAGTTCTATTAAAATGTTTGAAATGTAGCCTTAAGTGTTAATCATTCAGTGAATCAGAGGCTGATAGCTTTTACTGATAACTTAAGAGAAATTTAATAATCAAGTGATTTTAACAGGACAAGAGGTAACAGGCACAAACTGAAACACAGGAAATTCCACCTGAACACAAGGAAACACTGATTTTTTTTTAGAGTAAGGGTGGTCAGACACTGGACCTGGATGCCCAGAGATGTTGTGTGCTCTCCATCTGTGGAGATGCTCAAAACCCTGGACACTGTCCTGGGCATCCTGCTCTGGCTGACCCTGCTCGAGCCAGGGCTTTGGACTGGATGGTGCCTGCCAGCCTCGACCATTTAGCTGAGACCCTGCTGGTCCCCACGTCACCAGAGGCAACAGAAAGTCCTCCCTGCAGAGTCCTGCCTTAGTCGGGGTTTCAGAGGGTTTCAGGGTTTCACTCTGCAGCCCCAAGGCACTACACAAGGCAAAGGAAAATTACAGAGGGATCTTCTCCCCTCTTCAGTGCATCACTTTCACTCAGAAAGGACTTGGAAAGTGTCGGTTACAAGCTTAGAAATGGTTCCTGACTTCTTATTTCAAGGTAGTCCTGCTGGATTTGGGACCCCCTTTCAGAATGCTTCAGAGCACCCCGAGCCAGGCTTCAGGAGCTGGGCACCCCCTTGCTTACTACATCCCAGTGTCTTTGTGTTTCTGGTCACCACGCTGTATCTGGGAGTTGTGGAGGAGCGGCAGGGAGCATCTGCATGGTTTTCGTCTGTGTGAAAGAGCAGCAGTTACAGAAAGTGCAGGTCTTGTTCTGACTTTGCTGCTTAGTCATTCTGCAGTAACTGTGACTTGGCAGCTGGTCTGACCCCGTCCCTTACAAACGCTTCCATTTATGGCTGGGATTTTTTATTTCCCTTTGCCTCCAATGGCCACACAGCTGGAAAGCCTCCAAAAGGGAGAAGCCATGGGTTTACATCAGGAGAAGCCAGCTGTGTATATTCATACCTTACATTTGAAGCCTCTCTCACAGGAACACGCCACTCAGGATGCTCCAGGGATTCCTTAAGGGATCGTTTTGGCCAGAAGCGGGTGCTGTGCCTGTCTGGTGGCAGGAGCACAGATGTCATTGTGGTTGTCAATATTTTCCTTGCCCGGGGCTCAGATAAGCTGGGAAGGAGAAATCTGCAGCCCTGTGACCTGGTTGTCCATGCGAGCAGCTGGGTGCCATGCCTGGTCCTGCCAGGGACACAGGAGAAGGGATGGCCATGAGAGCAGAACCTGGAGACCCTCGGGGCTGTGCCCATCCTGAACAGCTCCTGAGTGCTCCTTGCTGGCCTCTGGGAAGAGAGGACCTGGTCACAGGGACTCAACATGTGGGATCCAGGTTCCCTCCAGGCATTACAGATGTGCAGGTTTATGCTGCGCTCTGCTCCGGCAAGCCAACGGAAAAAAGAATTCCTAGCTTATGAAGAGCTTTAGGGCAGATAAAGCAGAGTCATGACCCAAGCTGGAAAAGGGATGCGCCTGCTGTGAGCTTATTGCCGTGCCTAGAGCTGGAGCCTCTGGGGGAACAGCACTGGGATGCTGCGCCCCATCTTGTGAGTTGTCTTGTGCCAATTCCCCATATCCTGCCCACATGGACAACATGGATCAGTGGCCTCAGAACAACTGAGAAAGAAAACACAAATAATTTTCCTCACCCTGGGCACTAGATTGGAAAAATAACTTATCTTTCATTTAAGGCCAGATTCTAGCAAGGCACTGAAAACCCTGTGCTTTTTGCTCCTGCTCCATGTATTTTTGTGGAAATTTAGTGTGTGAAAGAGGTGGCTGTAGGTGGGGTGGGACTCCCCTCCCATCCCTCCTTTTTTTGCAGAAAGGGTGCAAAGATGGGAGCACTGACCGGGCAGTCTCCTCAGATTACAGGTAACCTCATCATGTCTGAATTGTTTCCTTTCAAACCTTTGGCTGGGCTCCGGATATTCTGTAGAAACACGGGAATCCTGGAGAAACCTTCTGCAAACAGAGCATCGATTTTTCCAGCCAAAAAGGTCTAATCTCTGCCAGAGCTGATTCCTCCACAATCAGAGCATTCAGCTCTTCTGAACAGGGAGTCACCGTGGGAAGAACAAATGCAGTGTTATTGCCGGGACCTGCTGAGGGAAGTCCTGTCTACAGCTCTTGTTATGACAAGGATTCAAAAGAAGATCAGAGCCAGTTAAAACCATCCCATCACAGTGGAGAATCCCTCACCCTCATCCCTTATCTCCAAGTTATCTCTTTCCCAAGAGCTTGAGTCCTACCCAGTCCTTTCTCCACCCAAACAGGGAGAAGAACAGGAGAGAAACTCGGAAAGGAGTGAGACTCCGAAGTGCTCCCCTAAAATTAGAATCCACACTGGGATGGGTCCTGTGCCAAGCACCTTCCTGATGGCCTGGATCTGGGACGTGCACCTCACAGGGATGGAAAGTCCAACTGGAGACTTAGGGGGTCCAAGGAGCTGCTGATGGGGCACTAGTGGGGAATCCTGGTTGGGAGGCAGCACTGAAACTGCCCCCAGAGAGAGGAGAGTGACCCCACTACCACCCAGAGGGGAACCCCAACACTTAGCACAGGGAAACGGGGAGCTACGATGAGCTGGCACATTGGAGTGGGTGGGATGCAGCTGATGGCTCATGAGAAAACACTGCTGGGACACAGAGTGTCCTGTGCAGGGCAGAAAATCTTTCGGAGGGACACATGGAGGGATATGTGGAGCAGTGGGTCAATCCTGCTGTTCTGAGGGGCAGCCCCATGGAGCCACAGGGCATGGAGACTGCAATAGGTGAATATTCAAGTGGTGGATATGTTCTGGGATGTCTGTTCTGCACAGGGAAAGGATGGAGATTATAGGACCTCCACAGGGGCACAGAGTGGAGATTGTCTCCCATGTGTGTTTAAACTTGTAACACCTTCGTAACTTCTGGTGTTTTGTGGGGTGAGGGAGTTATCGTGTCCTGCTTAAATTGTCCGTGAGGAAAGGTAGCACCTGTGGAGCGTATCCGTTAAGGGTGTGATGATGATGATTTTGTCATGAAGGAATGACACAAACACGTACCTGAATGGCAGCTCTTAAATACATATTCTCCCAAAATGTGGACTTTGGGCTGCATGAAAGCAATTCCCAGTTCTGGCAAAGGACACTTAAGTCACACAATGCTGTTGAAACTGGGGCTGGGGCTGTTCATGGGTGTCAGCAGCTCCGAGGCAGCAAACTCAGGCTCTAATCTTTGCTGGAATTTCTGGTGTGCTCCAGCCATGGATTTTCTTGGTGGCTGCAGCATCTACTTCCAAAGCTGCTGAGGGGCAAAGACAGACCTGGCACCTCCTGCGCTCCCACACCTCTTCCCACAGATTTCAAGAGCAAAACCCTGGACCGAAGACAAGCTTGCTGTTTGCTCCCAGAGGCAAATCAGGACAGAGGCTTTGCCAAACCCAGCTGCTGTGTCCTGCTGCCAGCCCTCGGTCCTCCTCCAAGGAGGTGTCTGTCCACTGTGGTCTCTCAATGGGATCCATGTGTTCTTGATGAGAGGTCTGGATAATCATCCCTGGTCTGGGGTTTTCTATCAAGCACTCCTACAGCCTTCAATTATCTGGATTCCCCAGAAGGGATGTGGGAGGCTGATTTCCCCACAGGGCTTCCAGTGGCTCCTGCAAGTCCTTCCTTCCCACATCCCTGCTCCTTTCTCACTGTGCTTGTCCTTGTGCCACCCCGAGGGTGGGGTCTGCTGGATGGTATCTCAGTGACAGACTCACCTTTCCTCTCTTTGTGTCTGACAGAGATGTGCTGAGCAGACAGGCCGTGGGCTCTGCCTTGGAGGCGAGGTGTGCAAAGGCAAGCCTGGGCTGCCCTCAGGGATGCTCACGTTGGCCTGAGCTCACACAAGTTCAGCTGTTAAACCTTGAAACTTCTCCTGTGAGCAGGTGAACCTGCCACAACCACTGCCACAGGTTTAGGAGAGGCACAAATTATTTGCTTCATGACTTCATGGCAGAGCACATTTTAAATTAATGGACAGTAGTTTTGCTGCTGTCTGAAGAGGCACTCAGTAATGCTAACCCTTTTGGGATCCTTTGGAGTGATGCAGGGGAAATCTCAATGTAAAATGAAACGCTGGCTTCTATGCCCAAGAAGACAACTATAAAAGAAATGAGTGATGCATTATTTCTTGCTCATTTTTGTGTCTCTCTTTGCATTTTTATCTTTGTAGATAGAGGCTGCCAGAGCCTGGATGGAGGAGGGACAGAAGAGAGGGTGAAGAAGTGTAGGTAAAAGAACTGTAGGTAAAAAGAAGAGCGGAAGGTAAAAGAAGAACGGTAGGTGAAAGGACTGTTTGTAAAAAAATTGTGTGTAAAGGAAGTGTATGTAGAAGCCAGTGAGTACATGCCTGCACTTTCCCCTCGTGCTCTTCACTTTGTTTATCACACACTGAAGCTGGAAAATCTCAAGCCTCTTTGGACTGGAGATAAGCATTCCAGTTCCACTGGCAGCCTTAAGGAAAATGAGTATAAACATAAGATATTATTTATTGTGTGTGTGATCAAAATGATTTCATTTGATGTTGGAGATTGAGCTCGCGTTAATGCTCCAATTAAGTGTGCAGACTTTCAGTTACCCTGGTAAAAGGGGATATTGCATCTCCGGCAAAAACATTTTAACTTCCCTGTGACCCTGATCTCTTGGCTTGATTTAAGGTACCATCAGAAAGGAATCCAAGGAAGGATGGAATACAGCTCTCCTAACTCACTCTGCAGAGTATTTGCTTTGTCTCAGGGGAATACCAGTTTAATAATGAACCTTTTTTTGTTTTGTTTTGCTTTGGGGTTTTTTTGGGGTTGTTTTTTTTTTGGTGTTACTTTGTAGTAACACCTTTGAAACCAGCTCAGATAAGAATCTTTGTCTTAACACTGATTATGTATCTAATTATATTACATTTCTTACATGCCTGAAACTCTTGTTCAAAGTTTTATGACACGGTGCAAATGCCATTTTCCTTTCCAGTTTGCGTGATGGGAGAGGGGAATTTTTTATTGCCCTGTTGTATTTGGCCAGAAGGACAATTCATTATGGAATTATACAGTTTTTTAGCATAAAGAGAGCCACAAATGGACGAGGGCCTTGTTTTGTGTTACAGCAAGAATTTCAGCACATGTGTAAGGGAAGGGGAGGTGTTAAGTGTCGTGCCAAAAGCACAAGCAACACCCTGCTGTACGTGACCTGGGAGCTGAGCCGAAGGGCTGCACAGGCTTCCCTGGATCCACATCAAATACGTGAGGAGCAGCAGCCACGGAGCAGTGGAAAAGCTCAGCAACCCCAGGAACAGCAGCTGGGTGGCTGCCCACCACCTTCCCCAAACAGGGATGTCTGGAGAGTGGGGCAGCTTCCCGCAGCCTCCACCCCGCTGGAGGAAAGCAAGTCCTGGAGGGCTCAGCACATAAAGTCAGGCCAAGGAGGGCTGGAGACAAGCTGGGATTTTGCTCCTGAGTGAATGGTGGAGGTGGACACAGATTTCAGGGGTCTCACTCCGGTTCTGACGCACCTCTGTGTGTGTGCCTGTGGTATACACTGTTAGCAAGACTTGAATCAGCTGCAAAATTTTGGGGTTTCAAGTCATTTTGCAAATTATAATGATTGCAAATTTAACCTGTGAAAACTTTGGCCGTGTATTGAGGTCATGAAAGGGGTGACAGTGGAATCTGTTGTTCCAGGACTGCACTGGTCTTCCAGGGAGTTTGGGGGAACGGAAGTGAGTAGCCAGACACAGCTCCCTGCCACTGAGCCTCCCCCACCTCCTGAAGGGTGATGAGGATTAGGGGTTTTCAAAACCTCAGTTTAATGCTTTCTCTTGATGAGCATCTTTAGTAGCAAGTTGAAACCTTGAAGTCACAGATCTTCTTTTAGGACCTGAATAACAAGTCCCTAAAGCCAGCAAAACCCCTCTCACTGGTTTCAGTGCTGGGGTTTTTTCACATTTCCTTTCTAATTCCTCTTTACAAGTCCCATTGAAATGGGAATTACACATAATCTGCCTCAAGGATTCAGCTCCATACAAGGGTTGATGTTGGAAACACTCATTTAAGACCCGAGGGCAGAATAGCGTGGTTGCAGAGACAAAACTGGGATTAAAGACATGATTAGCATTTTGAACAAATCAGCTCAATTACTGACCCCCGGGGAGGCCTTGCCAGGCCACCAGCCTCCTGAGGGAAGTCACTGGAACCAGGGCCAGCCCCCTTCCAGCCCAGCAGCCCGCACTGATACACCCCCAGATTCAGAGAAAAAGCCTTTTTTTCCCTATCTACTCCGTTTCAGCCCCCTCTTTTCTCAGGAAAAGGCAATAATTAATTCCTTTCCTTTCTATTTATACCCATTAGTCATTGCAAAATTGTCCCCCATAGATTTACGGTTCAATATAATAAGTATGTCCTGAGGGAATATTATTCATGCAGTTAGCTGAAATCTAACAGAGAAAGTCTCTATTTTATTTGTAACCTTAGCCAGAGTAGTCACTTAATGGTGGGGAGTGGGGGGGGGCTGTAGGCTGTAGGCTCTGGGCTCCAGCAAATGTTTAGATAGGAAGAAAAATGGAATTTCTTTCCTAGGTCTGTACATGGCATTAAGGACTGTGGGTGGGGTGGGATGGGATGTGACTAAGCTTAAAAAATGTACTTCTTTTTTTTTTTTTTTTTTGAACCATCACTAGTAAAAGGCTAGGGAGGGGAATGAGGTTTCCTCTATAAACTATGTGGGATTTTTTTCCCTTAATTTCATGGAAACACCACTGCAAGTTTTTCCTTCTCGTTTCTCTGGTGACAAGAAAATAAAACAAATGCAGCTGGGTCGTTCTGCTCTCGTTGTATTGCACCATGAAGCCCCAAAGACACACACTGTGTGTTTTAACTCTTTTCCCTCCCTACCCAGGGCTGCAAAACTACAGATGGCCTGAAATCTCCACAGAGATATCTTGGGATTATCCAGCATGTGCTCCAGACCACGGAGGCATCAGCCATCACTCAGAGGTCCTGCGCTGCCAGGGAGCTGGAATGCAGTTGCTTCACTATGCAAAGGCTCTTCTCCATGAGTCAACAAGTTTTGGGACTCAACCATCCTGACTGGCTGCCTGGAAAAAGTGTGCTGCAAGAGGGAAAAGCATCAAAAAGCACAGATTGGGAAACTGGTAAAAGGGGAAGTATTCTGGGAGAAAGGGTTTCAGCCTGTCCTTTCTCCACGCTGTCTCTGCTCTCTGTCCACCCATTTTTCAAAGAGTCGTAGAATCTCCTGAGCAGAAAGGGACCCACAGGGATCACCCAGTCCAGCTCCTGGCCCTGCACAGATACCCCAACCACCCACCCTGTGCATCCCTGAGAACATTGTCCAAACACTCCTGGAGCTCTGGCAGCCTCGGGGCCACTTCCCTGGGGAGCCTGGGCAGCGCCCCACCACCCTCTGGGAGAAGAACTTTTCCTAATATCCAAATCCTAAACTTAAATTTTTTGCTTGTTGTGTTCACATAGCCATCGTGTGTTGGTGCTGCCTGGCACCTCTGGGAGAACCCTGGGCACCCTCCCTTTCCCTGGCATCGAAATGCCTGAGATGGCTCTGCCACCCCCTGCATGGCGGTGAGGAGGCACAGAAATGCTCTGGGACTTTGCCCTGCCAGGAGGGATCAGCTCCAGAAGAGGCTGAGCCACCATGGAAAAGCTGACTCTAGACAATAAGCTTGGACTGAGGAACTGAAGGTACAATATTTATAAGTTCATAATTATGGCCTTTATTACTCCAAAGACCCAAAAAAGTTGTGCAGCTTGGCACAGGAGCATCCCTGCTGTTTCTTTAAGCTGGTGTCCTCAAACCCATTCCGAGAAGGGAAATCTTGAGCAGACAGGAGATAAACCTTGGAGCAAGGGCCTCCACACTTGTAGGGTCTAAACAACCATTTCAGGAGGATTATTAGAACTCATGGAGAATCAGGCTTTCTCACCACTGTATCTAAACAGTGCAGTCCCTGGGATATCTTCATCCCCTAAGGATCTTGAGATCTAGTGAAAAAACACAAGTCCACAGAAACAGGCCTGAGCCTGGCAGAGCTTCAAAAGTGCTGTAGGTTGGGAAAATCTTGGGTCTATTTAAAATAAAATTCTATAAACTGCAAACAGTCCTTCCTTATGTGTTAGCAAACAACAATTTGCAAGCACGCAAAAGCTGTGTATAAAAACTGGGTGCTAAGTAAATAAGAGCTGCAAGAGCACAAGGGACTTAAAAATTAACACTGGGATATTAAAATACGAAAAAAGTATGCAAAGCCTCAGATTGTACTTGTGTGTTCATGAGCACTATCTAAACATCCTGGAGCAGTTGGCTTTAATGGCCTAAATCCCAGGAAATGCTGCTAAAATATGGCATCAAATGAATATTTGCTTTTTTCTTCACAAAGATTCATCTTACCGCAATTTGAGAATGTCAGGCTCAGTGGGGGCTGTTGCTCATGTGCATGAACTGGGTTAATCCAGAAAAATAAGTTTATTTTCTTTTCTTGAGTATATATATATAATGTTCCTTTAATAGATGTCTTCTCCTGGGCAAGATCTTCCAGAGATGCCTTGGAGTCAGCCAAGCCTGTTTGGGGACGATGGTCCAGCACAGGGGATATTGTAGTAGGACTCTGCTGAGACCACCTGATGAAGAAGAGGAGGTGGATGAAGTTTACTTCAGGCACTTGGAGAAATCCTTAGAGCCACAGGCTGGGCATGAGCACCACAAGAGGTTTCTGGAATGGTTTGAAGGCAGGTTCCTGATAGAGCTGATGAATGAACCAACCAGGAGAGATGATCTTTTGGACCCACTACACAAACACAGGGAAGAACTGGCTGAAAATGAGAAGGATGGAAGCAGCCCTGTCTGCAAGGACTGTGGCACTTCGGGGGGTAAGAGAGGTCAGCAAAGCAAAGAGCAGGATTACAGCCCTGAGCCTCAGAGGGGCAGGGATTTGCCTGTTGGGGTGAAGGAATACAAACACATTGTACAGATTGAGCTCAGAAGTCACAACCCTGAAAGTGTCTAAGGCCAGGCTGGACAAGGCTTGGAGACACCTGATCTAGTGGAAGGTGTCCCTGGCCAAGGCAGAGGGTTGGAACTGGATAAGCTTTAAGGTCCCTTCCAACCCAAAGCATTCCTTGGTCCTGTGAATAGAAAGCAAGAATTTCAGAAAATGGCAACTACAAAAGGGTGTAAAATCTATCCTTCTGTTTGTCATCAGTGAAAATGCTGAGAATATCAACTGCATACTTACAAAGAGTTGGAAACCAGCACCCATTGTTTTCAGTAAGCATTTAACAATCTTGGCCTCGTTTTTGGTTCTCTGCTCACAGCTAGAAAACAAGACCCTTGGAGACCACTGCGTAACGTCAGAATCGCGTGAAGGGTGGTTGCAATTGCAGACAGTCACAGAGACACTACAGTAGCTGCTTTCCAGAGAACCCATAAAGCTATTTCAGATGTACACATATGGTTTAAAATGAGGAGCTCACATTTTATTGGGGGCTACAAGTCAGATAAAAAAAGAAAACGTGAAACAATAAAGAAGGAGCAGATACACAGTTTATAAAGGAACAACTAAACAAACTATAAAATACATTTCAGTTTACAAAGGGATATCAATGAACTAGTAGCCATCTGTGCCTTACTTCCAATTCTATAGAGTTCTATAGAGGAGAGCAGATAGTCAAGTTTTTCGATTTTCTTTCTACCCTTCATTTCCCCCATTTCCTCTCTCTCCATTTTAAATGTAGTGGAAAACTCAGTATCTGTTCAGTACAGTGTGTTCTGTGAGCTGCAATAAGAATTTGCAGGTCAGATAAAATCATGGAATCATTAAGACTGGAAAAGAACTCCAAGATCACCAAGTTCAACATAGAGGATGAGTAACTAATCCATATCCATGCACATTCTCTGCAAAGTATCTTTCCATGAAATCTGCAGTTCCATTGAAAAGAGGAAGAAAGAAAGGAAATTTATTTGAGGATTAGGAAAAGGAGCTAAAGAGACCACACCCATTTTCCTCCAGAGCTTCCTATGTCCTCAGCCCCTTCTTAAGAAAAAACCCTCAATTACAGAGAACTAGCTCAGGCCTTTAACTTCAGTTATAAAAGAAGATGTGAAAAAAAAAAAAAAAAAACAAGAAAAAAAAAAGCAGGAGGATGTTTTGAGGTTATTTTGTCCCATTTTCCACCGCTTCAGTGTGCCTGTGTGTCAGACTGCCCCAACTTAAGACAGGAACTCACCAGATGTGCCCATCTATGGCAGAGGTGTGAAGATGATAATATTCCTACAAATGTCATGCAAATGGATACCTAGGTAGGTGAGAAACACCAAGATTACCTTTTTTTTATGGAGGGAAAGTGTACAGTAGGGAGCTGTTCTGTAAAATATACTGGAATCCTCAGAGGGACAAGGCATTTTGTCTTGTCAAACTGCTAGGAAAGGTTTTGATTTGACATGAGAAAGTTCAAGAAGCACACACAGAAAGTTAAATGTAGGTCATTTGCTCAAGCAACTACAGAGAAAAGACAAGACTCACCAGTGTGGAAGGAGGAAGAGGGAGATGTGGAGGTGTGGATCTGTGCTCTGCTCCTTTCCACACTTCGGGCACTCACCAGCACTGCAAGGGACAGATGTGCTGTCCAGTTGTTTGTGATAAGGCTTCTTGCTGGAGAAACAGCTTCTGCAGAGGCAGGTTCACCTGGAAACAGCTGCACTGAATGGATTAGAAGCTTAGGAGCAGCATTGAAGGAGACCCATTGGCATACCAGAGCTTGGACACAGCAGCGAAGCAGGCAAAGCAAATGGCCCAGAATGTGACGTGTTCACTGGATCACTGGCAGGTGGATGGTTTGCTCAGACATCTCAGGTGCTGTCTGGTAAATCCCTGTCAGCAAAAGCCGGACCCCTCCTCTCCACTAAAGATGCTCCAGAGGAAAAGGCACCAACCCATTCAGAGCTGCAGGAGAGTCTCTGGAAAGCAATAGCCTCACAAAATCATTCTTTTGCTCTTCAAAACAAAGTTATAGCTCAAGGAACAACAGGCTGTGTTCCTGAAAGTCGCTGCTGTTCTCCATATTGTTTGTTGGGACATTTGCCCCTATTTTTCATTTAGCAGAGCTAAAAATAACTCGTGAATTTAAAAGTAATTTTTAAAATACTACAACAACAAAGCCCTCGAGTTCAAGGAGTGCTTGGACAACGCTTTCAGGCACATGGTGTGATTTTTGGTGCTGTTCTGTGCAGGGCCAGGAGCTGGACTTGATGATCCTTGAGGGCCCCTTCCAACTCTGGATACTCCATGAGTCCATGATTCAGTGAACCCAAACCCAGGAATGAATCAATAGGAACAGGTAATACTCAGACATGGGTGACTCTGAGCAAGACTTGGATATTTGCAAAGGCAAAGATTCTATGATTCTGTGCAAGCTGCTCTTTTTTGAAATGTTCTTGTTTCCATTTGTTCCACTCAGGACACGTTACTAGGATGGAAAGAGGAGTAGGACGGCAGGGGGGAAGAAAGAGAAAGACTATTTGATGGTTTAAATAAAGATGTGGGGCAGCAATGCCAACCCCGAAAAGGGGCCTCTCATCATGGAAAAACGCGACTTCTTCCAGCTCGCGTCAAACAAAGATGCCTTCAGCTCCAGAGGGGACGACCTCGCCCCAGCGCAGCCCGAGCCGCGTGGGCGCGGACGGAGCGGAGCCTGCCAGGTCTCGGTAGATCCACAGTGACTCTCCGTGGATGTTCGGAGCTACTGCACACGAGGCTCTGCCCGAGTTGAGGAGGAGGAGGAACTCAGAGGGCAGTTCCAGACGGCCGCGGAGTAGCGGGACTGGGCTGGAGACGCCTCCGCTGCTCCTCCCGCTCCTTCATCCCGCACATCCCAGCACCCGGGGCCCGGAGCCACCCTCCAGCCGGGGATGCGGGAGCTTTCCTGACACCGGCCACTGCACGAAGTCCTTTTTCCTTACGTTGCGGAGGGATTTGGGGGAGAAGTTTTGATGACCTCATTTTCCAGGTAGGCAGACTTTTTCACTCCGAGTACAGGGGTTCTGTGGCTGCTCACTGACGGAGCTCCGGCCGGGAGTCACAGAAAGCCCTCTGTAATTTCAGCCTGTGCCTGCTGCTGCTTACCGGCTTTCCAGCAAGGTGCCTATTTCACGTTGAGACAGTACCTGCTGTAAGACAATATTAACTTTTCCTTTACTTTCAGCTCTTGGCTAGTTTGGGCGCTTTTCCAAGGTTTTGGGTTTTTTTCCAGGTGTAAGTAGTGTGGGCCACAAACTGCCAGGGCCAGGGGTCCAAAAAATCCCTCAGTGAAGCGGGTGGATTTGTTGAACCAAAGTCGTCCCTGGGGTAACTGAGCTGAGTTCAGCAGCTACAGTGAAGTGATGGCAGCAGGGCAGAGAACTGATCTGCTGCGTGATTCCCCTTTGATTTTTGGGATTTCAGAAGATACAAATTAGACTCACCTGAGGCCCATGTCTCCTATTTATGCTGAATTGCATCAGCACAAGCTCCTCTATTTTGGGAGGTGGCAGCACGTTTAGGAATGACTGTGAATTCATTGCACTTGGTGGCAGGGGTTTGTTCCCCCCCAGCCTTTCTACAGCCTGGGCTTTCCCCAGATGAAATCCCAGGATAATTACATTGGGAGACCTGGAGAAGATCTGAAGTCCTTGTAGCAGAAACCTCTCTCCTGGGTGCTCTGCCCTGGGATTAAAATTACAAGGCACGCTTGGGTAGTGGCTGCAGCCAGCACTGAAATTCCCTCCTCATGCAGCATGCAAACCACAGGCACACAAACGGGAAGGAAGAGGAGGTGCATTTATAAGAGTTTTGTTCCAAATGGGACATACTTTTCTTTTCTAGTTTCATTTATCAAACATTTGAGTGGAGAAAATGCTGCATTTACAAGTGAGTGACACCACAGGCACTGCCTGCTGGGCATGGCCCTGGAAAATGCTGGGACTGAGTAGCAGGAAGGCTTCAAACTTTATTCTGCATATTTTAGCACAGCCAGCATAAAACTCTCCTTTCTTGAGGGTAATGTAATTTGTGGGGCTTTAAATTTGTGTGGCTTTAGATAAGCTCCTTGAAGGCAGTGTTAGCTTAGAGAGCGGAGCATCCCAATTTTTGCCAATTTGGGAACAGTTTGCTCAGTTGCAATGGGTGTTCTGATGTTGGAGGAGACATACACAGTGCACCAGGGGTGCAGGAATATCACGAATATCAGTGTGTGGGATAAGGCAGACTGTGGCTCTGCCTGGCCAGGTGCATGAGGCGACATTTCTATTGCATTGGGATCTGCTCTAAGGGATAATCAGATGTGAGAGTGCAAATAACCAGATATAATTTGCACATTTGAGCCACTGCAAGTAATCTGTTAGCCATAATATCACTTTTGGTTCAGTTGCTCGTGGTGGGAAGAGAAAGCAAGCAGAGAACTTCTGTCCTCCTGCAAGGCCACTCTTTTTGCAGGGCTCTGTCTAGATAAATCCATATATTTTTCAGTTATGTGTGTAACAGCCAGGTCACTTGGGATCTCAATGTGGGACCAGCAAAGACCATGCATTTTTCTGCACCTGAGGTAGGAGCACAGACCCTCATTCAGGGAGAATGATGCAAAATAGTGCCCTCAAAATCTGTTCAGAGGACCCACTGCTTGAGATTCCCTATTGTTTTTCACTTGTGTGCACCTCATGGGGAAAGAGGTGATCCACTCAAAAACACAAATACTGAGAGAAGGCCTCATAGGAACAAAGGTTCTGCTCTGGCAGAGAGAGAAAAGTCGAGGAAGAACAGGATGGGCAGACCCAAGGGTTCAGGCATTATGAGTCAGCTCCCAGTTTGCTCTTTGCGTTAGTTTTTTGAACTGTTTGTGTTCAAAAATTTCCTTCAACATGCAGAAAACAGTTAGTCTGAAATACTGGTGGAATCTGAGGTTCCCATCTCAGCATCTTGCAGTGGCGGGTGGGACTTTAAGTCAAATACCAAATGTTATGGGATTTGCAACAGCATCACAGCAGCTGGTGGTGCTCTGAGGATGACACAATGGGCAGCATCGCCCGCCCCAGCCTTGGAGGCCCCTGAGGTGGGGACTGGAGCTCCCAGCAGCTGCTCCAGTGTGTATCCAGGGGGGTTAATACCCAGTGGGATGCTGGAAGAGCAGGAGAGTAATGTAGCTCAGGGTGCAGAGTGGGATAGAGGAGACAGTGCAAGAGGACCTCAGGGAAGTGAGTTGTGTCTCATGTTTTCAGGAGTCGCTTTCCTGCCTCGCCACTCTGCCCATGGAGAGTCCGAGGCCGTGGTGCTTCACTGACCCCGTCCCAGGCCCCGAGGGCTGTGGGCAGGAGCCATCCTGTGCCAGAGCTGGCCCTGGTTGCCCGTGCAGGCCAACTGCTCTGCTCTACAGTGCCTTCCCACCCACACACACAGAGGGAAAGAAGGAGGGAGGGAGGGAGGGAGGTGGTTAAACTCGGGATGCAGTGATGAGTCAGACACTTGGCCAAAGCCCTCAGCGCTCCCAGACTCTCCAAAAGTTAATGTCTCCGTCTTCCTCAGCTAAAAGCTGGCTCTAAAATGGTGCTGTCTGAAGGCACAAAGCTGTTGTGTCCTACAAAAGATCGGGATCTCCTGCAGGCCTGTTTTATGGAGGGCAAACAAAACAAGAAACGAGAAGCCTGCAGGAGGCTTAGAGGGGTGAAGTCTTGATCTTAACTAAAACACCCCTTTAATATGAAAGTATTTTATCCTTACCATACCACTTTTATTCTCTGCAGCACGAGGGAAGTTGAGCCACACTGACTTGTGCAGTGACTTCATAGAATCTCAGAATGGTTTGGGTTGTAAGTGACCTGAAAGACCATCCCATCCCACTCCCTGCCATGAGCAGGAACACCTTCCACTAGACCAGGTTTCCCCAAGCCCCATCCACCCTGGCCTTGGACACTTCCAGGGGATGGGGCAGCCACAGATTCTCTGGACAACCTGAGCCAGGGCCTCACCACCCTCACAGGAACAATTCCTTCCCAATACACCACATAACCCTGCCCTCTGGCAGTGGGAAGCCATTCCCCCTTGTCCTGTCACTACAGGCCCTTGTCCAAAGAACTTTTCAGACTAGATCTCTAATTCTTCTGATGCTTTAAGTTATCATAACCCTACATGAAATAAACTCCCACGTGCAGCTGGGCCTCGGAGGCCTGCTGATGGGTTGAGCACTGAAGATGTGCATTTCTTCAAGAGGTTTTTTATTTGTCCCTTCACTCAGCATGTTTACAAGGAGCATTGGCTGGCTTTGTGTCATGCCAGCAGAGTCAGGAGATTGTGCATCATGTTTAACATGTAACTTGTGTTTTCCCACAGGCATCTGAATATCCTGAGGGGCTGCTGAGATGTTCCAACGAGCCTTTTTTCCCACTCTCCTTTTTCTGGCTCTAGTTCATCTCTACGCCGCTCAGCTTGATGTGGATGTTGAAGATGTCAGTCCTACCTCCTGTGCAGGTATTAACCAAATAATTTGGGGGCAGCAATTTTAACAAAAAACGATGCTCAGTTGTAGAACCTGCTTTCCAGGAACTGACAGTGGGACTTTCCACCTACCCTGGCCCTTTGCACTCCTGTGGTAACAATCCATCAGTGGGGAACACTGTCCTCCACCCAAACTCACGCTTCAGGGTTTGGTTTGGTGTGCAGAGAAATAGAGATGGAAGAGCTGGGGTCTGCCAGTGGTGGTCTCTCCCAGCAGCTGCAGTAACAAACACGAGTCAGTCTCCAGCACTCAGCTCTCTATGTGATGCCAGAAAATTGTTCACTTTAAATCTGGTGATTTCCTCACTTTTCAGTTGCAGTGCAGGGGTGATTTAAGTGTCCAGTCTGAGTCTTACAAAAAAAAGCAAGATTTTCAAGATTGTTTCAGTACTGAGCAGTGCTGGATTAACGGTTGGACTCAATGATCTTAGAGGTCTTTTCCAACCTTAATTATTCTGTGACTCTATAGCAGATCTTAGGAGTTAGAAGCCCTGGTCACTGGGGAACCGTCTGACCCAAACACAGGTGTCACTTCTAGAGCTGGGTGGGACCTGTGCTTTTTCCAGCATCGCACTTGGTCCGGGTGTCTGGGGGACAGCGAAGGGGGTGCATGAAGTGCTCTGACATGGTCTGAATAACTGTGTCCATGCAGAAAAGAGGAACTGCCCCATCAATGTCTACTTCATCATTGACACCTCGGAGAGCGTGGCTCTGCAGACCGTGCCCATCCAGAGCCTCGTGGACCAAATAAAGCGGTTCATCCCCATGTTCCTCGATAAACTGGAGAGCGAGCTCTACCAGAACCAAGTCTACATCACCTGGCAGTTTGGTGGGCTCCATTACTCGGACGTAGTAGAAATTTACAGCCCTTTGACAAGCAGCAAAGACATTTACCTGCCCCGGCTGTCCGCCATCAAGTACCTGGGCCGGGGCACCTTCACGGACTGTGCGATCTCCAACATGACCCAGCAGATCCAGACCCAGATGGCCAACGGCGTGAACTTCGCAGTGGTCATCACCGACGGCCACGTGACGGGCAGCCCCTGCGGGGGGATGAAGATGCAGGCCGAGAGGGCGCGAGACATGGGCATCAAGCTGTTCGCGGTGGCCCCCAGCGAGAAGGTGTACGAGCAGGGCCTGCGGGAGATCGCCAACCTGCCGCACGAGCTGTACCGCAACAGCTACGCCATCACCCAGAAGGACACCCTGGAGATCGACGTCAACACCATCGACAGGATCATCCAGGCCATGGTAGGTGCAGGGAAGGGAACGGGGGGCACGGGTGGGGCCATGCTTTCCCCTGTGTAGGGTTTTAGAGATAACCTCTAGTAGGGAAAGCGGAGCCTTTTTCTGGTGCTTAGCCAGGACCCCTTGGTTTTGCCTCTGTTTCCCAGCATGTCTGGGCAGGCTGCCACCCTAGTCCTGGCTCTTGCTGAAGACCAGGCCATACCCCAGCCTGCTCCCCATCCAGGGGCATGTGGAAGAGTGTGCCACACTGAGACACGCTCTCACCATCAGCATGGTCTTTGAGACCCCGCCTGTGAGGCACTGTTAATCAGGGGCTCTGCTGAGGGTGTCTTTACAGCCATGGGACCTTTATCAGCTCCTCTCCCTTAGCACCACACACCCCTCCAAGGGTGTGCTGCTGTCTCCCCTGTGGGACTGAGCACCTTAACTGATCTTCTTCCCCCTGTTCTCTCCTTTGCAGAAACATGAAGCCTACGGTGAGGTGAGTGAGCAGCATCTTTATACCTTTGCCACATGACACAGGTTTAAGTTGCCTCAGTTAGAGCAGACCAGCTCACACCCCAAAACATCACAGACCTGCATAGGATGGGTGGATCAGGGCAGAGTCTGGGGACACATTCCCTTTCCCGGGGTTATAATGGCACACTGGACTCACTCCCTGCCTCCCCCTCACCTGCAGTGGGTTTGGGTCTAGGGAATAGACTCGTTTCATCACTTTGGAGACACATTCTGTACGTGCTGCCCCTGCTGAAGCTCCCGCCCTGCTGGTACCACACGGGCAGGGTTCGGCACGCAGAGCAAGGAGTACACAGGGGATGCTCCACAGGTGATGGCCCTCCCCTTGTGATCCCCGATGAGCAAGCCCCCACCACCTCTGACACTTGGCAGTCCTGTTCTTCCAGTCTGGGTTCAGGGCCAAGCTATAATGAACATGCTCGTGGCAACTTTCCACTCTTAATTTACAGGCAGCATTTCTCTGTGTGCTTGTTGCTGCCTCAGCTCTGACCCGACAGATTTTAGCCCGGAGTTCATGGGGAGAGGCGCGTGGAGAGCCGTGGGTGCAGAGCTGAGCTGAGTTCGGGATGCACGCTGTCAGTACCTCAGTTTAATTTCCTGTATTTCAGTGCTACAAGATGAGCTGCCTGGAGATTGCAGGTCCACCTGGCCCCAAGGGATACCGAGGGCAGAAGGTAGGTTGCTCTAAGCTGTGGGAAGGGCAATATTGCCTGCCACAACCACTGCAGGATGCTTTAGAGCCCACATCGGCTGCCTTCTCAGGTAGCACCCAGGTGGGAAATACCCACCCAGCGTTTGTGTTGGCCCTGGGAGACACAGCCAGCACTGGTGTGCCCATGTCTGTGCCAAGGCTGATGCACTGCCAGCAGTTTAGAGAGACATCCAAGCACCTGAGGACACCAGGGCTGAGGCAGCATTTGTCGCTGAGTCTCCCACTCTCAGAGCAGAGCTCTCACGTTCACAGGGTGTCCCACTCTCCTGCTTCAGCTCTGTGTGCTCTGATCTCCCAGAAATTGCCATTTTCTCAGTCAGCACCAAGCCTGGACTTACGCTAGTTTTTCTCTTTCCTTAGGGTGCAAAGGGGAACATGGGTGAGCCGGGTTCCCCTGGGCTGAAGGGACGACAGGTGAGTTGTGGAAAATCCTCCCCTCCCAATCACATCTCTGATTATCTCAAGCTAACTCTCCGTGCCTTCCTCCCCGAAGGGCGACCCAGGTATTGAAGGTCCGATTGGATACCCTGGTCCCAAGGTAAGAATCCCATAGCCCATGACTGAGCTCTCTGCGTTCTCCTGATTTTTGGTAAAGCAAGCGGAGCTTTGTTTCTCCCTCTCACCTGCCCGTTTCCCACCCCAGACCCCTGCGCTCCGCTCTTGCTGATTGCCCAGGCACTAACACAGCGATTTTCTTTTTTTTTGTCTAGGGTGTCCCAGGGCTGAAAGGAGAGAAGGTGAGAAAGAAGAGACAGAATGGCTGGCTGGGCACTTGGCAGGGGCCACGCTCCTTTCTGTCCTTTCTGATGCACAGAGGAGAGATTAGCTGTAATGGGGAAGGATAACAACCCTATTAACGCATAATTGTAGACCTGGGGAGGGATTTCCACGGGCATTCCAGAGCCTGTCTCCTCCTTCAGGCTTTGATCACAGTCTGGTGAAGCGGTGATGGGTTCAGGATGTAAGTGGAGGGGCGAGGGGAAGGTGGAGGTGGAGGTAGAGGGGGATGCAGGCAGCGTCTGACTTCCTGTCCTCTTTTTCTCCCAGGGAGAAATCGGATCCGACGGACGGAGGGTAAGAAGGAATGTTTTCTAACTTGCACGTTGTTCCAGCTCCCAAACCCTTGGACTGTGTGTTAATAGATCCCTCTTCTTTTTTTCTGTGATCCAAGGGTGCCCCTGGCTTGGCAGGAAGGAACGGCACCGATGGACAGAAGGTAACTGGGAGGACCCCATGATGTCACTGCTGCTGTTCTATTTCTTTACCCTCTCTCGTCCCCACAGGCCGTTTAGTTTCTACTATCCCACATGCTGGTTTTCTGTTCCAGCTGAGGTTTCTGTGAACTTATCTGTACATTATTCCGCATGTCCTGTAGAAATACGTGAAGTAATTCAGGTCGCAAGAGTGAATCTCAGAATATGCTGGGTTGGAAGGGACCCACAAAGATCAAGTTCAACTCACACAGGACACCCCAGCAATCCCACCCTGTGCCTGAGAGCACTGTCCAAACTCTTCTTGAGCTCTGGCAGGACTGGGGCTGTGATCACTTCCCTGGGGAGCCTTTTCAGTGCCCCACCACCCCCTGGGGGAAGAACCTTTTCCTAATACTCAGCCTAAATCCCCTGACACAGCTCCATGCCTCTAAGTGCCATGTCTCTGTCAGCAAGCTCTCTGCAGGACCTGGATGTGTGACCCGGTCTGTGCTCCTGCTGAGAAGGTGATAAAGCTGGATAATTTGGGTGTAGATACCTTATTTTGAGTGTTAGTGACCTCTACAGGACATGGACACAGAAAGCTTTGCAGAAATTTGGGGTTCAGGGCAGTTTGTCACAGCATCTGAAACTTCATCTCTAAACCACAGCTTGTGCTTAGTGTTAAAGCCCTAAAGCCAAATTCAAAGGCCTTGCAGCAAAGTCCCTGGCTTTGTCCACTGGCCAGCACGCCCTGGCTTTGCACTGTGTCCTATTCCCAGCCCAATGTATCTGTGGGTAATAACAGTTCTTCCCACTCCTCAAGTGCTGCTGAAGCTCTAAAACATCCTTCAGTCCCCCCCACTCTCTAAAACACTAAAGCCCTTTGGTTCCCCCAGTCTCTATGCCAGAGCTGTCTCAGCACTGGTGACAGCTGTTTTGGGGCACAGAGCAAGGCAGTCCCTTCTCTCACAGCATCTGTCAGGCAGAGTGGTTGCTGCACCTCTGAGCTGCTCTGACAGGAGAGGCATGAGAGAGGACCAGCACAACCCTGGACGTGCGTGACCGCCAAATCCAGCCTCAAGGGACATTCCCATCACTCCGTACACTCATGGGATAAGCCTGCTCGATTTCCTTTAGCCTGCTTTCTCCTTCTCCACTTTTCTCCCTGTTTAAGACATACACTTACTATTTATTCTCTAGCTGGTGACAGATAAGGTCAGTGGATGATGCTAAAATTATTAACTGTCTGCAAGAAAAGCTGTGTTTTCCCTCCAGCCACCTATAACTTCTCAGTCTTTTCCTTTTGAATGTAATCTCTCCAGGGCAGGCTGGGGAGAATTGGACCACCAGGATGCAAGGGTGACCCTGGTGACAAGGTAGGAGCACTTTACTCTATAACCAGCACATCAGTTGTGTAGCTGCTGAGTAAGGTACTTAAGTAGAAAGATGGCCAATGAAAGGTTATTGACCCATTTTCCTACCAGCCGTATGATCTGATCCCAGGCCTGGGATCCCCAGAATGGGAAGCACAGTTTGATTTTTCTGTGCCTCCTTTCCATGGGCAAGTAAGCTGGGAGCCCCCAGTGTCCCTCCCCTCCACACAGAGAGGAGGAATTGCCCCTTTCATCAACATTAGCAACAAGCAAAATCTACTTCAGCCTCTAGAACAACTTCCTAAGCACTGGCTTAGAAATGTTACTTGTTAGAAAGTTTTATTTTATTTATTCTGCGTGGAGAGTGTTCCCAATGTGAAGTGTGCGGTTTTTTGTCATTTCCCTCCCCAGGGCCCTGATGGCTACCCAGGAGATGCAGGAGACCAAGGAGAAAGAGGAGATGCAGGCATAAAGGTATGAGTGCTCTGGACAGACAGCAGGGTAGGGACAGCTAAACACCATTCCCTGTATTTATATATATATATATCCTAAATCCTGCACTGCTTATGGAGCCTATAGGCTTTGGGGTCTGGATGCTGTCACCAGGCACAGGAGCTGAGGGAAGAGCCTTGCTGGCTTTGCTCCTTGGGCTTCTCGTGGCGCAATGTGCTGGTGAGGCAGGCAATGACCATTGGCTCTCTGGCTGTTTCAGGGCGATCCTGGCCGGCCTGGTCGCAGTGGACCCCTGGGGCCCCCAGGAGAAAAAGGAAGCCCGGTAGGTTCATGCAGCGTTCAAATGTCTCCAGTGTTTTATTGTGGTCTGTTCATAAAATCACAGAATGGTTTGGGCTGGAAGGGACTTCAAAGCTCATCCAGTTCTACGCCCTGCCGTGGGCAAGGACACCTTCCACTAGCCCAGGTTGCTCCAAGCACTGTCCAGCCCGGCCTGCAACACTTCCAGGGACGGGGCAGCCACAGCCCCTCTGGCTTTGGGCAGGACTGGATGGATGCTGTAAGGAACAGCTGACAAACCTATTGTCAGCTGATGGAGGGAAGGTGACACAGGATCACTGTGCTCCAAGGCTGGAGCCCCTGCTCATGGCAGTGCCATGTGGGCATGCCGGGTGTGTGGAAGCAGAGCCTGGGTGCTCTTACACACCTCTGCTCCAGGGGGACTGCTTGACACAGGATAAAAATGGGTGCATGTGTGTTCACCTTGACCTCTCTTCCAACAAACTGTATTTCTTTTTCTTCTCCAAGGGACTCCCAGGCAACCCTGGAGCTCAAGGGCCTGCTGGAACCAAGGGAAGGAAAGGTGAAGTGGGACCTCCTGGACCCAAAGGAGAGGCTGTAAGTGACTTAACAGATCACTGGACATTGGGCACACCACAGGAACCGGAGGCAGTTTCATGGATGAGTGCTGAGAAACTCCCCCATTCTGCTTTGTGCATCCCAAAAGATGTGCAGATCCTGATCTCCTTGTCTCTCCCATCCTCACAGAGCAGAACTCCCATAATCCTAAGCCTGATGTTAACCATTTCACCTTAGAGAAGCATCCTGTGTTCCCACATAACCACACAGGCCTGTCGATGCCCAGGGACACTTTGGTCGTACTCTGGCAAGTTCCCCAAACCTCTGGCTCCTTGCAGGAGCTCAAAGAGTCAAGATCTGGTGGCCATTATGGCAGAGCTCTGTGAAAAGGGCAGTGTCACATATCTGGTGCCACACAGACCCAAGTTAATATGATGGGGCACTGCAAATTTTGGGGAGTGAGTTGGAGATGATGATCCATGGCACAGCTCCACCAGCACCAAGGGGCCAGAGCCCAGCCAGCCTGTGTCCTTGTGCAAGATCCAGTGAGGAAAGCAACACTGGATGAGCTGGAAGTAAATCAGAGTCTTTAACCCTGAGGGAACAAACCAGGCGTGTTTGAGGTCACTGTGGTGAAAGAACAGTCTGGCTGTGGCTTTCCAAAAGGAACCATGGGCATCCCTGCTCCCCTGCTGCTGGGAACACACTTGCTTAGAGTGCAAATGTGCATCTCTTGGGCCCAGAGGGAGGAAGGAGGGCAGCCGGGCAGCCAGGGGTCACTGCCTAGGTGACATCCATCCTCTCACCCCATTTACGTGACTTCTGTGTCTGCCAAGGGACGACGTGGAGATCCAGGGACAAAAGGCAGCAAAGGCTCTCCTGGAGGCATAGGAGAAAGGGTGAGTAAAGCAGCTGCCCAGATTATTGCAAATGAGCCCCAGATGGACAGGACTGGGGTGTGTGAGATGTGCTACTGCCCAGCCATGCTGTGTCCACACAGTGTTCAAGCAGCACCAGAGCTGGGAATGCAGATCTCACTGTGCTGTGCTCCCACTGTGCCACTGGCACCAGGTACAGCCTCCTCCTCCAGGGTTTGGTCCAGAGAGGGGACGAAGGGCAGCAAAGCTCAAGGCTGAGAGACACATTCAGAGGGCACACTGCCCTGACATTGTTTCAAACCAAGAAACACCAGGTTTGAGAAGGGCATCATGGAGCACTGCCATGCACGCAGATAGCATTGGAGACATCCCTGACCAGGAATATCTTTACTCTTCTCACAGGGAGATCCTGGTCCAGAGGGTACTCGTGGTCTGCCGGGTGAGGTTGGAAACAAAGGAGCCAGGGTAAGCATGGAGCAAGGCTTGGTGACAGCCAAGAGGAAGGGGGAGCACTGCTGCCATCCAGGGCAGCTTGCCTGGCTTTCCTCCTCATGCAGTGTGTGTTCTTGTGTCTCTCTTTGCTGTGCAGGGAGAACAAGGACTGCCAGGACCCCGAGGCCCTTCTGGTGCTGTGGGAGAGCCAGGCAGGATAGTAAGTCACACTTGGGCGTGTGTGTGACCACGTCCTCCTTCTGTGGTGAGAGCTTGCTGTGCTGACACAAGCTCCCTGCACTGTCCCTCCTGAGGAGAACATGCACGACCTTTTCTCAGGGAGGCTCAAAAATTGGGTGTTCCCATGACAATGTGGAAGAGATCTCGGGAGCAGGTGGGTCACTGGGGAGAGGGAAGATGGGACTCCACAAGCACCCATTTGTCCTGGATCTGTGGTTCGTCCATCATCCCACTGTGGCAGTAGTGCTGTGACATCCGTGTGGCTCTATGGGACATGGGACCCCCACTGCTGAGACAGTCACTGCCACAGTAAACTCACCGGGAGGGGAGCTGGCCCTGCAGCACCATCTCGAGAGCTGGTTTCTCCAGCACAGTCCCCTGTGTGCCAGGGGGCAGCAGGGAACCTCCTCACTCACTCCCTGCCTTCTCCCCAAATCTGTCCTGCAGGGATCACGTGGGGACCCAGGTGACTTGGGCCCGAGAGGTGATGCTGGACCACCAGGACCGAAGGTAAAGTTCATGAATAAACCTCTGCATTTGAAATTTACTTATTTATTGATTGATTGATTGATTTAAAATAAATAAATAAATAGGCAGTTTTCACTGCAGAAATTTGTGTGCCTCAGAAACAGAATCAGACCTGAGGCTCCCTATGGGGCAGAGATGTAGGTCTTGCTCTGGCCAAGGCAGCTCTGATTACACCCCTTCTGTGCAGATTCAGGGGCATCCCTGGCATGTGACATCCCCAAGACCCCGCAAATCCTTGCTCTGCAAAGCTGTTCCCGGTGCTTCAGGGCCAGCTGCAGAAGCCTTGGCTCCTGGTGGAGTCTCTCACTCTGAGAGAAGATGAAAATGGCTGTAACTGTCACAGACAGGAGCAGGTCAGAAGGGCCAGGTTTGGTATCTCACGGGTTTTTTTTTCTACCAAAGGGTGACAGAGGCAGGCCTGGCTTCAGCTACCCTGGACCCAGAGGACCTCAGGTACGTATTCCTCATCCAGCACATGAGGAAATCTGAGTGGATGTTGCTCTTGGGACTGAGCAGCCTGAGAAAACAGGGAAGGAGGAAGAAAAATGCTCAGGGTCACAGATGTGTGGGGCCTGTGAAGGAGAAAGGGTGTTGAACAGCAGGACTGAACCTGGCCACAGTCCATCAGGTGCTGGGGACCCCAGCCTCAGTCATGGTGATGGTCCCTCAACCATCAGCCTGAAGCTACAGCTGCTCTTCAGCTTCTTGCCCCTCACTGCAGTCTTTGGGTGCACAGTGTGGGGCCAGTCCTGGACAGGTGCTGACCTCTCCCTCCTCTCCTTTTGCAGGGTGACAAGGGTGAGAAGGGGCAGCCAGGACCCAAGGTGAGTGTGCTTGTCTCCATCACCTGTTTTTTTGTACTGACTGGAATGCCAAGGAGTTGTCTCCCAGCCCTCTGGGTTAATGGCTGAGGAGCCAGCCTTGCCAGCAGCTGCCCTGGATGTTCTCTGCAGCTGGAGCCTGGTTGTATTTCCTAAGCCCATCTCCTTTTGAAGTCATCTGAAAAATGCATTGCAGAACTTTTTTTTTTTTTTTGTGGTTAATGTCTGTGTAAACACTGTTTGTTTGCTGTGCTCTGAGCTGCTAGTTTAGAGGATGCTCTCCCAGGCCAGGCAGGCATGTGTTTGTGATGCAGCAGAGCCTCTGCCTGAGCACATCCAGATGTGCTCCATGCTGGATCTGTTTCTCCTTCCATCGAGCAGGGAGGACGAGGTGAGCTTGGACCAAAAGGAGTACAAGGGACCAAAGGAGAGAAGGGAGAACCGGTAAGCAGACTCCCTGTACTGCCCCAGGGTCAGTGTCCCCCTCCCACACCCCTGCCAGGTGTGCTGCAGATGACACTGCCACTCTCTGCCTGTTCTCTTGTCCCCAGGCTCAGCTGTGGCAGACTGGTGACTGTGCTTAGCAGGGCTGGGGCTGACCAGGGGGTCAGGAGGGGTCCTGAACACGGGGGGCTGCATTACCAACATTGCCCAGGAAATATTTGACCCTTCTTTCCTTCTTCCCCAGGGTGATCCTGGCCCAGGAGGGGAGCCTGGACAGCGTGGTCCACCTGGTGAAGCAGGCCCTGAGGTACAGTCCCATGGCATTGTGTCTGAGCAGATGCTGCTGGAGGGGACACAGCTGCCAGATGTGTCACTGGCTTACAGTGGGCCTTCCCCTTTCCCTTCCCTGTCCCCTTCCCCTTCTGCAAAAAGCCACATTTTTGATGGCTCTGACATCTAGTTCCCAGAAAAAGAGCTCATGGGAGAACTGTGCCTGAAATCCCTGTGCTCTTCTTACAGGGGACCCCTGGCCCACCAGGAGACCCCGGTCTGACTGTAAGTAACCCCTGCTACTCTCCCTCCTGGGGCAATCATGGCTTTTCCATGCACAGCCCAGGAACGAAACAGGGCATCAGGTCCTGCTGCTGCCTGGCAGAGGTGGCCTGTGGCTTCTCATGGGAGCCAGGGAAAGAGGGGAGAGGGCTGGCTGGGTGGGAAGGGAAAGAGGAGCCTTTCCCTTAGAGGGAAGCATTCACCCTGCACCCCTTTCCTGGCAGGACTGCGACGTGATGACCTACGTGCGAGAGACGTGCGGATGCTGTGGTGAGCTGACATCACCTCTCCCCAGGAAAGGGGAACGAGCACTCGAGGGATGAGGATAGGGGGTCACCAGAGGGTTCCCAGCATCACTGACCCCTGTGTTTCCCTCCCCCTGCCCCTCTCCCCAGACTGTGAGAAGCGCTGCGGTGCCCTGGACATCATGTTTGTCATAGACAGCTCCGAGAGCATCGGCTACACCAACTTCACCCTGGAGAAGAATTTTGTCATCAACGTGGTCAGCAGGCTGGGCTCTATTGCCAAGGACCCCAAGTCACAGACAGGTCTGGGCTCTGTGGGGACGGAGTGGGGCATGGGGAAAAGAAAAAGGTCTTGGATCCTTTCAACCTCAATGGTTATTTTCCATGGATTTTCAGACCAATTGGGCAGCTCTTTGACTTTCTCCACTTTTCCCCGAGGATGGAAAGCCAAGTAATGTGACACTTCCTTGGCAGGTGCCCGTGTTGGGGTGGTGCAGTACAGTCACGATGGGACCTTTGAAGCCATCCAGCTTGATGACGAGCGCATCGATTCCCTGTCGAGCTTCAAGGAAGCGGTGAAGCGCCTGGAGTGGATTGCTGGAGGCACCTGGACACCGTCTGCCCTTCAGTTTGCCTACAACAAGCTCATCAAGGAAAGCAGGAGAGAGAAAGCTCAAGTGTTCGCTGTGGTGATCACAGATGGGCGCTACGACCCCCGGGATGATGACAAGAACCTCGGGGCTCTTTGTGGTAGAGATGTGGTGGTCAACACCATCGGCATAGGAGACATGTTCGACCAGCCGGAGCAGAGCGAGACCCTGGTCTCCATCGCCTGCAACGAACCCCAGCGAGTGCAGAAGATGAGGCTCTTCTCAGACCTGGTGGCAGAGGAGTTCATTGACAAGATGGAGGACGTGCTCTGCCCAGGTCTGTCCCTGTCCTCGTGTGGAGCTGGAGTTTTGAGCCCCAGGGTTTGGGAGAGGGGGCAGAGATGTGTCCCAGCAGGTTGGCCGGCAGCTGGGTCATCTATGGTGGGGTCTGACCTTTAGGTAGCCCTGGACTAAGAGTCCTTCCTCAGATACAGACCAGCCTTTTGGGGCAGTCCTTTGGTGTTCCTTGTAAGAGACCTTGTCCTGCCACTCTGACTGTGCAAGCTGTGAAGGGGGATGGCAGCACATGGCTCAGTTTTCCTTGTTTCTTTTCCTTCCAGATCCACAGGTCGTCTGCCCCGAGCTGCCCTGTCAGACAGGTAAACATTACAAGTAGCTTCATGCCATCTGCACAGACTCTGGGGGGAGATTGCATGAGGCTCAGGAGTAGGAGAGGGGGATGCAACCCTACTTCCCTTTGGAAGGCAGTAGTTTGGGAAATAGTGTTACTTTACATGAGGAGAGGCTCCAGGGTTTCATCTCCTGCTCTTTTCCTGTCTCTCTGAGTTCTCTGCACAGGTAGGTACAAGTGCACTGTGTGAGTGCACCAGCACAGCTCATCCCTGATATTTCTCCTTGTCCAAATTCCTGGGAGCCACCAGGTTTTGACCTCCAAACTCAAGTCAAAATCATCTTGCTAAACACCCACTCACGTGACCTTTGTAGCAGGATGCTCCTTGGGAGTGATGGGCAGAGCAGATATTAGGGATGAGCTGGAAAATGGCAACGCAGTGGACCCAAAGCTTTGGCTTCTCTAACGCTGGCTGTATTTAATTAACAATTAACTCAGGGTGTTGGGTTAAAGGAAAAGGCTGTAAGGATCCTCTGGTGCTCTGTGTACTGTAAAGCTGAAGGTAGCTTTACTGGGTCACATTTTGCTTGTTAAGGGGCAGATGTGTATCCCAAATTCCTAGAGATCCTGTCTGAGTCCCTGTGTCTGTTTAAATACAATAGATGCACTCTGTGCTGATACACAAAGTTTATAGAGGACCAAAGTTTTACCCGTTCTGCAATTTTTAATCTCTTCTCTTGCCATGAATGGTTTTGTGGCAGTCCCCAGCTTCAACTGAGCCTTATACAGAATATCAAATTTCATTTTCAAATAAGTCCCTTTGTTTCCATGCAAAGGAAAGGAAGACTGGTCCCAGGATTCACAGAAATCTGGAGAAAATCTGTAATTATTCCTGTCTAAAATCTCTCACTGGTATTTTGAGTATTTGCGCCTGGCCATGCCAGGGACACAGTGTCCAACCGTGATGCTGAGCTCCTCTGCCGTGTCCTCTGAGGAGCTTTGCCTGCGAATCTGTGCACAAGGAGGTGATATCCCCAGGCCACGCTGGTCATTGCTCAGGTGTCTTCAAAGGTTTTGGATTTTGCAGCCTTCCCATTTCCAAGGAACACAAGCAGTGGCACACTTGTTTCTCCTGGGCTTGGGCTGTCAAAGCTCTCCAAAGCTGTCAGTCCTTTCCATGCAGTGCAGTTGGGTGTTCCTGTTCCTGATGCAAGGTGAGAACAGTTTACTGGTGCCTGGCAGCCCTGGGGACCAGAACAGGAATGGCTTGAGGAGGCATCTGAGGGGGTTCCCTCTTGGGCGGATCCCTTAAGCCATGCCATACGCAGACCAGGCCAAGTGCAGGCAAGACCTGCACCCCAGAGAACATGGGAGGTGGAGTGACATGCCTGGGTGGGGTTGGCCTCCTGTCAAAGTGCCTTTTCAGCACGGGCAAAAGTTGTTCTAGGTCTGGTAGATGAAATTTTAAGTAATAGGTTGAGGAGTCTTTGTGCAAGGAGCCTCCCACCCACCACACCGGATGGTCCGTGCTGCGCTGCTGTCATTGTTTAGAAGGATTTGCAGTAATCACACTTCCCTAGTGGCAAGGGAACATGTTGGATGGGGTGGGACAAAAGGCACATGACAGAGCCTGGGGCTTTGGTTCTCACGGAACATTCCATGAGCTCGTGCCAATCACCATGCAGATCCTCTGGGTGGAGGTGGTGCCCTTCAGAGGGAATGTGAGTGAGCCAGTGCTCATCCAATGCGTGTGTCATGGACTGGCCAGACAGACTCAGGTCAAGGAGGCAGCTAAACCAGCCCCGTTCTTGGCCCCGTGGTTCAGCATGGTGGTCCTGGCACTTGGAGGGGCAAATCAACTGCCCCAGCTTCAGCCTGGGTATTGGCAGCAGAGCACAGGCAGGGACAGGTACCACATACAGCCTGTCTTCCCCCCATGCTGCCTCAGGGCTTTACCTGAGATCTTCCCATTTTCAGCACAGCCCCTTGTCTCTCATCAGTTACTGCTGTGCTAACAGGATCCTGCAGGGTTGGATGCTCAGCAGATCTGAACTGACCACTTGCTTCGTAGAAACCGCATGACATCCTGAGAGGCTCTTGCTAACCCATGCAAAAGGCTTTGCTTTGAGCTTTGGGGTTTTATTCAAAGTTAAATTCAGCACAGCCAGGTGTAGACGGAGGCTCTCAGAGCCCTGACAGGCCCAGACAGCACACAGCTTTGACTGGAGTCACTGCCCTGAGGCTGAGTGCCAGGCAAGGAGGTCACAGGATCCTGTCCCTTACATGTCTTTCTGCATTACAGCAAGCATCATGTGTGCAGTTTGCAC
>VZTG01008759.1:885657-1045838 GCA_013397845.1 Melanocharis versteri | reverse complement strand
AATATATGTATTTATAACATTTGCATGTTGGATACGGGCATTTGTTGTTGTTTTCGGGGCTTTTTCCCCCTCTCCCTTTGGACACTGAAAGCTTTCTTTGCCACCTATTGCCCACACTTTCTCAGTAGCTGCCCTGTGCTTCTTTCCCTCCCAGTTCCTCAGGCCTCAACACTGTATGTGTTAGATGCGTCTATTTTAACAGCTTTTGCCTTTTCCCTTAGCTTGATTTAAATGCTACATTCTTCAGAACCTAAGTCTTGGGAGAGAAACAAAGGCACATGGTGGTCCGACTAGCAGGGTGTGCATTTGGTGTGGAACACCAGGAATCCTTTGCAATCCTGTGTTGTCTAGCACACCAAACAAACTATGGTGTGAGGCGAGCACACACCATATCTACTGAATAACCATACCTTACTGTACTGTAGCCATACTGTACAGATGGCTAACAAAAAACATGTGTAGCCTAGACATACTTCTGGAGCTTAAAGAATTTCTCCTCAAATCTCCTACTTCCTTACTTGCCTGGTTGTGAGTGGAAAGACAGTGGAGCATAGCCCAGCTCATGAGCAGAATCATTTCAGGAAGAGGACAGTGCAGAGGCAGTGCTTGCTGCCTTCCTTGAGGCAGAGTGGAAATTGGAAAGGAAACTGTGATTCAGTGAATCCGTCATCTCTCAGACAGCTCCAGGGCAGTGCAGCTCTCAGCTGCTGCCTTGCTCGCAGTGGATTATAGGGTCATAATACAGCCCACTATGCTGAAGCAGAAAAGCAGTAAATTCATCCTCAGGAGCTGCTTTATGTTGTCTAGAAATGAAGAATTCCTCTGTAAGAATGTAATACTTTTTATCCAACTTCCCAATTCCCATGCTTCAGCAGTATATTTATCTTCACCGTTTTCATGCTATGAATAGAGGAAGGCCAAGAAACTTGTACAAAGGACTTAGTTTGCAGCCAGTGATATGTGCACTGTAGCATCCTATAAAGTTAACAGGGATTAAGGTGAATGACCATGTGAGCAAGGGAGGCATCCTATCAGGAAATATGTCTGTTTCTGTGTAGCAACTAAAGCAATACTATCTACAGACTTTGAATCAAAGGCTTGGACAGCTAAACAAAGCTAATCCCCATAGATGTACTATTAAACTCATTTCCTGTGTATGGAACAAATATTATAGGAGTTTTGAAAAGCATTTTCCAGCCATTGTTAAGAGAGGAGTTGGGGTGTGAGCTATAAAATTCAGATCTGGGTTCAGACTTTCCCCATATTTGTGGTTTTGGTTTGAGCCTGTATCTAGTTAGCAGGGATATAAATGTTAAAATTCACCCATGTGGCTTGAGAGTTGTTCTCTGCTAGTAGTGCGAGTCTCACTTTTTCATCATGTCTTTGTTTTTGAAAAGATTTCTTTCTGCTGGAGTCAGATCCTTTCTTTTACTAGACTTATTCTGAATATTCAGGCAAAGAAGAACAACTTGACTAGGTCTAGTAGAGCTGAAAATGTAACTTTAATTGTCTATTAAAAATAATGCTTCTCTCATATGTTCTGTTGGAGTGGAAACTTGTATGTTCTTACAGAGAAGAAAGTAAACGTCCTATCATGCTATCTTTTTAGGAAAGCTTTTCTTTCTTTGTTTCAGTTTGATAGCCTGACACATTTAATTACTCAAGTAATTGAAATTAATTGTTACATTGGGAAAGTGTTAAACTAAACATATGAATAAACATGAATATCTTTGGTTTTGGAGAACTTTAAACAGGGAAGAGGACCACTAAGAAACTCTCTCACTGGGTAAAAGCTGCCAGCTCAGATCTGTTAGGCTGGGTCTGACCCAGCAGTGTGTTTGTAGAGTGGGAGGTTAGGGCTCCAAATCTGAATTCTCCTCAGAAGACATGATTTACGAATTGCGGTGAGAATCCCTTACTCAAAAGTGAACAGGACAAATTAGCTGGGCACAGAACATGCTTTCCCCTGGGCTGTCACCCATTGTATCTGTAGCCTGCTGTGTGGCACTTAATGTAATTTCAGACTGGCCTCGCTCTGAGCAGGGGCCGATAATGTGTGAACACGTGTGATGGTCCTGGGATGTGGCAAGAGCGTCCGTGGGACACTGCAGGGTGTCTGCTTTCAGAGGGGTTTTAGTGCTGACTTCTCAGAGCCAGGCTCTGGCTCTTATAACCGTGTAGCAGAGAACATTACAGAACCAGCGATCTCAAATGCTTGGCACTTTGTTGTAAATTTAATCTATTTACATATTTCCTGTGCCACTGTACAAACAAACCGGTAGGCAGAGTCCTGAAACCATTTTCTCAGGCTGAGTTCCAATTGATACCAAAGAGGTCAGAATTGAAAGTAATCACTTGTTTAGAAGCATTTGAATGTGACCTTTAGAGAGATAATTTTCCTTTTGCTGACTTTTTGCACCCCTCATTAGAGAATTATTGAAAATCAGTTGGAAATTTCTATGAGTGAGGGCTACAACCCTGGCTGAGTTGTTACTTGCTGTTCCTTTTGGAGTATTGCAGGGGACATCACTTCTTCAGAAACTAGCACAGATCTAAAGTATTGTTACTCTGCCCTCCCCCTCGTTCCTTGCTGAGTTTGCAAATGCTCCTCTTGGCCCTATTAGATCTGTGGGTACAAGTGTGTGTGGGGAGCTTAGGTGTATTTCAGCGTGGATGCTGAGGCCAGTCCAAGTCTGGTTGTGTGCACAGGCAGAGTGCAGTATATGGTTATCTGCCACCAGTATAATACCCTTTTGTTCCCAGAAAAAAGACAAAACCAAAAAGATAATGAGCAAGCTTGAAGAAATTCACAGAATAGCTAAGAGTGGTTGAAGACTGAAAGGGCAAATTATTTACTGCTTGTTTATGTAGGGAAGCTGATAAGACCTTTTGTTATAGACGTAGAATGAAAGAATAAAAAGTGCTTTTATTTATCAGTAATTTATTTGCTTACTTGTGCAGACTTTTATTGTGATACAGAGTGTTTGCAGAGCAGCTATTCTGGAATACCTATTGCAATCTGTCTCCATATGTAAACATGGCAGTAAATACTGAAGTAAAGACTGAATGAGAATTTAGTCTATGTTGTTTGACACCTAAAAAAAGGTTACTCAGATCTGTGGAAGAGAATGATGAGGAATAACAGTGGGACTTGGGAAAAATTGGATGTAAAGACATGGCAGTAGTGGCCTGTTTGAATGTGTAATAATTATTGGAAAGTGGTGCAGGTTTTAGCTCCACTCAGAGTTGTTAAAGCTGCAGTTTACATCTCTTAACTTTCTCAAGTATCTAATGGAAATGGGTCTTCAAAGTTGAGTTCATTGAACTCTGTCCATTTCTCTTATTTCTGCTAAAAATATAGAATAATTTTGTGTATCTATGCCAGCAAAATTAAGATGTATGGGGTTTTTCTCCCTTTCAGTGAATATCTTGTACATGATACCATTTGACATAGAAGTGTTGTTACTTTAGGCATGGCTTTAGCAGTTTATGCTGACAGCAGTTAGTTATAACTCAGAGCTCTGTCCTTTATAAAGATTAATGATCCTTGAAATAATAAATATATTGGAAATGCCAACCCTGGAAGTTGTTTTCAATTCATAAATAGAATTGTTTGTGTAAGAGCAGACATCTTCGCCTGCTATTTCCTATAATAGGGCAGTAAGGTTTCAGTATCTCAAAGGTGCTATTGGAGAGAAAAGATCCCTTCATGAGGAATATATGTGTTGGGAAGGGCAGGAAGAGGGTGATGACAAGCCATTTTGCAGTATCACATTTGCTTATGGCTTATGGGGAGTGCTGCAAAGAGCTTGAAGCTTTTAACACATCTGAGAATTGTTGACTTTTATTCTGGTTGCCATCATTCAGTAGGCAGAAAACAGCTCAGCAGGCACAGGGACCAGCAGCTTGGCTTTTGTGGGTGGGCATTGTTTCGCAGGAGAACCAGTAACTTAAAAATAAGTTTGTTACAAGGTAGTCCTAACAGTAAATTAATCATGACATTAAGGGGAGTGTATGCATAGACATTACTTCACAGAGTTGTCATAAATTCTGCCCTTGCCATATTTTAATTTCCAAGGCTTTTGAATCTTAGACAAGGCGCTATAGATGTAGTTATTAAATTCTGCAGAAATATTTTTATTGGGTAAGACATTGCTTGATGATGTAGCTGTGAAAGGCAAATTCAGAGACTAGCAAAAGGTCCTTTATCCATGCATTTAGGAGGAAAAATACCATTTTGTAACACTCGCTTATTATTGAAATACTTGTTCTAAATTTGCGTTCTTTTTCCTGAATGTATACATATATATGTAGTCACAGTCCTGACAATGTGGCGTTTATTCTCTTTGTTACTGGGTCATCAATAACACACAAGTGAAAACACAGCTTTGGAAATAGTGATTTTTACTCTTGTGGCGCAGAAAACACTTCCTGCTGTAGAGTCACCTGAGGAGATGCTGCCCTTTTCCAGCTTTTTTGAACGCTCTTGAGAGAAGACACTGGATAGGACATAAAGGAAAGAAAATGTTTAAACGTTTGCACAGTGTATTTCTTTCAGTGCAGAAGCGAATGTAGGTGGAGGCTGAGTTAGACTAAATATTGCTGAGAAAACAGTATCTAGTTCCCTGCTTTTCCAGGGTTTTTCCTTCATATGCCTTGAAAGGGAAAGCCATGTTCTCTGCACCTTTCTGTACCAAAACACGTGTTGCTAATTACTTGGTTTCTCCTAGGGCTGTTCTTTCGGATGGTGGTTTGCCATGCCCTTTAAGCCTGTGGGGACAGCCAGTGTCAGAGGAAGCTTTAAGGTTTTCTGCACTGAGGATGTTTTGGCAACCAGGCAAAGAACAGAATGGCAGTGCTGGGAGAGTTAAACTCCCCTCATCCCATCTTATCCATGTAGCAAGCTGGGTCTGGTTAGGGTGGAGATCTCAGGATCAAGTGCCTCAGAGGCTGATATGGGAGCTCGGTTGCAGTTTTGGGGCAGATGGTCTCTGGATAAGTGAGGTGGTGGACACACCCATAACTGGCTGCTCCATGGAGTTCTGTCTGCATTCCCCTATACCCCACAGTAAATACAAGGTAATTTGAGGCAGCTTATGCCTTTATTTACCCCAGTGGAAGTGTTGACACGAGCTATTACTGTGGAATGCCTGCCATGTAGCCATACTCTCAGATGTCCTAGTGTTGAGAAACTGGCCTGAAGCACTTTGCTGAGGTTTGTCCAGTAAAATTTCATAGCTTAGTCATTTGCTCCATAAACCATGATAGCAGAGCTGTATCAGATGGCAAGGTCCTACAGCTTCTAGCTTCAAGCAAAATTTAAGAGTTGTTTCGAGTTTAATTTGATGCAATAATAATTTATATAGTGTAAACACACTAGACGTATCTCCTGTTGCTGGAATTAATCAGGCAAGAGTCTTGTACGTAAAATTCTCCTCTTCATCTTTCTTTTAAAAACACAAGTTCACTCCTGGTTCCTGTTTAAGAGCACTGGTTAAACGAAGTCCTTTGCCACAAAACAGGTGTAAGCCACTGTCCTGTGCCCTGCCAGCACACCTCGGTCACAGCTTGGAGAGCCAGGGCTTGGCCTGTCTGCTCAAACTGCCAGTTGTGTGTTGCAGGCACTTACTTAACAGAAACTGGAAGTGAAATCCCTATTTCATTCATCATTGGCCACCTGTTGGATAATAGCTTTCAGCCACCATTAGACTGGGCTGAATTTGGAACAGTAGCCTGTTATTGAAAGACACCGTTTTCCTTTCTGATCTGCTAAGCCAGCTCGTCCTCCAGAAGCATTTGAAAAAATATGAGGGGCGGGTAAGAACATGAAATTTTCCTCCTGCTTCAAATGTGCTTTTCTGCGACTTGTTCTCACACGAGCTGTTAAAGTCTTCAGTTCACTGTTCAGTCTATAGTTCTCAGGTGCCATTTGGCTTCAATTTCTGTGCAAAGTTTTTGGAAACCAGAGATGATTTGGAAGGGGACAAAACCCTTGTCCTGCAAGACCCTTCCTGAAGCAGGAAAAATGTTTCCTTTCTTGTAAGGAGCAAGTGAGTGTTCAGAGCCCTGGAGAGGCAGCTTTGTTCCTCGCTGCCTGCTCTTGACACGCACGACTCAAGACACTTCTGCCAAGAGTTTTACTTGCACTTATGTTAGTGGAAATATCCCCGATAAGAAGGAGTTGTTGTTGAAGTCTTGTGGCTTCAACTGTGAAGGATTTTAATTTTTTTTGCGTGGAGACTGCTGATCCATTTGTTGTTACATAAAAATGTGAGTGAAGGTTTATCTTTTCCTTTGAGATGTATGGCACTAGCTCTGGAATTGCTTCCAAGTTTACAAAATGAGTCTGTGGTTTAGACCTCTCCGATAAACATTCTTTTGTTGTTGTTGCAAAGTTGGATCAGATTTTTGTTGTCATAATGGTTGGTGCACTTGGCAGCTTGCATTTTAAATAATTAGGAGATAAAATTGGACTGTGCTGGAAATCCAGCATGTCTGGTATTTTCTTGCTTTACTTAGTGATGTTTTTAATCCCCCTTTTAACTTTGAAGACTAATGTAAGGCAGTTAAGAGCTGAGGGTTGATAATTCTTTTGTCATTTTTGAAACCTAGATCCAAGCCAGCTTCTCTTGCAATATTTCAGCCTCAACCTCCCAGGACACTTTGAGATAAATCAGTGTCTTTATCAAAAGAAGTAGGCCTTTTGTGGTGGTAGCAGTGTAACATTAAATATTCATTCTAATTTGCTGAGTTGAGACAATTATTCTGAGGTTCCCAATAAAGTTTACTTTGGTATTTGAAGCTTTGAAAATATGCTGCTTGCTTAATTTCAATTATCAGTAGCCAGTGATGGAGTTTAATTCTCAGATGCATCAGAATTGAGATGTTTTGAAAGGCGTACATTGAGGTGTTGAGGGTTTGGTTTTTTGTGTTTGTTTTTTTTTTTTTTTACCTTTTAACCCTCTTCTTTTCGTTGCCCACAGTGCCATGGGAATGTTGAGGGAGGAAGCAAAAATAAGGCTAAATTGGGAAACAAGCTTCCACCTTAAAGAATCTTTGCTGTGTGAAAAGTATATGTTGAAAATGTCCTATAGAATTTTGAATCCAGTCACATTGAGGAAAAGGATGCTCACTTGCAATATTGTTCTGCACCTTTTAGGAGCCGTTTGTTCTGGTTCTGGCCTAGAAGTGGATTCATTTTAGCAGCTGGAGAAGTAATTCTCTGTGTTGTTAGCATCACATTCTTAAAAAAAACCAAACAAAACCCAACAAACTTGGTCTGACTGACCATAATTTCACAGATACACTCTGCATTCAACAGAGGAGTATCAAGACAAAAGTTGTATGATGTGGCTTAGGCTGTGTCTGCTATATCCAGGCTTGGGGAAGGAAGGGCATTTTGGAATGAAGAAATACAGACTGCAAGCATCAGAGTCGAACTTACATGCAGATTTTTTTTTTTTTAAATTACTGTCTTGATTTTACTGAGTTAACTTCTTTAGCACAGGATAAATCATGTGAAGAAGGAGAACTAGAAGCTAGTTATGGCTGCAAATACTTCCAAGAAAACATTTTTTTTGTTAACAGTCTACCAAATATGCCACAGGAGGACAATTGTGGCACCTGCTCTCATTTCAAATTCCTATAGGCATCTTCAAACAGAAAGCACAGAAATTCAGGGACTTTGAATTCAGCTTGTTTCCTTTGTAGTGATGGTCCCTCAAGTACAGAATTGAACATGGCACCTTGCTCTTGTCTGAGCTGAGCCTTTTCAGAGGATAAATTGACTACTCAATCTGCTTTCTTTCAAAGGGTTTAAAGTCACTTTATTGTTTTTACAGTTGATTTTCTGTAAAGATTGGGCCTCTCAATTTTTTCTCTGGGCAGCATATGGGAGGACATCCAGATGCATGGGCAACTGGCAAAGCAGTTTTGTTCTGCTGTTGGTGGCTTTAATTAATTACGTCTAGATTAATTAGCTGATCCATTTGTGGATGCAGTGTTTGGGGAAGAAAGTAACTGGGAGTATTGTGAGCCAAGAGTTAGGGCACTTGCTCAAATATGAGTAAGAAAACATATTCTAGCTGGCATTCTCAGAGCAAGTGGGCTCCCTCTTCATTCTTCCTGTGCTTAGAAATACACAATTTTTAATGGTGAAAATAGAAGCTTAAAAAAACCCCACTGAAGTCTGAATGGTAAAACTATATACATAAAATCAAGCTGTTTCCTTGTGGAATGTGACTTATGGAGAGGAACACCCAAGTTTTAAACTTCCTCCTTCAAAATTTATGGAAGCCTTAGAAACTTTCCTCTTTTTCCCCCCCTTTTTTTTCCTCCTGTTTTTAATATGTCAGAATCTGTTTCAAGATTTAACTTTTTTTTTTAAACACATATTACAAAGTGTGTTTCACAACTTGATTTAATGTAGCTTCCATGTGTCTTGAATACAATAGTAACTTCTGAAACCAATATTTCTTTAGAGAGCAGTAAAGTTGTTTCTTCATGACACCAGTAAGTAGCTTTCTTGCCAAGAAGTATATTGTAAGATTTATTAGACTCTCCGTTGCCCTCCCCCAAGTAACCCAGATTTTAGCTTCAAGTAAAGCAAACATGTTCAAAAAGTGCTCTTTAACTTTAGGCTAGGCGGATACAAAATAAAATCCTCCAGGGGTACATTACAACTAAAAGATTCACAAGCCCTCCAGGGGGTTTAACTTTTTAAGTAGGCATTTCACAAGTATTTGTTGCATAAACCATTATATGCTCCAGGCTGGGGTTCTTGTAGAATTTTATTTTTTAAAAAATATTTTTTTAAAATATAAGACATTCAGCAATAAATGTATTTTTGTGAAAAATAATATCTCATCTTTGCTTAGAAGCAAGGTTCTGTTCTTCAAAGCATGTGTTTGCTTCATTTAATATTTAATATCAAACTTCTTGGACTGTCCTTTTAGTCCACTCAGTACCTTGAGGTGCTGCTGAATGGAAATGGGGATCATCTATTCTGATTTACTCCTTTTACTCATTTTTCAAAATCGATTGCTTTTGGTCTACTGCAACTCCATCTTTGGCAGTTGGAAAAACAGACTTTGGAGGCTGCAGAAGTCAAATGACAGCCATTTATAGATTGGTCTCACATAACTGAATAGACAAGATGGGCACAAATGCCCTGGGAAAGAGAATATTGGAGAGAGGAGATGGGGAGCCTTTCAGCTCTAGGAGATCTGGCCTCTCTTTCTGTGTCTGTCAGACTTCCTTGTAAGCTTGGACAAGTCTTGTTTCTGTATTTTGCTTGTTCATCCGTCTCACAAAGATAATGATCCTTTCTTTGTTCCTTTCCATTTCTAACTCCTGGGGCAGAGCCCCTCTATTCCGGTGCTGTAATGTGCAAACCTGTTCCGACAGTTTTGTTGGGACCTCCAAGTGCTACTTCAATGCAAATGACAAAGATGTAGACGAAGAATGGAAAGAAAGTAATGCAAGACACAGAAAGAGTCCTTTTAAGATTGTAACAGGAAGCAATATAAGAAGTTTAATCCAACCTTGAGTCTTCCAGAAGTAAGTGAGGAGCTGTAATTCAAAGAGATTTTGGCATAGAAGCCCTTGAGTATTATAGGCTAGCAAGTGACAAGAAAACGTAGGAAAGGGAGTCTTGATTATCTTTTTAGACAACTTGTTAGCTGAACTGTTGCATTTAAATCAGAACGATGATCAGTTCGAAGTCGAAAGAGTAATAGAAACACTTGTAAGGAGGGAAATGATGTGTCAGAACAGTGATATTCAAATCATCAGACATGAAGGATAAAGACAGAATACCAAAAGGTTCAGAAAAACAGAAAGGGAGTATAAATCCCAGCAAATTTCTTTCTTTCTAGATCAGAGGCCCTTACGGAAGAAAAAGGAGAGCCCTGATACCTGTAAGAATGTCTTCTTGAAAGAGGGGCTGAGGCCAATGTATTGTGTGCACCAGAGTTGAGAGTCATGTAATAGAAAGGCTTAGCTCTTTGAGAGACGGGCAGGTGGTGGGCAGACACTGTCATCTTGTATCCAGAGATATTTTGAGATCCCAGTGGAGGAGAATAATTGCTGGACATTACTGAAGTGAAATAGTACTTGTCTTGAGACTTCAGTGTTGGCAAGGCACTTGATAACACAAACTCTAAAGTGGTCACTCCCTACACCTCCATTTCCCAGAAAAGCCAAATTCTGCCTGGTTTTTGCAGGGCATCCTTTTCTCGAACAGGAGCTCATCAAGCTCTGGCGAGAAGACAGATATGTTTGTTTCTGCCAACCACTGCTTTCAAAAATGTAATCCAAGAGCAAGCCTGGCTGCATAAAGTTCAGTGGTGTATTGTCTGATTGCCCAAGGACTCTGCTTATGCTTTGCCTCACACAGGAATTTGCAAACTGTTCATGAGAGAGCAGATTTGCTCAATTATTGATTCATTCCACATGCTGTGTGATTTGTAAGTCATATTTTGCATGAAAGCACTCAGCTGTCACAATCACAGGGACATCAGTAGTTAAACTACCTGGCATGATAACCTCCTGGATTTGCCCACAGCGTAAATACAACTGGCTTTGGTACAAAATTACTCCTGGTGAGGGTGTGTGCTGGTTAGGGAGGAAAGAGGTGGCAGTAGAAAGTTACCATTAACTGGAATTTTTTTTTTTTTTGGTAAGCAGAAGCATGCTACGTGTGATAAATCTCCTTTTTTTCCACATCCCGACTTCCATACTCTATTTTACCTTTCCTGCACTGGAGGAACTAATTATATTAACAGGCTTGTCCTCAGTTATTTATTTTCAAGTGTGTTCCTCTGTAATTTCTGTAAGTATTTTGATGTCTATTGCAGATCCTCTTTAAGGTTTTAGTGTTCTGTCTCTGTCATTTCCATTTGTATTCTTGCATTTGGACCTGACAAATTATATCCATTTCTGTTGTGGTTTTAGCTGATGCTGGTTTTCCATTTTATGGGCCAAATAAAGTTCTTGGATTCATATGTGCAGTTCTCATTTACTTCAATCATCTATATATTTTATTTATAGTATTTTTTTTTCTCCCAGATGCTCAAGATTTCAGCATGAGAGTAGTATCCAAATGTTGCCACCTCCTGGTCTTCTGTGGCCTAAATAAAGTGAAAATGAGCCAAATTTTTTTCATGTTTACACAAACACTTTGAAAGTGAATGTGTGAAAAGGAGAGATTTGTTTCAATGTGCCTGAGGCTTTTATGTCTCATCCTTGTTCATACAACTTGTGCAATTTTTGCAAACTCTAGCTGCATTAATTAGGAAGCAAATATGGTTATTAGGAAGCAGTGCTGTTAGTCAAATAATGTGCAGGAATGAGATAGTTGGCAATAAGAACTGGTATTGTTTGAATTGTGTCTCATTGAAAATAACTAAAGTGAAGTCTAAATTGCATAAATAAAATTGCTACAGGGCCTTTGAGGGCGTCATTGTTATAGAGCAGCTCATTCATTGTTCACCTGGGATGGACAGGAATGCTTCATGGATTCTATAATTCAACTTGTCTTGCTTCACGAGTAGAAATAAAGCACAGTGACTGTTCTGCATGTTGAGATAGGCATTTCTAGTGTCTTAATGATCCTCTAAGAGTTTGTTGGTTTGTTTTTTGTTTGCTTGTTTTGTTTTTTTTCCCAGATGCTTACTAGAAATAAAAGCCCCTGATAAATTCACTTCGCATTTAATTTGTTCATTGCAGTCTACAGAGCAAATAGTTCTACAAGCTGGAGATTCAGGGCAAAGGATCAGATTTTCTCCATGTGTAGGAGAGTCATTGGAAACTTAACATGGAAAGAGGAAAAATATCTTAGGGATCTTTCTAGTGAACTTCTTCATTTCTGTGAATTATTTTCTGAAACAAAAGGAAGCCAGGATACATTTGCAGCCAGAGAGGTGCTTGGATGCTGCCCCAGCCTGGGCTCCTGAGAGCTCACCAGCTCCTCTGCAGAGCACCCTCGTGGCTGGGACAGTCTGTCTTGAGAGTTGATGGAAAATCTAACCCAATTCTAGATTGCATTATCTCTCCTTTGGGACTACAGAAGATTTGGAAGGGAGGCAGGATGAGTTTTCTTTCTCCATGGGTTTCTCTTCCTGGGCATGTGACATGAAGCATTTCCTTACAATTGCAGAGCAGCAGTCACTGCTGTGGCTGCAGTGGAAACTCATTTTTGTGTTGCAGATCCAGCTAGACTCCTTTCTACATTTACTTACAGGAGAGAGGGGGAAGATTAACCTCATTTTGCTGCCAGCCTATTACCTTGAACAGTCTGGGCTGAAATCTGAACAATGTGCTCTTGAATTCTTGCTGGCTGATTTCTACGGAAAGCTTGCATGTCTCATTTTAATTTTTCTTCATTTTAAAATTTTTTTTGCCCCTTGATTCTTCTTTTTTAGTCACTTTAAATAGGGAATGTAACTTGAAACTGGAAGTAAAAAATTTGCTTTGAGAGATCAAGAGTCTTTTTAAGCAGCTTACTGGATCAGCAGTTGCAAAGTTATCATGAGGCCTGAACTCTTTCTGTGGGTTTAACAGAGGCAGCACAGTGCAGGAGCAAACATCACAACTCTGTATCCTCAAGGGAAGACTTAGTGCTTTACACATACAAGCAGAACTAAATACTGCACTTTGATGTACTCCTCTCTCTTTTTTTATTTTGTTATTAGTTTCAACCTGTTGGGAGTAAGTTTTTCTGCACTCCTGGTTAAGATTTCCCTTGATGTTTTGTGGATCTCATGTACATTATATAAGGCTGAAAAGAAGGACACTTCATGTAGATAGTAAGCACCCTAATAGCCATTAGTTATGGATTTGTGTCAGTGTGAGTTTTATACAGTTCCACCACGTGACAGGACTGTTGCAATGTGTGGTATTTGATGTTTGCCTGCTACTCTTGGTGGTATTCGGTGAAACCAGAAGGGATGCCCAGTGTCCAACACACAGGGGTGGGTGAGATGTTGTTCCATGTGTTGAGTAGACTCAAAGGGTCTCTGATCAGATTCAGCACCAGGGTCCAGTTTTCAGACAAGTATTTGGGGTTCCTACAGCACACTGTACTTTGTCCCTAGTCAAAGTTTGCTAGTCGGTATTATCTGGGTGCAAATCTGGGTGTTGGCAGTGGATGTCACTCCAGCAGAAGTATATTTTTAAAACTCAGGGTTCTGGGTTCTGTGTGCTGTCTCCAGGTAGGAGCACAGCAAAGTCACGGTGCTTTACAAGGTGCTTCTGCTTTACCTGAGGGTTGGCCACACAAGGTCAGCAGCAGCCAGGGAATGACTCTGTCTAGTTTGCCATATATTTAAAAACCTTCTATCTCTGTCTTGAGTGTCACATGTGCATTAGAAAAAGTGAGGCAAAGGGCTGGAGTAATCCTCCAGGTTCTCGAGGTTATCCCCTGTGGTTACAGACAGCTATATAAGCACATTTATAAACTGACTGAGATCCATTAAAATGAAATAACCCAGTAATGCTGCAGGGGGTTTGATTGCTTTGGGGAGCAGGGAAACAGAAGATTTCCCAGTTTTCCTGCTGGAAAGTCTCCTCTTTTCTTAACCATTGGGTAGCAAACTACATCTAATTTTAGCCTAAGTTAGTCATCTTGAAAGATAGAAACACACCTTTTTAGCAGGAAAAATAAGGCCTCAGAGAAAGAAAACTAATGTCTGGTTCATAGAAGAGTCAGGTTTCAACTACTGAAATGCCCTGGCACAAGAGATCCAAATCCTGGCAATGTCTCTGTTTGTCCTTCAAAGGTAAATAAATTAGGCACTATGGATTTCACTGGCTGGAAATCCGTCACGGGAGTGTAAAATTTCCTTTTGTTCTTTTGCTTTAAGGCTGTAGGATTGTCTCCTTAATAAGTACAAATTGTCCCGATGCCCCTAAATCAAATCTTCTCTTTCCCATTCTCCACTGTGTAAGGCATGTTGAAAACTTCCATGATAAAATGTCATGGAAATGGTAGCAGCTGAAATACAGATGTTTGTGTCAACATAACAAAAAGGCATTTGAACCTTTTTCAGGGGTAGTTTCAAAGGGAAAATTTTACAGTAAAAAAATCTGCATGTATTTCTTGTGAGGTTCTGCAATACCCGCAGTACTTCTTCATATCCCAAAATCTGCACTTAACCGAATTTCCTACTGAAATCAGCAATCTTGCTTAAATAATGTCACTAAAGATAGTGGGAAAACCCAGAGCTGATTTGGGATCCTACAATGAATTTTATTTCCCAGACAATATAATTTGTCAAAATAGACAGACTGTGTCACAAAACTTAATTTCAGAAAATGTGATGTTTTATTAAAAATTGCTGAAACATCACATTTTTACATGCTTGAAACGAATCTTTACTTCTACTGTTTTTATCCTTCTTTAAGATGTAATTTTTCTGAAGTTTTGAAAATTCTTGTCGTGCTGCCCAAGTTTTTTGGCTCACATTACTGTATGTCAGTTGCAGAATCATCGCAGAATGGTTTGGGCTGGAAGGGTCTTTAATGACCATCCAGGTCCAACCCCTCTGCCACCGGCAGGGACACCTTCCACTAGACCAGGTTGCTCAAAGCACGTGTTTAAAGTTTGCTTTGATCTTTCCGTGTGTATAGGACTGTATGCTATGAACATTTTATAGTTTGTTTGTTACCCGGAGTAATTGGGACCTGCAATAATTGTATATGCAGCAGCACTGCAGTGAAATAATGCTGGACTTCCCATGTGCAGCGCAAATGTTGCCTCAGATCCAAGGACTCACGTGACAGCTCTTCAGGAAGGTTTAGCTGTACTTGGCTTTAAAGGGTGTCTTAGCTAATTAGTGTATTAGAACTCATGGGCCACGGCTTGTGAGTTCAGAGCTTCTGCTAATTAAGTTTTGAATGTAATTTTAGTTAAACTATTAAAGCTTTGTCCCAGGGCTGTTCTCATTAAGCAGAACTCCAGCTCTCCTGGATTTTCTTTGTTCAGAGCTCTCTTGCAAGTGCGTGGAGGCACATCTGGTATTGGCTATGGCATTCACATGGGTCTAAAACTGCTGCAAAAGAAACAATGCAATGAAATTTATCTGGGAAAACAGTGAGATCACAGCATAACATTTCCCTGGAGAAAAGCCTGAACCTTTTTTATGATCTGTCTTAGTATGGCACTTTTAACCATCAAACTTCAGGGAGTATGAAATCCCAAAGGGTGGAAATGGAAATATTTTTTTGTTTAGTGAAGGCTAAGTATACCAAGATAATTATTTCATCTCCTCCTCCAGGAAACATTTTGGGGGCACTAAGCCCCAGTGTATAACATGTACATAAAAAGTACAGTAGGTAGTTACTGCAAAAGGGTTCATGGACTGTGACTTGAAACCTCACAAAACTGTTACATTTCTGGTGTCATAATATCACTTTGTTTACCAGCTTTGGGCTTTTAATTAAATTTTACAGGATGCTTGCCCACGATATGGATTAGGCCCATTATGCTACTTGGGGAAAAAAAAATTATTATCAAACACAAGGCTTTAAATTTGGCAGTTGCTCCAATTTATTTTTTTCTTAAGCCTTAATAGGCATGTCCAAATGAACATGGCAATTTCTTTAGAATAGAAATGAATACACTGTTTTGTTGTATCCGAGGCCTGTGTAATGGACTGTGACAGTTCCTGCTGTGATACCAGGTGAAAAACCCCTTTGCAAAGGGCCAGCCCCCAGCCGTTCCCACTGGTTCGTAGCTGGTCCCTGCAGCACCCAGGGCCTGCAGGTGCCTGGACCTCCACACAAGTGAGTGTTGCTGCCAGCACAGATGGGGAAAGAGCAGACTGACACAGAAACTTGGAAGCTGGTGCACTGTGGAGGTGAAGGGAAGTAGTTAATTCTATTTAGAGGCAAACCTTCCCCCTTTTTATCTCTGTGGAGAGCCCTGTGTAGCAAAAGATACTTGTTGCTGTTTATCTTCCTTTTCAGCTCTTGTGTACTTTAAGGTTTTCATCTCACTCTGTGCCTTCTGAACTTGTTTTTTTTCCTTGCTGTTGTGCAGCATGTCTTCTTCCTGATTATTATTTTTGTTCCCTCTGTATCTGCCTTTCCCCAAATCATTCTTTTACCCTCTACTTCTCATTTTTCTTTTCTGTCATTTTTCTTTTTGCTTGTGGAGCAAGAAGGTGCTGAAGTGACAGCACAGGGATTGGGTGGCCCTGCCAGGGCTGCAGCTGCTGGGCGTGCAGTGGTTCACCACGTGGAGGGAGCTGGAGGCAGGTGCCCAGATGGGCAGTGCACAGGGAAGACCAGAACCACACTTGGTTTGCCACACGTGAACACTTTGCAGCAAACAGTGCCCAGCCCCTCTCTGTGGTGATCTGGGAGATGCTGACAGGTCATTGCCCTATCCTGGGCATTTACTAGGGTGTTCAGCTGTGTTTTTGTGTGTATAATGGAAGTGGGCTTTCTCTCAAGTGTTGAGTTTGGCTTTGAGTCCCTGGATTGGGCCAATCTGAAACTCCAAATGAACTTCAGAACCTGCTCTCCTGGGAAACCATAGCCATGGCCTTGTTTTATCTGCACAGTGGCAACTCAGAGGACTCAGCTCTTGGAGAACCTTTCGGTCATGTCCAGTGATGATATTTGCCCTTACACCTGGCTCATGGACCTGTTCTATTAACTTACCCCCATGTGAGTCAGAGTCCCACCAGTTCTTCCAGGGGCAAGAACTCAGCCCAAGCACCAGCAGCATTTCAGATGCTCCAGCTCTTTCTTCATTTGTTTCTCTGACAGCACTTGTCGGGACTGTGGCATGTTTTACTCAAATTTTGGTTTTCTTTTTTACCAAGGAGAAACCACACCATTCCCTCAGCTGGCTTGGCAGACTACCACAGGGAGTTAGCAGTCTGAAGCTCTTTGAGGCTTCTGTTACTGCCCAAATTTTGAACCCTTTTATTTATTATGTGTCAGGGAAGAGTTGTTGCTTCTGAGACTGCAGAAAGATACCCTGCGAGCTGATTGTCTGGTTTTGCATGTTTGCTTCATCTAAAGTGACAGTATTGAGAAACAATATTGTATATAAGGTTTATCTATTTCTTGCATTAATTTTTCTCTTTGCATACCCAAAGTCAAACATCAAAAAGAAGATTATGTCTTGTGGGTTTAGTTTGTCCTGTAGTAAGTCCGGTCTTTACTTGCATCTTTGCTATTAATAATATGTTTTTTGGGGCAAACAAGTTTTAAGGATGAATAGAACTTGGTGAGTACAAGACCAAACACAAGGACAGCGCTTGTCCTCCCACAGAGTAGATGTTTGCACAACAGAGGTATTGGTGTATTTATTGGATGTTGCCTTGGGATGAGAATATGGCTCTTGGAGGCAATAAACCATTCCTCATTTCCTGGCAAAGACTAGCACATGGTGAATGGGAAAAGCAAATGCATCAGCAGATCTATCTTTTGTGTAAAATCTGGTTATTGGATGTTTAAATTTCTCTAATTGTTGATCCTAGGGAGTGTGATGTTCACATTGAGGCAAAAACTCACATTAATTTGGTGGTGAGATTATTACTACTAATAATAATTGTGTCGAAGTGTTATTTGACATGATAGCCTGAAACTGAGTGGTGGGGATGATTAGAGTGGTACTGTCTGGCAAAGCAAATGTTCTTTGAATGGCTATAAATGTGGTCAGAACAGGCCAGTGTACACGTGTACACCTTCCGGGCTAAGGGGACCCGCCACTTCCGTGGAGAGAGAATGAATGGGAGCTGGGGCTGTTTTCCCAGGCTTCTCGTGCTGTTGTTCCTTCCCTCCACTGCAGTGAGAACAGCCTGCAGCTGTGTGTCAGCAGATCTCCCCATCAGCTCGGTTTCTGGGAGTCTCCTCATTCCTGACTGTGCTCCATGCAGAGCTGCTTCTTACAGCAACCTGGTGTTACTGGCATGTCACTGATAAATGTGCCAGAGAAAAGCAAAAGCTTCCCTGGAGTTGTCTTGAGAGGCCAGTGTTAAGAAGAGCTCTCCTAAAGCCATGGACTAATACTTTGCTTAGCCATATCAGGTCTTTCAACCAATATTTTCGTTTTCTGTTTCTTGTTACTTTTTCTAATTCTTCTTTTTTTCAACTCAGCCTCTAACCTCAACCTGTCTTGGACATTCATTTTTCTCTTCCTCTTCCATGTCTGTTCTTTCTCTCCATGTCTTGGTCTCTGAAAAGCAGCAAAATTTCTTCTGTGTCCTAAGGCAAAGTTATACTATAAGAGATTTTTGCTCCAGCACACCAAAGCTACACCTGAGTCTGCCTTTTCTCCCTCTTCCTCAGAGGCATGAAATATCCAATATAGAGATGTGGGAAAGAATAAAAATTTAACTTTTCTTTGAATACTGCTAAAACTGCCTGGCATTGTGTCTGCGTCTATTCAAGAAGGATGACAAAGCAAGTATTACTTGGAACATTTTATTATACTTCTGTAATTATGTACAGCCTCAGGGTCATCATTCAGGAGATGGGATGGAGGGCCTTCCACACTATTTTCAATTCTCTATTGAATCCTTCTGTGACTGGAAATAAGTAGTTTAATTTCCTTTGGATCTTTTTTCTCCAGTACTATGTTTACTTATGTCTCTCACCTCCTAAGACTGTGTATGGCAGAATATATCTTCCACTTGTGTTTAGGAGTGGGAATATTTGGATTTTTAGACACTGCCAAAATGCAACTGATAATTTCAAAGTTTGCCTAATTGTGTAATCAATTGCACTACTATGGTCATAAAGTTCTCTTGTCTTAGCTATGACAGCTACTCTCAAATCTATCATAGGTTCCATTTCAGAGGAAGTAGACTTCCTTTTGCATATATCAGATTTGTTTAGTGGAATTAACCATCCTGCCTAGCAGAATTATTTTGATGACTTAATCTCTATGGAATTTACTAGAAAATGTAATCTTGTTCTTGCATGTGGCACTTTGGTTATGATCTGCACAGCTGTGAACTGGGTTTCCCTTATTCCTGTTTTACTTCCCCTGCCTCTGTTAATACTAATTTGGCCAAGTGTGGTTTATAGTTCGATTTCACGCTCATTACAGTGTGATATGAATTGGTAGCTGGCTGAAATGGGCATTCAGAGACTTGAGAGCAGGGAGGCTTGCTAGTGCATTCAAAAAATAAACACTGTGAGGATGTTTCTTCATTTGATGGAGCTGGGAGCTATAAACCCTGGGAATCTGAGAATTATCTATGTACATATCTGAGCACTTAGAGCTAAACCAGGGAAGGTGTGAGATTTCAGCTTTAAGTCATACCTGTCAAGGGTTAATGGGAGTTGGAGCTGGGCTACTTCCTTTGCAGCAGTATCCTTTTACACACATGCTTTTAAAAACCTGCTAACCAAATATAATCTGGCCCTCGCTTAAAAACCCATTCTCACTTTCCTAAGGTTTAACTGGGGCTGACTGTCCAAATCTGCTCATATACTATTCGATATCACATGAAAGAATCATAACTACCAGTGCAAGAGGCCACACATTTATCCAAAGGGCAACGTTTTCCAAGAATCCATCTCCTAAATGACACCCGAGCTGAGAGTTCAGGATTGTACCTACATGGAGACATTGCTTTGCAGCTTCAGTTTCCCTTAAATTTGACATTTGGATACAAAGTTTGCAAATGTTTTATAAATACATAAGAAAAATACTTTCTACTGTGTTTTCCAGAATTTGCCTTTAACATATATGTTGCTCTCCTTATTAATTTTTTAATGAGGACATCTGATGGCTTGAATGATAGACAAAATGAAAGAAAAACTCACAACTTCAAAAGCACACACAAGTTGATAAAAATTTGTTTATTCATGAATTTCAGTTAGGAAGAACTTCTAAATAGAAGTGTAGATTTGCCTGTTACAGCCTTCTCCCATGACCAAATTTGTTAGAGGAAACCGTTTTCTTTTAAATCAGATCCATGAATGAGTATCATGAATGCCGAGAAGAGCTGTCAGCCAGAAGAAAATTGGGTTGTAAGAGTTCTACAGGTTACCAGATGTGTGTGAGCTCACCCTCATTTGAAAGTTCACAGTTTGATAATCCTTTCCCTGGGACCAGTGTAAATGACTGCTCAAATCAGTTTGAGGGATGGATGGAAAAGCCGGTTTTAGTTTTAGTTTTTATAGGATATGGTGAATGGTGGGGAAGCCTCTGAACTCTGTTATCCTACTGCAAGCCCAGCCTGTGACAGAAAACACGTAGTGCCTGAGCATCTTACCAGGTAGAGGTGAGAGGTTTTTGGTTGCCTCGTTGTTGTTGTTGTTGGTTTTTTGTTTGTTTTTGTTTTGTTTTGTTTTGTTTTACTTTAATTAATTTTTTTCTTCCTAAATTATATAACAAATTTTCAATCATCTAGTTAGTTCAAAAAATTGCTCACTGTTTGTAAAACAGTGAGAGAATTTGACTCTTGCCTTTAATTTAACCACAGCAGATGCTGCTAACAATACTCTGCTTCCCAATGAAGTAATTTACCTTGAAGATGAGAAGTGGAAGCACGTTGTTTAAACAGCTGACTTGATTGCTCAGAAATGAGGCTGACCAAAATGACTTGATGACTTGTATCTGAGGACCATGCTATTAAACAAACTAAACATACAATAATATCAGCAAAAGCTGTCTGGGGGAATCAGCCCTCATTGCAATGGGGATGTTATGTGAATTTTTTAAGCAAATAAGCATGCTGAGGCCAGCAGTAATGAAAGTAATGCTGTGATTTGCCTGCAAAATTATCATTAAAGGTTAGGAATGAAAATAAGTGGGAAAAACAGCTGAGCACCAAGAAAGGGTACTGGAGGCATGAACGTTGTCTGTAACAAACAAGAAAAACAAATGTGCTGCATATGACACAATACAGAAAATTATTCTGGATTTGTTAATGACTTCAGCTGTGAAGAGTTTCATGAATTATAACTAAGCTGGAAAAGTTTCAAATCTCAACTCAGTGAAGCTGCAGTCAAAATCTGCAGTACTTACTCAGATAAATTGCCATAGTTTTCTTTATTCTAAGACTTTCAGTTTCTACAAATAGGATCTTCACTTCTAATTTGACAACAGTTCTGTTATCTTATTTAAATAAAATGGGCACAGGAAAATGTCCAGATTTTATAGTACTCCCATGCAGAATGTGTGTTTGATTTCTGGTTACCCTTTGTCTTTACCAGCACCCCTCAGCACTGCTGGGGCGCTGTGCAGTGCCCTGTACTCCTTGTCATGTTGGGAGCTCAGCTCAGCTAACTTTAGATGTCTACAAGGTAAATGTTGACATCTGAGCCAGTCATGCTGTCTCCTTTCATCAGTGGAAAGAAACAGAAACTTCAGTGAGGTCAGTTTTAACCCTGGGCCTGTTTCTGGTAAGCCACGTGAGCAGGGATGTCTGATGTGCCGTCTGTGACTCGGGGCAGAATGAGACCTCAGCTCTGGCTGACTCCTCGGGGTGCTATTGATATGTATAGACCAGGGGTGAGAATTTTCTTATAGCATGGAGAACGCTGTTATTTTTGAATATATAGCAGGAGGTAAGTAAGGTAGGATTAGCTGCTCAGTGTCTAGCTGCTTTGAAATTTTACAGTTAGTTGTGCTATTTTAACCAGAGGAGATGTATCAGGTTTCCATGGATAGACTCATGTCCACTCTGTGTGCTGCAAGTCACTGTGTCCAAAACTGTCACTGTCTTTCAGGGGAAAAGAAAACCCAACCGTGTCCAATGGCTGAGAAGGGAGAAACTTAACAAAAGCAACGCTGTGGTAAAAGTCTGGGAGAGGACATGTATATGTATGAATGGAGAAGAGCAGATGACAGAAAAAGGAGAAAGGAAAGCTGCTGACTGTCCTTTCTTTATTCATTGCTTTAAGGAAGGCCTTTAAGCTGGAGAGCAAATTGGAATGTCAGCAGGCTGACACGAAAGCATTAATCTCATCTATCTGGAAAGGGGTAGATTTAGGGACCTTTGCCTGTGAAGCTTGGCCTCTGTTGCACTGTGTTAAGTGTGGGTGTTTAAAGGACAGCGTGTTTGTGTGTACACGTGTCAGAGAGAGAGAAAACAGAGGACCAAGGACTTATCTTTGCCAAAGCAGAACATGACACCCACTATCAACAGTGGGTGCATCTCTTCTGTAGATAGAGGGGTTTTGTCCATTGATCATCAAGTTCTCTATGTTTTCAGTGGTTGCCTGTGTGTCACAGAACTGGATAAGCACTTGCAGTACTTCTCAACCTTGTGCTAAACTATGACTTATCCTATATCTCTTTGTATCTGCTTTTGCATTGAACAGACAGAAAATCCTTGCATTTTCCCCAGCAGCACAGCTCAAAATAACAACTCCAGCTGTGTTAGAGGTGAGACATGTGCCAGTAAGAAGATGTGTGGTTGTGTAAATAACCTGAACAATGATACGCTGTTTTGGTGGGGTTTTTTTTGTTTGTTTTTGGTTTTTTGTTTGTTTTTGTTTGTTTGTTTTTTTTTTTAATTCTCTGAATGGCTGAAAATATTGGATGTCTTTTTCACCGTATGTATAATTAGCGTAAGGAAGAAGTAGTAACCCTGGCACTTTGCTGTGGGAAGTTTATCGGCTGAAGGTTACAAAGTAGGTGAGGTTATAAGAAATCCAGGGTTCTCTGATGGGTTCTCTTGAATTCTTTAACTTCTGCATGGCATAGTCTACCTCTCTTAAAAATACCTTAAAGGTTTTTCAACCCCCATTGCATCCTGTACCAACCTATCACCTGCCATCACTGCTCACTACCATAGCTAATTCTCATGCTTATTTTACAAGGTTCTGATAATGTCTGTAAAGCAGTTTGTAGTTACTTTCAGTCATGGATCTCAACACTTCCTTAGTATCCTCCTGGTGGTAAGGTATTTAGGGACAAAATTTTGTCTGTTGAATAACTTTTCATTTGAGAGGGAGTAATACCAGTGCTAGAGACTTTCTTGAACAAAAGATGATGTCAGCCTCTTGCAGGAAGGAAGAAGCCTTGCCTGTATTTCAGTGGCATAGATAAGGGGAGGGGAAAAATGCCTTCCCTGAATAGTTGTGCTTGAAGTAGGAGGAGCTCCTATCGCTCAGATCTTGAGTTGCTTTATTGCAGCCTGCTCTTCCTCTTTGATGCCTTTTTTTCCTTTAGAGCCCTGTAGTTAATTAACTCACTTGATTAAAAGCAGAATGGCCAAACTCATGGGTCACCACACTTGGGAAGTTTAGATGTCCTGTTTAAAAATAGGCATCAGCACCTGATATGGCTTTTGAAGACAGCAGGAGCCAGTCCTGCATGAGCTGGCTAAATATAGTGGCAGCCCCACCACTTGCCAGAGAGATTAATAAATGGAAGAAATTCCACTTGGGCAGGTAGGGTGCAGCAGATCCAGATCTCCCAGCTGTGCTGTCTGGTGGCGTGGGCTCTTAGTCAAGAGGAGAATTGCTTTGATTTTTATTTTTTCAGTATAGCAGTGTAGAGAAACTTGTTCTATCAGATGCTGTCAAATTGTGAACAAGAAGGGGTTTATATCCCTTTTACTCAGTTATTACTTGGGCACAGCAGAAATACTTCGAAATTGCTTTTTTTAACTTCACAGCCACTTGCGGAGATCAGCCCTGTGTGCAACCTTCACTTAGTGAAATAGGAAATTAAATGATCCTAATTGCACAGTGCACCATGACTCCATGTTTCATCTTCCTTTCATTTTACTTTTATTTTTGCTACCATTCCACACAGACCTATTTTTCATTTCACTTGTATTATTGTAAATTATTGGTATCAGCTGAAAGGGAGGGATGATGAAGTTAGAGGAACTGGTCTGGTAAATTACTTAAAGTTTAATTCTGCAAATTTATTTCTTGTGTTTCTCAGTTTAGGCATACATTTTAGGTCTGTGAGGTTTGGCATGTAGGAATGTTTTGATGTATGTTGACTCCTGTACATAAACACAAGCCACCAAAAAAAGAAAAGCTAATGTGGCGAAAAGGATGGGATCTGAAAGAAGGAATATGAACAGTGGGGAAGAGGAGAAATGGGAAAAATTAACCACAATAAAGATGCAGGGACAAATTCTAAAGGCTGACAAATAGTTTTTGGAGTGCTTTTACTCCACACGTTTTCACTAAGTAACCCATCCTCCGAATTCAAGCTGGAAAAATTTACCTTGCACCAGCTAAAAAAAAAAAACCCTGAGTGAAGGGGTGGAGGAGTCCTACCGAGGAAGTTTTGATCTGTATGATCAATATAAACTTCTTTTGCCTGACTGCACACTTAACGTAACCTTCCAGTTCTGGACAGAGTGCTGCTGAGTGTTATGTCCTCGTACCTGCCTTTGTCTGTAGGCAGTGCCAGTACTCCTGCATTTCAGAAGTGTGAGTAGTTACTGTCCAGGACACTTTGGAACAGCATCAAACAGTCTCCTGCTGCTTAGGAAAAAATTGTAAATCATTCATATGTCACTAAAGGTGTAAAATAAACTCAGTGTTGACCTGATTTCGACACACAATGCATTACAATAGTTCACTGTCATAACCCAGATTCATCAAAGATCAATCAAATGCAGCAAATAAATCCAACAGAGGAGGCCCAGAAAAACTGTCAGAGACAGTGCACTTCTGTGAGTATGGCGCCTTCAGCAGCTGAGAAAGAGAAGGTTGATTGTTTACCATGATATTATCTCTGTACAGATGTAAAAATAAGTTGATATAATGACATTTGGCCCTATCATTGCATCTGGTGTATAGTGTACAGCATAGGGGTACCATGTGCATAAAGCAAGTCCCTTGGGAAAGAGTTATACCTGAAAAGAAAATTTTTAACCTTGATTTGTAGGGTTACTATTTGAAGTAAGTGTTATGAATAAATCTTTCACCTTGGCATTTGTAGATTATTTCATTTCCAAAAATCTGATGTTTAGAAACACACCTACTTATTTCATACAGATGTTCTGATCTGGGGACCCTCTTCAGGTGATAATTTGGCCTCTTTGAATATAAAAGCTTTGATTTTCCGCACAGACCACTTGAAGCTGAAACAGATGCCTGCCTGACGAGGAGGGCATGCTGATGTACACCAGACTGTCTAAATACTGGTGAAAGAAGGAAAGAGCAGTGGTATGAAAGGGTGGGGGAAAACATACTTCAACAAACTTACTGTGGCCTCTGGATACATGGTCAAAATATACTGAGAATTAATTCAAACACCCATAACACAGTGGGGGCACTCCTTTCAGTGAGCTGTGTCCTGTATTTCTTCCCAAGAGATGTGTGATGCAGACAGGCAGATGCAACATTTCAGGTTGGGCTTTCTTTTAATTTTTGGGCTCAGATTGATGAATATAATTTCCTAATAGAAAGTGTTTACCAATGCCACCTTCTCACTCCACACTGAAATATGCTGTTGAAATAATCCCTGTCCAGGAATGAAAAATAAAAAAGATAATAGAGATATGGAACTGCTAAAGATGGTTGGTTTCAGCAGTTGCAGGAGAGAGTTGGGATCCACATGAGTGCTGCAACTGAATGGAAAAGAGGCTGAAAGAAGTATATATTCCATGGGGACCCTCAAATAGATTCTTGCCTCTTTCATAAGAAGGAAAACAAAAGCGTGTTCCTCAGCTCTGCTTCCATTTCGTTCATTCTCTATTTAATCTTTTAGAAGGGAAAAGATAGAGAAGCTCTTTCCATCAACCTGTCTGCATGGGGCAAAAAATAAATGTATTTTTAGTACTTGAGCTGCTCTGGCTGTGGCTTGTCTTTAGAGAGCCTCATGTAGAGCTGCTCCCCTCAGTGATAATCCAGTGCAGTTGGGACAGGGTGGTGCTGGTTCCTGGGGGAATGCTTCTCCTGTGGGATGCAGGGAGTCACCTGCACACCGGACAGCCAGGAGCCTGGTCAGCACTCAGGCTCAGCTCAGGGCTCAGTGTGAGGGGGTTCCAGCTCCTCCCCAGGGCAGTGCAGGCGTGGCTGCACTGCAGATAATTGTGGTGACTGGCCTGTCACGTTTCAGGAGTAAATGGACATAGAGGCTAAAATGCCGTATTAAGTGAAGTTAGATTGAGGCAGCAAGGAAGAGCTTTACTGCCAGTGTTGAATAGGGGAGCACGTAAAGGCTGTCAGGCTCATCTACTTTCAGGGGGACTTCCTTTGTGCAAAATATTTTTACAGAAGTTAATTCTCTCTATAAAAGTCTACTAGTGTTGAAACCTCCTGGACTCTCTTAGAAGTTTTGCGTTTTGGAAGATTGAGTAGAGGAAACCTCGCTTTCTTTTCAGAGTATGTGCTGGTAGCATTTTCTGGATACTCAGCTGCTTAATTTTTTCTTTGTAGTTAAACCCTTTCTCCTTTTGTGGAAGAGGGTTAAATATTTTAACTGTGTTATATCATTTTTTTTCTTAAAAAAAAGAACATATGGTTGAAACTATGCAAATTTCAGGTTGACCTGGGTGGTGGTTGTTATTCTCCCAAGATGCTGACAGTATTTCTGATGATAGCCTCGTTTCATACAGGTATTATTGAAATGTAGAAAACCCCAAACCTTCTGAGTTTCTTCAAATCCATATTGTCTTTTTGCCTGTATTTCCCCTAGAAGTAGTCAACTCTGATGTCTCATGAAATTGCAGAAAGTAATTTTTTTCAAAAGACATTTGTTCTTAAGAAGATATTTTCTGTTGTCTCTGTTCTTAAAAGCAGTAATTCCCTTTCTGAACTCTTGAGCTGCTTTTGTTTCTGTTGAAAAACTTGGCCAAATCAGATTTAAGAAAAAGAGAAAGAGGATAGGAGGTCAAGAGAGATAGAAAGTGTTTAGTGCCATGTTTTTAAAAAGAGTGTTGTACAAAGATAATGTGTATCAGTCTGAGCTCCTGTGTAGTTTCTAAATGTCTGTATTTCATGAGTTTTACGGTAAGGAAATTAAATTTTTTTAGGCAGGAATTGTTTCTTTGGAGCCTTTCCCAACTTTTCTTTGGGTCCCAAAGAAGGTGGATAGAAGCTTTTGGAAATTTTCAGCATTCCCCTGTGCTAACTGTGGGACAGATAGGTAAATCCTGATAGACCAAGACAAATTACATGCAGTTGCCTGTCTGTAAGAGACAGTAATATACTGGAAAAATATTTCTTTGCCAGCACCTTTCCTGCATTGATTCATCTCGTTCCAGCAGCTTAATCATGGCCATTTAAATGTGCTATTGCAGATATTAATTCAGTTTGACACATCCATTTTCCATACACTTGGGAAGGAAATCTCTTTCTACTGGTTCCTTACTTCAAGACACAAAGCAAAACAAAATACAAAGGAATGTTATGTGATTGGTACCAGCACCAGTTGCTCTATTTGTTTGTAAGTTCTTGTTCTTTTTGAAATAAGCTGCAGTGGCAAGAGAGGCCTTTAGACAATCTGGAGGGGATATAAAGAATGTGCTTTGTTTATACTGAGATAAAATAATTGAGCTTTTCTGTTGCTGCCTGAAAGCCATGTCTCCAGTTTCTGGGGCCTGTTTACTGTGTGCTGTACAGAGCCTGCAGCCTTTCTGCAGCAGATCGGGACTCCCCTGGCCTGTCTGCTGTTTCCTTTTTTATGGCTGGGTTTTTGAGCAGCACTGGTATGCCCCAAACACCTGCCAGATTTGCATATCATTCTTGCTTGGCTTGAGCATCCACTGCAAAGTTGGCACATGAACTGTGGAGAAGCAGGGCCAGTGTTTTGATTGTACGCCAGAGCCTGATACTGAAATAGGCAGTGGGAAGGAATCCAGTAATTGTTGGCCTCTGATCAATGAAAACTGTCGTTAGGCCAGTAAATCGTCGGTATGTGGGCTTAGTTCTATATATCATCTTTGGGCTGGTGTCACCCTGACTCCAGGACGAGAACATTATCAACATGTCATCAAGTCTGCCGGGAGCTTTTTATTACTTTTTCTCCCTTTGATTTATATCCATTCTCAAATTTCACACAGGTCAGGTTCGACAACACACTGGAGGGACGTTGAGGGGATTGTTTCTTTGGCGCAGAAATAGATTTGCCAGCCTCATCCACCAGGAAGCCCCTCTCCCTCTTCCCTGTATAGTCCAAATTGGTCTTCCTCTGGACTGAAGAGCCTCCCTCCCTCATTGCTGGTTGCTGTGGCAGGAAACAGATCTTGCCATTATCTCTGCTCAGACTGTTTGCTGGGATTGTGATGAGACAACACTTGATTAGCTTTGGCCTTGTCCATGCACAACAACTTTAGTTTAAATAAGCTGCTACTTTAATTTGGATTAAATGGTGAAGACTCTATTGTGGGCATTAAGGATTCTGGCTGTCTTTTTTATTTGGGTTTAAATGATTCAGAATCAATTAAGCCAAATAAAAATAAACCACATGAAATAAAGGTCCACATGGCTTTTTGCACTTGAACTCTGTTTAAAACCAAGGCTCTCATTTAAATCCAGCAGAGCTTCCTTTTGCAGACAAGCCCATCCAGCAGCAGTGCTGTGGGAGTAAGGCCAAGCAGCCTCTGGAGTGTGCAGATGTACCTGCTCAGGAAAAACTTCCCCCTCTTCCCACTGGGAAAATTAAATCTGTACTGGCTATAAAAGCTGCAGCTTCTGTGGCTTTGCTAATGTTTTTCTAAACAGCTAAATGGATGGTCATTGCTATGCGTGCATGTGAGATAATGTCATTTCTTCTTTAGGGTAATTTTCTGTGAAATAAAGACTTTTTCTGCAGTAACACCTGCAAGAGGGCACTGCTAAAGCAATAGCAGGATAATAGTAATTGTGATAAAGACCTGAACCTGCTTTAAAGGAAATCATGAGTGTTCACAGTGTAAAATACTGGCCTTATCTTTGAGTTGGAGATGGGGAAGTACATGGTATTTCTTCAGTGAATTTTTCCCTTATTCCTAACTACATCCTGTATTTTCAAGGCCAAGTGAGGCTATTTCTCGGTTGCTGCTCTTGAGAATGATGAGTGTTTGAAAGTATGCGGTATATACAATTAGAGCCTATTGTAGCATTAAGGTTTGAATTCAATTCCTTCTGCATGCAAGTAACGACTGAAATCTGGAAAAAATCATAACTCAAAAGAACTTGGCCAGAAAATACGGATGTTGCCTGTTGGATTACCAAAGCAAGACAGCACATTCAGAGTTAAGGCTGAATGCCCAACTGGCTGTGGTACACCGAGGGATTATGTGCTGCTGCCTTCTACATATAGGCACAGCGAGTCCAGATACAGTTAAGAGTCCAGGCTCTGATTTTTCCCAGATTTAGCTGAACTTGAAATGTTCCGTTTAAAATAACTCTTTGTGGATTCCACCCTTGAACGTAGGATCGCTTTATTTAAAAGCAAAATTAGATAAAAAGCTTCTGGTTAAGGTGAATGGCTGGCTTTTAACAGGCTGAGTGGCTTTTCTGGAGACCTTTTATTCTAATGAATAAATCCTCATTAAAGGACACTGTTTAAATCTGATCATGGCCCCATTTCAGCAAAGCACTTAGTGTTTCCTGAAGTATGGGGGAAGTCGGTGAGATTACTTACTTGCTTAAAGTTAAGCAAGTGCAGTGCCCAATTGGGATGTGCATGAGCACAAGATTAGTTGCTACACAAGTATAGACCTTATTACCCAAAGTTAAATATTTTGAATTCTTTTTTAATCTTCTTAATGGGAAAGTGAGTAGGCTGCCTTGAAACTCCTTTCTTGCCAAATTCCATTTCTTGAATCAAAGCTCACATTTGAATTACATGACCACAAAAAGCATTATAAACTAATAAACCTCTGAATTTGTTTACAGTTGTGTAAATTGAAAAACAGACAAACCAGCTTAAGATTTCTTTGTTCTTTTTTTTTCCTTTTCCTTTTTTTTTTTTAGCATTTGCTTTTGGGCTCAGGCCTTTGAATCGTGTTCTTTCGCTGTGTTTCACTCTTCCTTAGGTCAGGCAGGCAGGGAGGGCTGTGGCAGCTGCCTGTGCTGAAGTGCAGAGCCAGCCTGGTTACCCTGCACACAGACTGTTCAAAGGAGCTGCAGTGTCCTGGCAGTACATTTTCACGTGTCCAGAGTGCCAGACCTGCCTGCCCTGGGCTGTTAGCAGGAGGTTTCAGTGCAGCTCTGACCGTGGAGGGCTGCACGCCTGCCTCCGCGTGTCGCGGTGTGGTGACATGCTCTGTGTGCAGTCAGGAAACCTGTTCTGCCCAAACTCCCCTCCTGCCTCCGTGAGATGAGCAGAATGCACACTGCAAGGGGAGAGCTAAGGCTCTGTGTGCAAGGGCATCACAAAAATAAACACAGTGATAAAAAAAAAAAGAAAGAGCAGAGGTGTCTAAACAAGCTTTTGTGTGTTATCTCCAGCAAACTTGTAAGAGAATTCGCAGCGTGAATTTGTGTATGTGTGTGATCACTGGCCTGAGCATGTGGGCTTTAAAGTCTGGTACAAATTGTATTTGTTAGTATTGTCCCTTGTCCTAAATTCTATCCAGAAAGTGAGATTTTGAAGCTATGATAGTTTCTTGTTCCATTTATTTATTTATTTTAAAACTTTTAAGTTTGTTACTCTTAAATGGAAAAGACACTAAAGCAGAGGGGAAGGAGCTCTGCCTATCAAAACAGGCCTATGGAAATATCCCTAGCTAAAATAAATGGAGCTTTATTGGGTACATTTAGGATTCAGTCAGGATGCAAAGGAGTACCCAACCCATAACCAGCTCAGCAGCTGCAAAGTTTTCTTTGCGGGTGTTGTGTAAGAGATTCACAAAATTAGGCTGTTAACAGGGATTCTGGTGCCACATTACAATGGATAAATACTGGGTATGTAGAGTTATTTGTTATAAAAGCAGATGAACTTGAGGTAAAATGGTATGTTATTAGTACTGTGTGAGAAAATGGAGAATACCTCAGACTTTCGTGTGAAACCCATATCCTGCCAGCCTGTGTGAAACACCTCAGCCCATCCTAGGGCAGAGGATTTTTAAACTGGCGTGCCAAAACTATCCCACCCACTGTGTTTTGTGATCTAAGACAGGTTGTGTTCAGGTTTCACTAAGTCCAAGGCTCATCACATGTTAACAGACACTCTCCCCCAGGGCTTCCCAGCAGTATTTGAGTCTACAGTATCCATCAATTCAAATGGACCAGAAAATTGTGTAAAGTTCTGTTCCTGTGCACTGCAAACCCTTAGGGCCTGCAACAGGTGAATTTTCAGGGACACTTTTCTAACTCAGGCTTGCTGGGGTTTCTCTTTTGGCCCTGGAGACCCTGGAAAGCCTGAGGGTTTACAATGGACATCTGAGCACATCATTTTTCCATCAGCTCGATGTAACCTTCAGGGCCTTTACTTCCATGATCTGTGTTTTTCTAGCCTATCTCTCTGCGCTTTTCCCACTTCCCAGGTCTTTATTGTTTTCTAGCATCTCTGTTATGGATTACTACATTTGAGCTATGTCCATGGGGACAGTTCCTGCTTTCTGCCCCACACAGCACATTCGAGGGTGAGGTCTATACTGGAAACACTGTATACTGGAAATGAGCTGTAAGAACAGCTCGTTCAGGGTCTTTGGGGGTTGCTTTGAAATGGTTGCTCAGGTAGTACTGACAGTGCAGGGCAGCACAGGGGAGCTGGTGCTGGTGAGCACCTGCACTGTCAGCTGCCCTTGCTGCTTCAGCAGGGTGACACTGTTGGCAGAAATTTGTTCAGAGAAATTTGGCTGAGAATTCATCTGCCTCTTTTACCATAACATAAGGTTGTAGAAGAGCTTTACTGAAAGACTTCATCCATGGAATTATTTTCTTTATATCCATTGTTTTCTTTTGAATTCTTGCTAATTTTTGTTAGTTTGTTTGTTTAAAGCAGTTCCATGCATGTACTAGGTGTTGATACCTAACCTATATTTTACATATACATGATCTGAAGAAATATCATTTACATGCCGCAGAAACTTTTCTCACTAGGGCAGTGTTCTCAGTGCTTTCTGGTGTCAGCCTGCAGCCCATCTAATTTCTGTCAGATGAGCAGTAGAATTTGTTCATAATTTCTTGGAAATATTAGTCTCCACTGGATATCTGTCTCTGCATTGCACCACATTTTGTCACACTCCCAGCAGTTCATTCTCACTTGGATAAGGCTGTGGCTGTTGGAGCCATATTGTAAGACGTTTGGAACTCAGAAACGGCTGTGAGCTAATGATCAAACCCTGCAGATGCTCATGTGTGTGCTCATTTAGAAGGGAAGCCCCTGCAACTCCAAATCTAGGAATATCCTTCAGAGTTAGACCCAGGTCGTTGAAATTCACAGTGATGGCTGTGGCTTTAGTCTTTTTATCAGGTGACAAATGTTTGCAGGGTGCGGCCCTGAGTCAATCGGGAATAAAACATCTGGGCATGTTCTTTGTGTACATACATCCCATCTTCCTTCCTGCTGCAGTCCTTGCTGGTTCCCCTTTCTGCTTTAGTCTTTCTGATTACTCCCTTTTCACTGCATGTGCTATTCTACACCTTAGCTTTGTTTCTATCATCAATTTTAAATCTTGCCTATATGACCATTTAGGCTTCTTGTACCACTTTAAAGTTTGCTTTTAATGAGCGATGATTAACATTACTATTAGTGTGATACAGTATTTCGTGTGCTGTTTTTTGATATCTTGTATCTTTCTTTCATTTATTTTAAGCATTCATTTTAGATGATGGATGCTGCAAACTTAAATTTATTCGTTTAAGGATTCATGTTGGTTTCAAAAAAACTATTCATTTGAGTAAGCTTTAGTGCCCATGCAAATGTTTCCATTACTGGGTGCCTTTAATTTCTTCTCTGCATCTGTTTTCCAGTCCTCATGTGCCTTTGAGCCTTGTCTCTTAACTTCCTCCATCCTCAATGTCTTTTGTGTTTTTAAAAATAGCAATAATAAAAAAAGAATATTTAAGTTCTCCTGGGTTTCTTACTTTATTTTCTTCTGTTGTCATTATCCTGGTTCTGTGTGAAACTGCCTTGCTCTTTCAAAAGCAGTCAGTTGGTAATTTCCAGTAATAACTGTAAGGTGATAGTTGAAGCATACAAAGGCAGATTGACAGCAGTTTGGGATGAAAGACAATTGTAGTCTAAAGTGAGATCTGCAAGGCATGACATATGGTCTAGGGCATTAATCTGCAGCTGGCCAGTGCTAAGCATTGGAAATAAGGTCTCCTTCCATGAAAATCAATGACAAAGCTTCCATTTACTGAAATGGGAGATGTTGCAAATCCACAATGTGTATTTTGTATAATTGCACACATCAGAGTAAAGTGACTCATACATTCATACTTCTGTTGTAACCTTTTGAGGAATTCTGTATTTTCCAGTGCAATGCCCAGGTGAGTTAGTGTGGTAAGATTGTTGGTGTCTCATCTGGGAGAACGTGGTGGTGAGCTGTGAGGTTCCAAGCTGTGCTCCTCCTTTTCCAAAGTCCCCAAATGCCCTCTTGCTCCACTCAGTCATTTATCTTTCTCTCCCTCATAACTTTTTCTTTTAGAAGCAAAAGAGCAAGGCAGGCTTTTATACAAAGCATGTAAATAAAGCAAAATCTGTAGAATGCTTAAGGCCGGTTGTAGTGAAGGACGCTAGCTTTGGTGGACAGTTCAGATATTGTTCTCTGGTTTTTTGGACCTGAAAATGGAATAGATCTAAGAAATTAAACAGTTGGTTAGGGATAATTGTTGAGAGGATATGTTGTAGCTATACCTGCCTTGCTTCAGTTATGTCAATGAGCTCCAGAATAATTCTTCACGCTTTGTGCTGCCACGTGCCCTCAAACCAAACTGTGCAATAGAAAACTTGGTAGAAATTGATAATGAGGTAAAAAATCTGTCACGCAGTCAGAGCATCCTCAGACTGTATGGGGAGAATTAACCAATCCTTGTTCTGGTTTTCCCCTAGAACACCAGAGGTTGTGCATTTGCAATATTGAATCTAAAATTCTGTGTCACTCTGAATCAAATCTGCATTTAGTTGAAAATGGCAGTGTATCCTAACTGGAGAACAATAACTTTCAATAACCCTTGTTGGGATTCATGAGTGCATTTTTATCTTAAGGCAGCACTTTGTTTAACTGTTGTACATGGTTACAGCTCTGGGCTGGGGCACTGTTAGCAGTAGTGCCTGGGACATCTAGAGTAAATCTTACTAGTATCAGGAGGAAAGACTGATCAAAGTTTCAGGTCATTTGCAGCCTTGTGCTTCCTTCTTGTGTATCAGGAGTTTCTTGCTCACTGCCCTCTTTCTTTTCTGTTTGCAGTATTTTTCTTTATGGTTGAAGAGGAACTGTAGCCTCCCAAGAGGTAAAGAAAAAAACGAGGAAACCCTTCAGTGACTAACATGAGCAGACAACTGATTCTGTAATGAGGTTCATTAAATATGGTGTAAATAGTGGCGCAAATGCCTTCGTCAGGCACGTGGCCCTTTAGAAGACTTTGGAGCCAGGATATTTCCTTTCATCATCAGGGCTTTGTCGAGGTGCACTGTTGATTAGGAGCACAAATGTCAGGCTGTCAGTGTGCTGAGTTGGGAAAGCGTGTCTGAACAGACTCCCAGCAGGAAAATCACTGAGCTACACTTAACAGGTGAAATAAGGGAGGAACTGAGAGAGAAAACCACTGTTAATGGAAGGCAGCTGACTGGGGAAGAGTTGTTGCAAAAATCCTCATTATTATTATTTGTTTTATGATAGATGTCATCCTCTCTCACTGTATAGTGTCTTCTGAGGAAAGACAGTGCACAGTAAACTGAAGGCTCCTTTTTGCACCATCACTGAGGCTCTTTACCAGTCACTATTGCAGACACTTGGGATGCTCTAAGAAAGATCTTTTGCTAGGTGTTTTTCCCCACTATACATTTAAAAGGTAGAATGACTGTCCTTGCAGAGAGTAGGGATACTGCTTCACTGCCTGGCTACTTACTGAACTTACACATGAGGATAAGTCCAGAGCAGTACAAGGGAGTAGGACTTAAAAGTATTCTAAGGTCAAGTCAGTAATTTAAAACCAAACCCCTCTTGTACGGCTTTTTGATTTCCACTGCATGTCAAAAAAGAATGACCCACTAGATGTAAATATTTCTTAAAAGGTAAAACAGGTGACACAACTTTTCTAGCAAGGGGTTGTCACAACACAAACCTCAGCACAGAGGCAAGATGGTGTGCCTGGTGTCAGTGCAACCACTCCTGGTCATGTTATGGTGTACTTAAATATTGTGAGGCTTATTGCCCATGGCTGGCAGGGCAGAGACTCCCAGTCCAATGCTCACCTGTGCTACCACATTCATGGATTACTATGTCTTTTGGAAGTATTGGCTTATGCCTGAAAGCATTTCTGTTCCCTGCAGTGCCGTTAGAACCAAAATTTGTCCTTGCAGTTGAGTTAGAAATATGAGCTATTGCAGACCAGACCACAGGCAAGTGTTGCTTATACTCAGATTCTGAGACCTTTAATACAGATGTCTTAATCTGTGCTTATTGCTTCTGACTTACTTGGTTGTGTTGGCCCCTTTGTGCACTTCTGGCCCTGTCAGTTATTACATTTCCAAAGAACAAAACCTCAGGTGCAGACAGCAATCGGCACCATTAGACCCTGTGTGTGGAAAGAGAATGGCAATGATCCACTTGGAGTGGAGGTGACTTTGGGGTCTTTGTAAGGTCCTGAGAACGTGATGCCTGAAAAATCCTTCTTGTGAAATCGCCCTCCGTGGTCTGTGACAAGCATGGCAGCTGAGGTGCCTCCCAATGGCTTCCTACACCTTCCCAGTGTGTGTTCCTGGTTACACAGAGCCAGCAGCCCGTGTAGCTGTGGCTGTATCTGTGCCGTGGCTGTGTACTGACAGCCTGGGCACTGCTGCTCGGGTGGGCTGCTCCAGGGATGAGGGATTATACAGCAGCTTGGAGTTGGAGTAACATAATGGTGTTGGCTTTGTGCATGGTTAATGGAACAACTTCTTCATATGGCTCCTAGCCCTTACTTTAGTGATTTTTAAATAAAAGCTTTCCTTTCAAGAAAGGATGTTGCTGGTTCTTTTTAGTGCACCTATTTGAAGGAACGGTTTTCATCCTCATCTGCTTCCCTCTGCCCTTTTTTTGTCGTATGGTTTGTTTCTTTGGGGTTTTTTTATTTGTTTGTGCTGAGACCTTTTTTCCTTTGCAATTTGATTGATCCTCCTTCTTTCAATTCCACATTGGCTGGCTGCATATGGAACCCCGCCTGGCTTTAGCTGAGACAAAATCGACTGCACACAATTTCCCTCTGACAGCTTGTACAAGAGCAAACATTTCCGAAGAGCTGAAAGTCTAGAAATTCAATCAGCGGAAAACCTACTGTGTGGAACAGCTTTGCTAGTGCTACAGCTCCCTGCTGGGTAGAAAAGCAATCCAGTTACAATAAATCCTTAAGAGTGGAGTCATTTGGGTAAAAGGAAAAACAAAAGCTGGTTTATACAAACTGATTGGAGTCAGACGTTTTGACTTCCCATTGAAAAAAGAGTCAAAGCCCAGGCTTGCTTGGTAATTTAAAGGGGAGATTGGCTCCTTTTATCTTTCTCTAGGCCAGAGTTCCTAATATTTCGCTTGTGGAAGAAATACAAAGAGTTTTCAATTTAAGTTAAAATATTTACTTTGATATCGATATTGATGCTATAACTGACTGGAAAACGAGTTGGTCTTAAATGTCCAGTGAAGGCACAGTTTTATTTCCAGCCACTCTGATTTTGTTCTCCTGCAATTACAGAAGTGTGAAACTAGGGCAAAACTGGGATCAAAATCAAGGTTTGCATGCCCTGCCAGGACAGCTTGGGCAACAGTTTGTGCTATGCTGCTGGTGTGTCATGAGCTCATGGAGCTGTTGATGCAATCTGGGCTGCCTGACAGACTTTTCTGACTGAAATTAAGAGCTGTGCCTAGTAAGAAAGATCTGTTTGCATTCATTTTCTTCCATTCTTTAAATACAAGCTATTAAAAATTAGCAGCATTAAAGAGCATTTAGCATTAAAATAATGTCAACTGAGATGCCAGTAATGACTGTGATGAAATATTTCCCCTAATTCATATTTAAAAATTTAAATGAAGGTAGCTTGGGGTAGTAAAGTCTCCTTGTCCTTTTCCTTTATTTTCATGATTATTTGCACCACTCCTCTTTTTGTGCCTTTCTTACTGGAGCATATTAAAAAGGCCAACAGGCTTGAATTGAAACAATCTTTCTAAAGTCAAAGTGAACTGTCTGGAAATGCTGAGACTTTCTTCTTCCTTTAACGCCTTTCTGGTGTTTACATAAGACTAGGTAAAACTTTTCTGGGCAGATGTGAATTTCAAAATGTTGCTGTCCCTTTCATAGCTGCATGGGGCCAGTCAAGCCTGCTGCTCTCCATATAATCTGCATTGGGCTGTCATCCTTCCTCCCTCTCCTCCCAAATGTGTCTGGTCTTCATGGAAAACATTAAAAATTGTATAAAAATTGTAAAGGATTTCCACAGGCCTTTGTGTTTAAATAAGATGTTATAGATCATAGCAAATGAGTACAGAACCTTGCCACAAAGATGGAGTTCAGTTGGTTTAAAAAAGAACATAAGGCGGGATGGTAAGCTGATGAGACTGTTAAAACTCCAGTTTCTATCACAATCACATGCTGAGGGCTTTGTGGGTTGGTGATGAAATGGAAGTACCCTAAGTTTCTCTTTCAGCTTTCTCCCACCCTCTGTGGGAAGAGAAAGGGTCTGTTCTGATCCCAAGTGCCTCCACTTTTGCCCAAGTGTTTTGTGCTAGTCACAGAGCAGTGTTTCCTATGCCACCTGTGTAAAGGTGGGCTGTACCTTTCCAAGGGGAGCACACTGAGGACTTGCTGGCCCTGCTGATGTGCTCAGAACATGGAAATGGTGATCTAATGGCTTTTGACAATGTCCCATATCCTTGGTTTGGTTGGCTTCTCACAGTGCTGGTTTTGGCCTCTCCCATTTTGTGTGGAGTCTGATGCCAAGGCCAGCTTTTGTCAGTACCCTCGCTGTGTCTGAAATCATAGGTAGCATTGTTCCTGGAGACACAGCCCTGGCACTCGGGGTTGATCTCAGGTACCCGTGCACTCGTGAATCCTGGGCTGAGTGCTACAGTTTTGCTGCCCGAGACCTGTGCACGCACCTTTCTCTGGGCTTGGGCACTGCAAGAAGCTCGGTGGGATCTGCTCTAGTGCAAGCACCTGCAGGAGGTAAAAAATGAATCCCCATGTACCTTTTTGAGTGCGTCCCCCTGGGCTGGGGAGGCTCTGTGTGTCTGCATAGCGCCAGGAGGAACAGGCAGTGCTCCCTGCCGGGGCGTGCTGCAGAAGGGAAATGGCTAAGCAACGCAGCACTGTGAAGTGATACAGTAATTCTTGTTAATGGAAATAGGAGAACAAGGCAAAAAAAGCCTTTGAAAGAGATCCTATAAATATTACCTCCCTTGGTGCTTCAGCAACCCAGGCTTGGCTGGGTCACTGCAAGTTCAATTCCTTTGTTTCAGGACAAGAACTGTCCATATTTGTGAGGCTCATTATGTTTTTCTATCAGTGTTTTTTGAGAGGAAACAGTATTTGGCAAAATTAATCTTTTTTCCTTAGCCTTTCTGTTGTTGCAATGTAACAAACAAAACATACACACTCCAACAGACACGATCAGAAACCCATTTTCCCTGAAATGGTGAAAAACAGCCTCAAAAGCCCTTCCAGGGTCTTTGGATATCTTTGGACATATTTCTGCCCAGTTCAGGAGATAACGCCATATCATTGGCCCAAAGTTTGGGGTTTTGCATGTCCAGAGTGTCAGAGTTGCATCGAAATGAGGATCTGTTCTATCCTGGCTGGCTGAAGTAAGGTGTTTTTCCTCCTACCTGTAGCACAATTCCTGTGTGTATCACCAGAAGTTCTGTTAAAGGAAGATATGCACATCTAAATAATTTCTGTCTAGACCTTTACTGTACAGGGCGAAACAGTTGAAAATCTATTAATGGCATCTTTGACAGTTAAAAAAAATGAATTTGTGAAAATGAAATAATTTTATTTCTGTTTAATTTGTCTGCTTGAGATTGGGAAGGAATTACAAGTTACTAGGAGCATTTGATATTGCTGGTCTCCTGCTACTGAGACCATTTGAAGGAGATACACCTGACAGGTTTTGTGCTCTGGATTGTCTATAAACTGGGGTTTTTTTTGACAAATTCCAGCAAAGATAACCTATTGAACATAAATTTTCAGTGTTTAGAAACAGCTGAGTGAGTCCAGCAAGATTGCTGATAAGCTGGGTGTATTGGTTGCTCTGTAGTTAAAGTTTTGAGTATACAAAGCAGAACCATGGTATGAAGGCTGGAGTATTGCTATAGGTGCCGATTTCTAAGGAAAAGCATCACCAGCTTTAGGAGGAACCCCAGACTGGAGTTCAATCTATCTTTAATCTAAAACCTCAGTCATTGTGCTGCTCCTGTTGTGCTTCATCTTACACGGGGGAAACCCCAGCTCTTGCTGCCAATAGCCACTAAAAGTAATGGCTACTAAGTTTTAGTCTGGGTGGGATTTTTTCCTTCTAATTATTATTTGCTATTTTTTTCATCTTAAAGGCCAAATTACTTTGCTGTCACAAAATAGTCATGATAGGGCTCAGCTGAAACTAAAACCATGCCTAACCAGGAAAATGAAAACATACTATTTATATTATATTGCATGATTCTTGGGGGAGGGGGTTTCCTCACTGTGTTCTGGTACATGTGGGACAGAAGGAGCATGTAATTAGCCCACACTGGAATCTGCTGTTTGACAGTGGTGAAGAACATGGGCAATGCACAGTGGAGTCCAAAGGCAGTTCCTGGCCGGTGCTGCCCTGGTAGCTCCGAACCCCTGGTTTGGTGGGGATGGAGCCACTGCCACCACACAGCCCCACAGCTGAGAGTGCTCCTGGTGGGGCTGCCCAGCCTCCCCACCCCCCCAACAGTCCCCTCAGTCCTGAGAGGGTGGGCAGCTTTGAACGAACTTAGAACCCACGTCCTAAAGGTGCATTATTTTGAGAGTTCAGTAGGGCTTTGAATTTATGGAACAGAATTCCAAATCTTCTGGTTCCCTAAGGGCTCAGCAGTGTTTGGTACTTCTGTGTCATCCCCTGTCTTCTCCACCTCGGCCCCACTCAGCCACAGACTAGATTTGAGCTACCTGAGCTGCTCTGCTCCCTGCTCTCCTGCTGAAGCTTCCTAATGCTCTGAAATGTGGTGGATGACCTCAGTAATACGGTATTTTACTTACAAAGCCACAAGGCTTGAGGATGCCTTCCGTGTGATTCCCTAGAGGAAATGACCTGTCCTCAAATAGTGAGGCAGGAGAGATAATAAGGAATCATTTTACAAGGAACCACGTTTTATCCTCAACAGTTCTGATAAAGGACTTTAGTTCTGGTTTTCCGAAGCTGTTTACCACTGTGTTTGGGGGATAATTCTTTTGCAAAGAAGTTGTGAACGCAAGTAGCAGCAGCTAAACTGGGGAGACTATTGAGCTGCTACAAGGAAAATTTTCATGCAGACGTGAGTGGATGCAAAGTGTGGTGCTTGCAAGTGAGCAGCAGTGAAAAAGTAATAGTTGCACGTATTGCACTGTTTTATTATGATTTGTATTTGAATGATTCAGAAAGAGACCATGGGTTGTTGCTGCTGCAGTAGGGCTGTCTTTGTTTCTCCTCTTCCAACTTAACTTGTGGAAAAAAAGCAAGCAGTAGAACACACCTGCTTGTCTAAAACCTTTAAAACTCTTTGCCTTCTAGTTGTTAGATGAGAGATGTCAATGTATGCCTCTCTCTGATATTTTCCTTCTCATTGTTACTTGCTTTGTGTGAAATCTGCAGCACAGTGGCAGAACTTTATACAGACTTTTATACAGTAACTACAGTGGTGGATTTTTAGGAGTTTGTATATGAAGGGAGAAGGGATTTAACATCGGTGTTATATTTTTGTTTGTTGTGATTTGATATCCATCCCGATGGAGGGCAGAGAACCACTGAGAGAGGTGCTGCCAGGTGTGGCTTCCTACTGCTTTTTAATTCTGTGATCACAGAACACCCGATTCTGTAGTCCTTGCACAGACAAGTCTCCCACTGATTTCAATGGGAAATTTGCCTGCATCAGGGATAAAAGAGTGGGCCCCAAGTTGTGTACAATGATGCAATCTGATCCCCCTGCTGTGGAAATTGATGTAATCGCATTCTCGCCCTCCCCCCTTTTCTCAGCCCTTCTCCCTACCAGCTCCTGGTGACTCCTGGGGGACTTCTCACCAAACAGAGGGGAGGATGCAGCTGTGTGCTGGAGCAGCAGAGGAGAGGAGGAGACCTGCTAGCAAAATTTATGGAGGGTTGTATCCTAGATGTAATCCTAGAAAACAGCTAAGAAGATGGACCTGTCTGCCCTGAAAAATGCAATCACCTGCTTTTGCTAAATGAGGGGATGTTTCTTGTTTTTAGTTGTGACATTCATGACATCCTCCTCATGTGTTTAAGGCTGATTTACAGTGCTCCATGAACTGAGCAATCTCGTTCCTGTCTGCATTCATTCTGTGCAGAAGGACAGGGTTAGCTTTTTCTAGGGCTCTCTGTGTTGTTATTGTTGACAGTCTCTGCTTTTCAGCGGTGCTTTTGTGCCCTGGCACAGTGCAGGTTGCTTGGGAATAGTGAACCTTGAGAATGTTGCACTTTGTTGCTGGGCGAGCTGGGCGACCTCTCAGATGCTTCCCCCTGCTTTGCCATTTGTATGGGGTTTGGGTTTATTTTTTTCCTTTGGGAATTCTAGGCTCAGCTGAATTTGTTCTGTGTTTTGCGGAAGAAAGAGCTTGTTAAAGAATTCCCTGATGACTTTGAAGTGAACTATTTATTTTCTCTCAAGGCTTACTCAGTGTAGCCATTTGCCCCCTCTCCTCTGTTTTTTCACCCCAGTGTTTCCTGAGCTACAAGCATTCTTGGAATATATTAGTTGTAATGAGTTATGTGGGCATCAAAAGTTTTCTTTGAAACTATATGGCATCAACATCTGTTAGCTCTTAGAGAACAGAGACACAGACAAAGGGGCTGATGGGGGGAGGGAGGAAAAAGATATTAAATTCTGGAGTATGAAGTCTCCGTCTCAAAGACTCAGGGGGAGGGGAAGGGGAAATCTGCTAAACTCCATGCTTTGATGTGGGCCGCTGGCCTTGCGATTCCGTTTATGGGAATGTGCGTGGCAGACGGGTCTGCACGGCTGCCTGCCCTGCCTGCTCTCACTGCCTGCTCTTACTGCCTGCTCTGCCCTGCCTGCTCTTACTGCCTGCCCTGCCTGCTCTTACTGTCTTGTTTGTCATGCCCACTCTTACTGTCTGCTTTGTCCTGCCTGCCTGCTTTTTCCTGCCTGCTTTATCCTGCCTGCCTCCCTGCCCTACCTGCTCTGCCCTGCCTGCCCTGCCCTGCCTGCTCTGCCCTGCCTGCTTCCCCTGCCTGCCTGCCCTGCCCTGCCTGCCTGCTTGCCCTTGCTGCCCTGCTCACCCTGCCTGATCTGTCCTGTGTCCCCTGCCCTGCCTGCTGCCATGCCCTGCCCCGCCAGCCCAAGCACTCTCTGTCACCTGCCTGCCCCAGCCCTTGTTGCCACAGTAACATTTTCAAGGAAAATACCATGTGCTCAGTTTTCAGCTATTGAGATAGGGAATCGGAATTTCTAATAATATAGGCAATTCTTAAGGTAACAAAAAAAATATTTGAAAGGGAAATTTTTACATGCTTGTAATCCTCCTGACATCCTTGTGAATCAACATGCAATTGTTCATCTAAATCAGGTTTTTAAACGGTTGTGTGGTTTTTTGTTGCCTTTAATTAAAAAAACATGTCTGTTTTCGTGTATGCAGCATCAGTCACTGTTCAGGCATGGTCACTGATGCTGGACTGCTTACAGGAATGTGTGGAGATAGGTTCTGCTTTTTATTTTATCTTTTTCTGCAGAGCCTCACAGTGCTTGTCCTACATGCCAGGCCACAGAGGAGAAAATAAACCTCTCTGTCTGTCTTTTCCTCCTGTTGGCTCTGTTTTTAGCCTTAATGTTGATGGCATTGTACTTTGCTGGGACTTCCTGGCCCATTAAAACCCCGACCAGTTATAAAATGATTAGTTGACATACCTGGGCTCTGGGGACAAAGAGGTGGTTTAAAAAGGAATGTGAACCGTCTGTTTTGCCAGCACCTCCTGTTGACAGATTTATGGCTCAACATTAGCATATGTGTCCAGGGTCACACACCTGTGCTTCCTAACAAGGTAATATTATTTAGCAGGGAATGTTTTCATCCTGAGGATTCAGAGCTCTTTGCAAAGGTGGGCATCAAGAATTCCGTTTTACAGTTGAGAAATGAAGGCACAGAGAGATTTAAGTGATTTACCCTACACCACACAGTGAGTCTGTGGTGGAGCAGTTATTGAATCCAGGTTTCCTCCAGCTGCATAAATATACGTCATCCATTAGCAGGAAAAGCCTTAGAGCTATAAACATAATAGAGGAGCATTGATTATCATTCTAGGGGAGCTTTAAGCCCTTGTGCTGTATGAAAACCTGAGCCATATAGGAAGACACGGGCTATTCTCACAAGAAGGGTTCAGAATGCAGTACGTTAGAGCCGTAATGACCACTGAAGTTGGTGATCACATCTCAAATGAGCAAGTTACTCTGTATTCAAGCTCTGTAGCCATTTGCTGCAAGCTTGCTTCCCAGTGCATGCCTGGGTACAATCACCTCAGTGCACTTAAGCCTGTCTGTTAAGTTTCTTGGTAACCAAATCTATCATGAAAGGAAGTCTAACAGAAAATCGGATTTATTACATAGTTGCGCCCATCTGTCTGCTGTGGTGAAGAAGCCCAAAATAAGCAATTCAGAGAAGTTATTGAGCTTCTCCAGGCTGGAAGGATGATGAAGATTTGTCCTCTTTCATTCATGTCCTTAGACATGTTCATCAGTATAATCTATGGTGAAGATAAGATCTTGGGGAACATGGGACAATTGATTTTCCAATCAGCAAGGAGATTAGAGGATAGTTAGAACAAAGTAAGGTAAATAGCTGAATCTGTAGAGTGAGTTCATTTATTCTTCTGAAGTAGCTTCAAAGTGAATTTAAATATAGCAAAAAGCAGTCATTTCTTGTTTCAGCTCTATTTAATCTCAAAGACTGATGATCTTTTTTACTTGAAGATGGCTGGACCCTTCAGTTGGAAAGTAACTGCTGATTCCATACATCTGTTCTAACAGTTGCTTTCAATTATCTGATCTCTTATCTGGCAGAAGTCCTTGAAAAACTGTGTTTTATCCTATCACCTTAAAAATTAGAAGCCTTAATAGTTACAGAATTCCAGTAATAGTGTTAATGGAAGATGTCACTTTGCAAACACCTAGTAAGGGCTTATAAAGATCCATGAAATCCAGGATTAAAACATCATAAAAATAGTAATGCTCTGTCTTGAAACTGGAATAATCTAAATAAAACGGAACCCTAAATGGCTCTATCTATAGGTCTTAACATATATTGGATGAAAGTTCCTAGTATTTTAAGCTATTATTTCTGGTCTGTTTTTCCTCTATAGATTTATATATATATGCAGGATATAAATTGATTTATGTTTACAAGTATGCTTATCTTCCACAGCACGTGTGAGGCGTGTGGTTCGAGTTAAATGAGCAGGCAGGTAGCCTTTGTTGGGTGCAGGTTGCAGTGACTGACCACTGGAAGAGGATGCTCATTTGCCCACTGCAGTAGAGATGACAAAGCTGCTTGCAAAGAGCATTTGAGGCCATTTGAGGGCCTGTAACAGGGATATAAACGTATTGAGGATATTTTCTGCCTCACAAGCCTCTAATAGTCCATGAACCTTTGTGACTGGAGTTTAAGAGTGGGGTTTTTTTTGGCCATCCTGTCTTTATCATCACAGTATTTTACCAGCAGCTGGAATTGCTCTACAGGTAACTTCTGTGAGATGAGACTGCAGGAGTGCCGATTCTGTCAAATTGGTGAATACGGATGTGCGATTTCAGACAGTGTTGCCGCGTTATTATGGCTGGGAGTTACTGCTCCCAGAGAACAGAGGCAGCCAAACTGAAGGCATTTGTGTTTCACCATTTTATTTTTGGAGCTAGTAGATTAGTGTGGTCTTCATGCTAAGGTGCTAGGGGATGAATTTTGGTATCTGTGGTACGAGACCCATTGTGCCCTGCTCTCTCTGTTAGGAAGACCATAACTTTGGGCATAGAGGACAGCAAGGCAGATAAAGGCAGTGAAATCCTAAGCCACAGCAGTTAAACTCATCCAAGATCATCTATCACAGATCTTACAGGAAAAGTCTGTTTTCTTAAGAACTCTACCTGCTGTGATTATACTATGAAGAAATTTTATCTGAGAGAAGCTTCAATGCATGGTGGAGGAAGAAAAACCCTTCTGTAATGACAGAGCACAGGTTCTTATTTCAGAGAAAGAAAACATTCTACAAGTTGAGCTTGTTTCTTCTGCTGAACAATCTACATTATTGCAGTTGCAATGTATATTTTAATGTGGGTCTAAAATAGAGTCACCTTGACTTCTTCAAGTGTGAGCTGCTTTATGCATTCTCTACAGAATGTTGCATCCTAGTGAATTATCTTTATTATTCAATTATCCAGAATGGCAAGCTTCAAAAAAGTAAGACCTCATGATTGCAGAAGAAAAAGGGAAATATGCTGTAGAAGAACAATATTAAGCTTAAAACAAGGCATAAATATGTATTGCTCTGTAGTGTTTTTCTGTATGGTATATGCTTTAATTCTTACATGTATTCACCTGGTTTCAATTTTCATTATAGTGAGGCTTGGCATATATGCTTTTGTCTGTGTAAGGCCCTGGGTTTAGAGATTACTTATGAACAGAGAAGGAAAGGAAGCTCTTGTCCTAAATAGAATACTGTAATACAGGAGTGTAGGGTTTATTGAAAAAGCTTATGAAGGGGATCTTCAAGCATTTTTGAAAGAGAGTATTACAAAGAAGTCTTCATTTCCAAATGCAGAGAGAGCCAGATGCATGCCCAAAGCACATTTTTCTCTTTTGCTTGTAAGTAGTGATTGCACAAAATTGTGTGCATAAATGTCTACTTTCATGTGTGTTTGACTGCATGGGTACCTGTGCATGGAAGCTGCTGATCTGGCACAATGTCCTCTCTACGCATGTCTGATTATGAGCAGCTAATTTATTTATTTCCTTATTGATTTCATTTTCAAGTTTTAAGCCTGGCTATAAGCCTGTATTTGAAGAATGATGACCCCCTCAGGATGACTGAGTATCTGCTTCCACTTACATTAGCCTAGAAGAAATGACACCATTTTTTGAGGTGTCAGTAGGCTTCCTAGTGCTGAAGCCTAGCCTTGGGCTGATCATAGTTACACATGGCTGTGTTTCTAGTCCATGGGAAATTTCAGACACACAAAGGGGAACAAGGTTCCTTCCATCAACTCTTTTTCGAAAGTCTTTTTCTGCTTTCTCTTCAAGTCTGGACAAGACTAAAAATAGAGTGAAACATTAATGACTGCTTTGGGATTTGAATGGGATTTGAAGCATCTTCAATAGATGAGGTTTTCACAGTCTACTAAGGGCTTGTAGTATGAAAATCAGACTTATTTTGGAAACCTGTTTCCTGCAAGTGAGACAGAAACATTCAGAATGGCCACTTGGCACCTGACAGGCCCTCAGTGGTTTGGTTGAAAGGCCAAAGGACATCCTCATTCTCTTGAGCCTCTATTTCTTGGGATCGTTTTTTCTACATCAAGAAGTGAAGTTTGTGCATAGGTGACACAGCATTCTTGTTGGCAGTGACTTTAAAACCATTTAAAATCTACACAAGACATTAGAATTACCACATGTCTTGTCCCTTGCAGTCCTGTTGTGAAATGCATTTCTTCAACTTTGCTCATTCCAAAACTTTATTGCATCAATATGAGAATAAAAATAGAAAAACCCGTGTTTCAGTCAGATGGTTAAAAATAGGGAGGAAAGGTTTTTGGTTGATGATTTTTCATTCTGCATGTGTTGTGCAAAAAAAAAAAGCATATATGATTCCTCAACATAAACTTCATTAAACAGGAAATATGTGCATATTTTCTGCCAAAAATGTGGAAAATTCAGTATCTTAAGGCTAAATCAAAGTATTTTAATGAGGTGTTTGAAGAAGGAGAGGGGTGAAGCAACTTGTTTCTACTTGAGAAGAGCAACACCTTTTAGAAAAATGTTAATTAACACAATATTGACTTGAAATGTAATACAAGGAGTAGGGGGGCCCAAGCTAAATATCTAATAGATCTATGGGTGTATCTGTCTGTAGTTAACACTGGAGTTAACTGTATTGAGCACGGTGTTAGGTCAGGCACAGGCTGCTGAAGTACACGCTCTGGTTGCAGTCGGTAGCTTTGGCTCTCACGTGCCGTAAATGTGCTGGGTGCCGTGGGGGTGACATGGAAAGGCAGAGCCAGGACAGGGGCAGGGGTAAAACTGCAGAGCAAGGTCAGAGCAAGTGATGGGTGTGGGGACTGGGAGGCAGGACTAGATGTGACTGCAAATACGCCTGTGCAGAGCCTGGAAGGTGAAGTCAAGGAGCTGAACCTCAAGGCAGAAGCAGAAAGGGAGCCAGCAAAGGTGATGTAGGCAGAATAAAGGGCGAGTATTTGGATTGCAGCGTTTTCAGCTGGCTTGTGAGAAGGAAGTCAGTAGCTGGAAGCCCCAGAGTGAGTGCTTGGTCTTTGTCTCCAGAGAATTGTATCAGGAGGAAGACTGCACAGGGCGGTTAGGGCTGATGTTGAGGTTAAAAAAATTAAAATTTCCATCAAGTTAGAATTCATTGATGTCTGATTGTGCAGTGAAGGTGGGAAGCGAGTGGCGATTGCTGGACTTGTACCCAGCTGGGGTGTGGGAGCTTTTAAAGGTTGTTTTTCTCCTCATGTATGTATATACTCAGCAACATTTCTGAGGGAGTTGCACTAATTAACTCTCCTCTCCACCCCCACCCTCTCAAATCTGAGCTGAGTACGGCAGCACCTATCAGGGTGGGATATATGGGGCACGAGGTCCTTTCTGGCCAGGCCAGGCAGCCAGCTGTTCTGAGTTCTGAAGCACATGTTTGAGCCTGAATCTTAGTCATCCACTGTGAGTTGTGTTGGTAGCTAACGGAGGCCAACTTATTTATCTGGGAAACTCCTGGTGAGGTAGAGACACTTACTCTAAATGGGTTCCTGTTCAGCAACCCATGGCAAAGGCATGCTGCAATAATCCTTCTGTGTAAATGTTTCTTTTCTTTATTCTTTCAAGTGCTCGCTGACCTCATTTGTACAGCATTTCACAGGGTACATCTGGTTTTGGTTGTTTCATGACTCAGTGTTCCAGTTTGAAAACGTAGCGCTGTGATTTAAAACATCGTGTCAGGGCAGTGATATACAACTGCCTATGACCTAAACGTTGTTGCTGTTGCTCTTGGGCGCTGGTCCTGCCGTGGCACTGGTGCTGAGGGCCCTGTGGCAGAGCCTGGCTCCATACAGAGCTGCTCCTGGCTTCTTCATCCCCTCGGGCCTGTGTCCTCTTTGTGCTGGAACACACTTGTCCCCAGTGTCGAATATTCCTACCCGGCTGTAGTGTTTGCTTCCCACTAGAATTTCTTGAGCTGCGAGTTCTGTTTTACCCATTGACCCTTTTCTTTCACCCTAGCACACTTTATGGATTTAGGTTGCTGGGGGGAGATGCACTGTTTTATCCACTTTAAGGCAATTTGTGTGGGTTACTGGAAGAATATTACACAGGATGAGCTGCAGTCAGAATTGTTTTCTCTGATGCTTGCTCAGCTTTTCTGATTGTGTGAGTTCACATACACTGCCCAGGAACCTTGTCTCAGACAGGTGCATTTTGGTGTTTATCCAGGTTGCAACATCTATCTCGGTGGTGCTAAAAGTATTCAGATAACTCCCTTGCAGTTTTTTTGACAGAAAAGTTAATGATGATAAGATGAATGAGAGAGTATATTTTTTTCTCCTGCTTTTTTTTTCCTGTAAAATCTTAAGAGTTGCCCACACCCTTCACAGATATATGTCTGTCTATCAAAGATAATACATGTCAGAATCTTCCACAGAGGAATACCTTTGAATGGGAGCTGAGGAGTTCTGCTTAAATGTGTCACTAAATGTTCAAACGATACTCTCATCAGTTTCAGGATGGATTGTCAATTTATGTGCTGTCTAACAGTTATATTATGGTTCAACAGCATGAAAAACACTTTTTAGAATGTGTTAATTTGTAATAATTTGGTTTAAGGCAGAAACACTTACTGGAAATTTGCTTGCATTAAGTTACTACTTTAACTTAAATAACTAGGAGCTAGAGAAGAAGTGAAACTAGACTGGAATATAAAACATATTTGCTTAAGACCCATGTAATGATTTAAAAGTGAGGAAATAAGGAAGCTAGTGTAATGAATATTAATGCTTCACTCTGCTGTTTTACACTCCCTGTCTTCCACTGTTTTCCTTTGAGTTACTTGATAGTGCATTTTTCATCAACAAATGTATACTTATTTTTAAGTGATGTCTTTTGACATATGAAAAACCACAACAATTAATGACTTGTGAGTTTTGTAGAGCATGAGATTATTGACATCATTTTAACAGGCAGTGTTTGATACCCAGATGCAGTGCTAGCTTTGCTGAAATTGTAGGAGGTGAAAGCTACCAGCTACATAGTATTCTCCGAGATACACCACAAGTACCTACCCACTGCATATTTGCTGACCAGGTTAACAGAAAATATTTTTTTTTTCCAAAGAGAGCAGGAATTCCAACACAAGAAAACCCCAAACAAAACAGTTATTGAATATTTAGCATTGTGGGAGTGCAGAATCACTTCTATATATCATTATCTGTGGGAGCAGGCAGAGGTGTGCTCTCACGGCTTCATGGAGAATTGTGACATTGGGGAATTTGATCAAATGAAAGTGTACTAACTTTTAGATGGTCCTGAAAAGATCATCATCCTGCAGCAATATGATGCGCCATGCCAACATTTTATATCTTCTTCTCATTCTCTGTTTGTTCCTTCCATAATTTTTAAGGTAATGATTGATATTAATCAGCACATGCCCAGAAAAAGAGACCTTTTTTACTGGAACAAAAGTAGTTTTTTGTGATTTGCTACCTGGAAAGATAAATGCAGAATGCCAGCTTTTATAGCAGCATTGTGCTGTGCTGTATCCCAGCATTCCAGGCCAGTTTGGCAGCATTTCTCAGAGACATTTGTCCTGCAAGGTCTAACTTTACTTCAGGGGTTGCGATCATGCAGAGACAGTATTTTCAAGGTTTCTGGGCTAGGTATCCAGTATCGTTAGTGAAACCTAATTTTTAACATGCTGTTGCAGAAATTGATACTGAAGAATTCCTAAGATATGCTTTTGTGGCTTAGTTACTCTGTTATAACTAATCTCAAAGAATAACATTTGGGCATGTGGAAGGTAAAGAACCTCTGCCAGCTCTTTCAAGAAAAAGGGGTGAACTGCCTTTATCATGATCAAATTCCTTAACAATGCAGCTAATGAATACAACCAGACTTTAATTTTCACAGGTTACTCCCTTATCCTTATCTCGTACTAAAAGCTCTCCAAGGTCAACTTCCAGTGCACAGGTTGATGCTGAGAATGCTGGCTCTGTGCTGCTGGTCTGTTTCTGCAGATGCAGCTGGAATGGCTGTGAGTGCAGCACACCAGTTTTTTAGGCCCATGTTCTTCTTTGTCACCATAGCTTTATCAGAGGCAGAGAGTGTTTGTGGGGAATCCAGGGAGCCAGACCACAGTGTAAGGCCAGTGACACTGGTGCTGCCAAAGCTTTGAATGACTGAGAGCAGGCAGGACATGAGGATAGCTGCCATTGCTAATGGTTTAGCTGGGGTGGGGTGATGGAGCTGGAAGGGTTTGCTAATAAGAGAGTAAGAATGCTCTTCAGAGTCTTTGTAACTGGGATTAGCTCCAAATCCCACTGATGCTCTTTATAACTACTTCAGCACCACTGGTGAAATGTTTTTTGGGCCTGAGATAAGTTCATCTGCATATCTATGGCATCTGCTTCTGTATTGTTCTAGACATACTGGGGCTGACAGAATTTCATTAATTTCAGGACTGAAGGCTCAGGCAGCTTGTCAGAATCTGGTATCTGCTTTTCTTGGGTGACCTCTGGCATACGGAAGTTTTCTGTTTGTTGGTGGAACCAAGTGATAACATTCCTCTGTGGGCAGCGAAGGGCTTATTTCTCTTTTATAATTTCCATTTGGAGTTTTTTTAATCTTGCTTGATTGAAAGAATGTTGAAATGTTAAATATTACTTTGTAAAATTATTTAAATATGATTTTTTTTTCTCTTTCCCCTCTATAGTCAATTCATCTTCACTAAATTTTTGTCCAGAAGTATGTCCAGAGCATTGTAAAATAGCACCAAATGCATTGACTTCCACTAATAAGGTGATTGACTTCTTTCCTGGAAAACAGTTTCTGTGTTCTCATTCATGTTATAAATGAATTCTGGCAATAATAAATACATATTGCTAACACCTCAACACTTTATATGTAGTATATTTGTAGTTAATTTGTTTTGTTTTGTTTTAAACAGGATTTATCTGGGGAAGGCTACAGAGACACTATTGGTGATGAACACTTTCATCTAGAAGGTATTTAAAGAACAAAATTTTTTGGTTAATATAAAGGGGTATTGGAGTAAGTTAGTGAATAAATCAGTGTGAGAATGCATATACTGAGAGTGCAGTTCTTGATCTACTGATGTGCCATTTGCCTGGAAAAACTGTTAAGATGGAAATAGGGTGTTATTTCTGTATCTGCTACTACTAGTACTAAAAAAAGTCATGCAGTTGAATCACAGGGAGCAAGTGTTTTAATTCAAGGTCTCACCATTTTCTGCAGGTACTTCTCTTGACATTGGTAGGAGTGATGGATTTCACTGTCCCTGGCAGAGGTGGCAAATGAATGAAACTGTTAGCACTGGGTTGTGTGAGACACTGCACTCCCTTCTGGGTTACACAAACCAGCTTTAGAAACTCCCACGTTAATTTTTAATAAGGACTACAGGCTCTTACTCAACACATTTTTCTTGGTTATGAATGGAATCGTTATTGCCTCAGACAATTTCTCTTTCCATCTCATCTCCTCCTCTGTGATCAGGCTGTTGAGATGGAATCATTGTTGTGGAGGGAAGGACCTCTGGTGCCTGTGAGTGTGGATGCTGTATTCTGCCAGAGAACACATCCAACGTACCTTGAGCTTCAGGTACAAGTGGGGGCTCATGAATGGAGGAGATTAATTTGTTGCTCATTCCTTTGAAGGAAATGAGACTTCACAAGTTCTCTAGTATGACAAGCAGTTGCATGGGCTGTGTGCTGGATTTATATTATACACTAGTGGAAACAATATGCCCAGTTTATTTAGAGCAATGAACCATGTCAAGATTAATCTGGAAATTTCTATCCTTTTATAATCCAATCATTTGTTTCTGGTATTAGATGCTTTTTTATGTGAAAGATTCTCAGTTGAGAATGTCTACCTTCCAGTTCCTTACCTGTGCAATGTGTTAATATACCATGATTCCAAGCTTCTCTCATCTCTGTAGTTTACAAAGACTGCATGACTTGTATGTACCATAACATGGGAACTCAATTTCAGCTGGTGCTTGGAGGCTACTGTTAATCACAAAGGCAAACTACACCTGCCATGATGCAGTCAGTGTTTGTTGAGTGGTTTTGTATTTAACTCCACCGCAGTTTTCCAATCTCCCCTTAGTAGAACATAATGTTAATAAAGGGTAGGATTTTAATTTTAGAATTATAAGAGAAACTACTTCAGACAGGATATTAAATGCCAGCAAGGTGAATAATTTTATTTTCTTTATCTTGTTCTATCTTGCCTTGCCTATAATTATTTCTTTCTTTGTCATGTAGCATTATCTTGCACAGCAAACATAATGTTCAATATATAATATTTTCAAACTAGTCGGCAGCAAGATTCTTTTTAGTAGAGTGCAAAACCTTTTAGGTAGCTGTAATTTCAGTCTTTCAGCAGTTTCACATTATTGCTTCTGGTGAGTCTCATTTGTTATGAAGTAGCTGGGTAGTGAAGACCAGATTTAGATACCAGCAGTGGTCCCTGCTGTGTGTGCTGTCACCAGGGAAGAGCTGTTCTGTGGCGTCTTTCCAGCTGGGAGGAAGATGACTGTTCCCACCCAGTGCCCAGGCAAATGCACGCAGGTTGTCAGAGCTTGCTCCTCATCCCTTCTGCTCTCAGATCTCCAGGCTGTGCTTTCCATGCTGGAGGCAGTGTTAACCACTTCCTATTTCGTTCAGATTCTGAAAATCTTATAATTATCAGATAGTACTACAAGCATTGTGTTAAAGCATCCTTTTCATGTAGCTTTATACTTTTTACTGGCATCATACTTTAATGATAGTGCTGGTACTAGCACAAAATTGTGGTATTAGATAAAGTGAAGCTGAAACATGATTTGAGATCTTTGATAGGGCACAACTTGAGTTCTTAGGTATAAGATGGCAACTGTTGTACCTCTTCTCTGCATAGAAATGTTTTTATGGGAAAATGTAATTAATATTCTAGAACACAGATTGATCTTTCCATCTAAAATAGTTGTTCTGCCTTTATTTTTCTGCCTTGTGACCTTTACATACGTACTGGTATAACATATGTGCTGCATGATTATATGCTCATGTGCCATAAGATAACATCAAAATCACTAACAGCTTCAGAGAGGGTTTTGTAACCTGGAAAATGGTTGGTTAGACTAAGCTCAGAGAGGACATGGGTGGCAAAACAAAGACTTGAACCCAGCTCTACCAAATACCATGCATACGTGAACTATATTCTGTCTTCATAAATATATGGTACGGATGAAAAAGAAATATTTCTCAGATTTGCAAAAAAAGCACAGCAAGTGCCACAGTTCTGGTTTGAGGGAATGTTAGAGCCTTCACTCTCAGGAACTTTATTGGAGAATAAATCTGAGTTCTTTAGAAGACTCTCACTGAAAAGACAAAGTGGCAATAAGAGAAATAATTGAATTCCTTATTTTGTTTTACATAGCCAAGTTCATTACCTTTTTTTTCCTTCTCTCTCTTTTTTTTCGCCTCTTAGCTGTCTGAGCAGTACAGATAAAAAGAACTCTCTTTGCTGGATTTAACTTCTGTGTTGTTATGTAAAGCTTGATCAAATCCTTTCGTCTTAACAGACTTAACTGGCCAACAGCAAAAGGCTCGGGATTCTGGGATTAAGATTGTATTTGGTAAGAGGACTGGTGCATTAGTGCTTTCTTTTGAACTGTACAAAGAACAAAGTAAACATCAAAAGCATTAAGCCATGAGAGCGGATTGTTGACTCAATGTTGCTGCATGACAAGAGGTTAGAACTCAATAGCGGCGACTCTGTTTATTGAGTGCTGTGCAGAGAGAAACGGTTTGACCAGCATTGTCTGTAATATCCACCACCTGCCTTTGATTTTGCTGCTGGGCAAGTTGCTAAATTGAAATTTTTGGATTTTCTCTTATGTGGTCAGTGATTTCCTTAGATAAGAGACACCAGTGGAAACCTCAGTCTCATATTACTCTTACTCTGTTTTCCTTCTTCCTCTTTCATTAATAACACAACAACTGGGCACGCTGGATATAGGTTCTGTAGTGGATTCATTTGCATCTTGCATTCTGAGTGATATCCCACTGCATTTCTGAGCCTTCCGCTTGCCAGACTTGGAGTACTTGTGTAACCTGCTGTGGCTGGGTAGGAATGTCTCGTGCTCGAACTTCCTTGTCCCCCAGTTCTGCACAGGAAGGATGTGCTTCGTCACCCTTCACATGTAGGGTAAAAGAGCTCCCATTTCCTCTTCCTTGTCTTCCCTGTCCCTAGCTAGAGTAATGGGTTGCCAGAACTGAATGACTGGGAGTGGCTCTGGAAGAAGACACAAAAACTAGCACAGACATTGGGAGATATTTTCCATTTCATGTCGGTGGCGAAGCTAAAATGGCAGGCAGGAATTGAGTGCAGCATCAAACAGCAAGTCACTCTTCTGCCATGGAGGCAAGCAGGTGGCTCAGAAAGATATCTGCTGTTTGTGTGCTCAATAATGGCATCCAAGTTCTCCCTCAACTCTTCTAGAGTTCTTCTTCTTCTTCTCCCTCCTGCTCTTGCTTTCCAGAACTTTTTTCACCTCCTTTCCATGGAGGACCCTTTTAGAAATTTTTTGCAGCTAAGACTTGTAGACCGGGAGAGCTTTCTTGTCTTGACCACTCCATGTCTTTCTGAAATGAGCTGGGGTTTCTGCGTCTTATCTCTGGAACATTTAAAAACTTTTCAGAAAGTTCAGCTCAGGAAGGAACTCCTGATGCAGTCCTGTGATGCAGACTGATTGTATGAAGGGGTGATTTCTTCCTTGTCCCAGTACAAGCTCTTGGGAGCCCCGTGGGATACAGCTGCCTCTTGGAGTTCACAGTGAAGTCTTGAGCTTCATCTTGATACCTAACCTATTGTCCCAATTATTTATGCAATAATGTGATTTCTCATGTCACTGTTCTCTTGAAAACTATGACCTAAGTATTTCAACTAATCAGAAATCTTGCATCTCTTGAGATCAGTCTAGTCCTGTAGCTGTCAGAGGAGCTGCCTCTTACACTGATAGCAATCTGTTCCCTGTTGCATTTGTCAGCCGAGGGTGATGTCTTGATTATTATTCTCTCAACAGAAGACTGGAGAAGATCCAAGCCTTTCTGGTGCCTTATCTGAACATGATATCCAAAGCCCTGCTGAAAGTAGTGACAGAGCTTGGCCTGAATCAACAAACCCAATTTTTAATATGTTTCCCAAGACACATGTATCTAAATCCCTAGGTTTAAGATGTTCCCAGTTCTGGTACCAGAAAGGAAAAATTATTCAGGTCATCTTCTTGCCCATTAATATTAGAAAGCCCTCCAGCAGAGTTCAAAGCACATGTTGTTGCTGAAAAAAAATCGAGCATATCTGTAAAATAGCTACTTGTTGCACTTTTCACATATTTACAAGCCATTATGGAATTTTTAAACCTGCAATTAAGGCATTCTGTGTTCAGCACAGCAGAAAAGGGACTCGTTATATTCTTAACACTGTTACATGTTTTTTCAACTTTTTACTGGTGTGTGCAGTCTGTCCTTCGTGTCTTCCTCCCCAGCATCCAGGGAATCTGTGGCCAAGTGGGAGCTGAGGTGTGGTTAGCAGCGCTCCAGCAGGAAGAGCTGTGTCGTTGTTTGTGACTTTGATAAGAACCGATAAGCAGACAAGGAACCAATAGCGAAGAATGAGCTGGTGGTTTAAAGCTGCTGATCTTATGCCCAGCTCTGACAGCCTGCCTGGGCCCCCCCAGCTGTACCTGATGCCCTCTCCACACTGATCCCAGTTATCCCAGTGTCGAGAGCACGTTGGCTTCCAGGTGGATGCTTCCCTTTGCTGGGGAAGGGCAGGCATGGGGGAGCATCCTCCCCACTGCACTCCACAGTGGGGCTGCCCCTGTGTGGGATAACTCTCTTTCCTCTCTCTCTCTTTTCAGGACAGATTTGGTGAAGGCTTTAGTTCCTGGAGCTTTTTCTAAAATTAGTAATTGGAAGAATATTTGTTGGGTTGTCAGCTCAGGGGAAGAGTGGCAAGGTATGGTACTTGGGCCCAAATTGTTTATAAACTTGTCAGCAAAGGAAAACTTGAACAAGCATTTTGACTAGTTTTAGCTAGCCCTCTACTTGCCTGAGAGACACTTTTTACCACACTTCATTAATTGCTTATCTCTAATAAATTAATGTATTTTTCTAGGCTGAGCTATGATTAGGTAATAAAAGGCAATTATTTCAAATTTCAGTCCTCTCTCTAGTTAATGCTTTCAGTTATGATGGTTATTTATTTATTTTCTAAAGCTTAAATAATTTTTTGTATTTTATATACATGAAATTCCGGTGTATTTATAGAAAAGGCATAGATTGCATCTTGCACACAGGCAAATTTGCTTTGTGTCGCCACCATTGTTATTAGCTGTGTGGTACTGTTGATGCAGGCTTGGTGCTTTGCAGAAAATGATAGTCCCTTCTCTCTCAGGTTCTTAAACCAAATACCTGTTTATCCCTGACACTGCAAATAGAGTGTTAATAATTCTACCTTAAAAGTGCTCTTGTGGTCAGCCTTCTGGGATGTTATATGGGAACTCTGCATTTTAATGACTTGTTGCTAATCCTGTGCACTTACCACAGATTTGCTATGCATGAGTACATGCTATGTGATCACCTCAGACTGCTGATCACTTGCTCACTGGCTGTACTTTTTTCAGCTCTCAGGAGGTTTCTGCTGTATCCTTTCCTACTGCTCAATATGACATGAAACAACTCTGAAAAATGTCTTCGGCCACAGGGTGACCCGCTGGCACCAGCCACCAGTATGTGACAAGCAGCAGGTCCCTGCTGAGGCTGGCAGCTGATAAGCTGGTTACTGTGGGTTGGAAGGAGCAGCGAAGGACGTGGGGGTGTGGGGAGGAAGGAGCAGGGGAGAGTGCCAAGAGAAAACTGCTTAGTTTGGCAGTTAGAATAAAAGTCACCAAAGAACATGAGACTGGTAGGATTAGCAGAAGTTTTCCTGTGGTTGTGCACAGATCCAGGAAATTATAAGAAGCAGGTAGGCTGCTTGCCATGAGTGGGAGGAAAATCTTACGGCATGAGGCACTTTAAAAAAAAACCTAAAAAAATATAAAATTGTACAAGTGTTTCTTAACATTAGCTGTTCCAGTTGAGGGGGGTTGGTATTTGGATCAGAAGCTTTTACTTCTAGAGCTGCTGTTTCAAGTGCAGCCAGGTCAGTAGTGATGAAAGACCGTTGCCATCCAACGGTTGCCCATGGCCTGTGTGTAATGGGTTAGTGGTCTCCAGGTGTTTCCAAATGAACCTTTACAGTGTGTCTAACAGCTCCCACCCATGTTGGCAAGCAGAGCACAGAAAGGCAGTGAAAAGTGGGCTGTTAGGACACCTCAGAGGGTGAGCTTTCCTCCTCACGCTGAGCTGCTGCTGTGTGGAAGGCATGTGCTCTCCTCCCCGTGTCCTGCGTGTTCCTTGCACAGAGCATGTCACTCTCTTTAGCTGTCACCCCACCAGCTCCTACTTGTGCTGCCTAGCAGGCTGTGATAGATGATGTGTTTTGTCTGTGGTTTGAGAGTGTTCTGGGTTATAATCCTCTGCATTAGACTGGGAAGATCATACCTGCTGCAAGTAATAGTTTCACATTGATCTCTGTGTTCAGATAATTCTGCATAGCTGGAAATTGTTATTTTGCACACAAGCGAGTTGTATGTTTGGTTCAGGAGCACCACAGCAGGGCTGAGACTGGAGCTGGGGATTTTCTGCAACCATGTCTGTCGCTTAGAATATGACAGAGAGAGAGTTACGAAGTACAGTACACAAGAAAGTCTTCCAAACTTACAAGTGGTCTATATTCTTTATGATGGCTGAAGAAAGCCAAATGATAATAGGGAAGTGAACAAGAACCTCAGAAAAAGCAAAGAGTTAATCCTTAATGAATATCTTAAATATGGAAAGCTTTAAATTAATATTATGTGCATGGTATTTATAATAATACTGGTTTTCCATGTTCTTTCCATCTGCCTAAGACTGGCAACTTTTCCTTCTGCCATGGAGAAGCTAATGCTCTTCCTGAGCGGTCATTTAAAAAATAATCAATTAACAATAAGAACATTGTTTTATTCTCAGCTCTGGGGTAGTCGTGCGCTAGTTTACTAGGAGGCAAAAAGTCTCCTGTTGAAAAATCTATGTCTACAGATCTCTCAAGCTGCTTCTCTCGTAGCACGTGAGAGCCAGACCATCAGGGTGCATGTGGGAAGCAGAAGAATCAAAGGCCGAAAGGGCATAGCTCGGGGAGATCTCATCAAAGGCAGGAGGGCTCTTGGATTTGCCTTTGGCATCCCAAAGGTGAGCGAGGCGTCGTGGTGGATCTCGAGCAGCAGACTCGGCACCCAACGGGTTGCTCGTGTCAGTGGGCAAAGCTCGAGGGAAGGTGCCCTGTAGCAGGACTGGGAAATGGGTGCCAGGGATGTGAGGCTTGTGGTTTGTCCGTGCAGCTGGAAAGGGCTGGGCCTCAGCGATGTGGGCTCAGTGACAGTGGGTGAGCCGCTCTCTGGGGCTGGGCTGGGTGACAGTCACACCGCGCGCGGAGCCAGGCAGGCTGTGCTGCAGCTGCCCACCCTGGGGGCACACCTGCCAAACCCTGACCCCTGTCCGGGGCTGGGTCACCCCTGCCCAGTGCTGGGTCACCCCTGCCCAGGGCTGGATCACCCCTGCCCGGTGCTGGGTCACCCCTGCCTGGGGCTGGGTCACCCCTGCCCAGTGCTGGGTCACCTCACCCCTGCCCAGTGCTGGGTCACCCCTGCCCGGTGCTGGGTCACCCCTGCCTGGGGCTGGGTCACCCCTGCTCTCCCCTGGGCTGTCCTGCTCTCCTGCCTCGGCGCTGCTGGGCGCGAGCTCAGCTGTGCCTTGGCAGAGCGATGGACTCGGGTGCACCTGAGAGAGAGGATCCCGTGTCTGTGGTCAGAGATAAAGCTGCATTGCTGTAGATGGGCAGCAGTGTAATAATGGACTTGAACTTTGCCCCAGGACATCCACCACCAAGAACAAAGAATGAAATATGGGAACATGTCAGGGGTTTGAAAACAATCTCTCTGGAAACATGATGAATACCAGTGGTTTCATTTATTCTACTTGAACAAAGGTCCTTTTCTACTTTTAATTTCCCAGCAACGATTATTACCAGTTATTTTTCTTGTAGCTTTGACCACAGTTCATGGAGGTTTTATTAAACATGTTTTTGAAAAGTGACTCAAAATGCCATTCTCCTCTGACTCTCTTGTGACTCTCTTTTCTTTTCTTTTCTTTTCCCTTTTTTTTTTTACCCATGTGAAACTAGTGCATATTTCCAGTCAAAGATTTTGGACTAGATAATACTCTCATGCTGGTGTTGGTAGAATTATTCCAGTTTTTTTCCCTTACAATTGAAAGAAGTTTTGGCCTTTGATATTTCAAGAGAAAACATATTTGTTTCAGATCCCTTGTCTTTGCATGAAACACTGCACTCATTTTTAGAAACCTTGAACGCTGCATTTAATAGGCAATATGTCCTGCTGCAACTCCCGAATATTCCTGATGTTGCAAGTTTTCTTGTGTTCCACTGACCTGTGACAGAACCAGGCAACTGAGCTTGAGTGCAGCCTTTGCTGGGGTTTTGGTAGCTTTCTGCAGAAGGTTTTTGTTTAGATGCCACGTGCATGATTCTGTTAAGGCCCTTCCCTCCTGCCCATAAGGATTTCATATCTTGAGGTGTCTCATGTGGGGACACGCATTGTGACAGGATGAAATAGTTCTTGCATGTCTGGGACTGAGTTTAGGAGCTGTTGTTTCATACAGATGGCCTGTCTGACAGATGCAGAGTCAGATGGAAGCCTGAGCCCTGGGCTGGGTGAGTTTAGCCACAGCAACCCTCTGAACCTCGCAAACACTCGGGTGTGCAGATGCAGAGCTGTGCAGGCAGTTTCCATGACAAGCATGTTGCTTTGCCAGTTGCTGTTCCAAATTCAAAGTGTGTATCACTCAGGGTGCTTTTGTGTGTTTCAACTCCACTTCTGCTGCAGTAGCTACAGAAACCCAAAGTTTTACCTCACCAGGCAGAACAAGTGCCCTTTGTTACCTAGACAGATTACAGGTTTTTCTAAAGTCTGCTCTTCATAAAAGCCCAGCTTGAACAGTGGAAATTCTGACTTGCCTCAGATACTGAGGAGACTTTTATAGTTTCAAGTAGCTCCAGGGTTATATTTTAAAAGTTGAATTTCATCACATGTTTCAAGTTTGGTGGAAAAAAAAAGGCATGATATTTTTAGCAGAAAAAAGTCCCCCCACACCTTTTTTCTTAACAGATGTTTCATCTCAATCATATCCAAACCTCAAAGCACAAGTAGCAGTCAACCTTATTCTCCTGTGGAGAAAGAGATAAAATGTCATTTGTTTGGAAGACAAGGTTTTTTTTGTAACCACAACTAGTTTGTGAGTAAAACCAAATAATAAATGCAGCGCTATGGGGTTGTGGAAATGAACCTGAAGCAACATTTCTGCTCTTGAAAGAGCTTGGAGTCTAGCTGCTCTTGTTAGATGGAAAGTCCCAACCCCCAGTCTACCAAAAAAAAAATAAAACTACCAGCAATCAGTTTTTTCTTGCTTTATAAATCTGATCCAGCAATCCAGGTCCTTTCACCTATAAAATACGTCATCCAGCATTCTCAACTTTGTACCAAAAAGGGTTTAAAACTATAAAGGTAACAGAAAGAGAAGAAAGGAATAGTAGTTGTAAACTGAAATATCCAGAAGTAAAAGAGCTGCTACCCAAGGAATTTTCAGAGGGCTCTGGAGGAGTGGAGAGCATTTCTGTGCCTGGCAGCCAGGGCTGTGCTCAGGGCTCAGTGCTGGCACGGGAGCTGCCGAGGGAAGCCAAGGCAACCCTGGACTCTGAGCATGAAAGATATTTTTAGGAGGGAGTTGTAGTCCGTCCCGAGGATGTGGAGGCATAAAGCTGAAGTGTGGTGCTGCAGACCCTTGTTGTGCTAGTTCAAGGAGCCTTTAAAGAGACTGGAGCCATCCAGGTGTGGCAGGGCATTGATGGCAGAGTGGGGCTCAGATTAATCCGCTCCCTGTGTCCTGCAGGGACAGCTCCCCTGGGAGCTGCCCTGTCCCAGGCACCTGTGCCCTGCAGGGACAGCTGCCCAGCCCCTCCAGCACATCGTTATTGCTTCCCGGATTCCAGAATGCTACATCTGAAGGTAAATTCACAGTGACAGTGTCTTGGAGAATATTACAGGATCTTCCACCAAAGGGGTAGCTCCAAGTGGGAAGCTGAATCTTGAGTTGCAAACACGTGGGCTCTCTGGAGCAACAGGAAGGGCTGGCTCCTCCTGCAAGGGTGCTCCAAATCATGCTCCAAACCATCTCCTCTTCTGAGTGTGAGCACTGTGTGGGCTTCCACCTCTGGCTGAGGTCTTTAGGCTGTACTAATTGCCAGTGGTGAGCAGACACCTGCCTTTGCTCTGTGGGAATTGTTTCTCTGATGAGATCCTGTATACTCTTCAGACTTCAGGTGGTTGGGTCAAGGCCTGATGAAATTTATTTCTCTGCATGTTTAGCAGTATGTGATGTATCACCTCAGTACCATTCCTCACCCATGCATGAATATGAAAAGGGAAAGAGACGTATGTGCACTTGTATATGCTGGACTATTAATATTATTCACAATAATGCTTCTCTCTTGTTTTGTGGATCAGTCTCCATTCTCGCCCCGCCTCAGAGTAATATGGAGGGCTGTGAGGATGGAAACACTGAACATACTACTGAATATTAACTATTAAAGAGTTGTCAGATCTGTAACAATTCATCACAGCCAAAATAATGTTACAGCATAGGTCGACGACATTGCTCTCTATAAATGGTTAGCTCTGTGAGGGTCAGAGTGGCATTCATCCTCATGGGAAGCAATTCTGATGAATTGAAAATTACAGTTCAGATACCTTTAGAGGCCCTGTTATCACAGCAAAGGTGGTAGAAACACGATTTTCTTATTGAACATCTAAGTTAAATGGGACCGAGTTAATATCAAAGCCTACATTATTAATAACATTACCTACTCAGTCTTCATTTGAATAAAGGGTTATGCAGGGGCTGGATTTTTTTCTTCTTTTTCTTTCCTTGTGAACCTCAGGGGGAAAAAATCCAAAGAGACAAAGACAAAGGAAATTTAAGATAGAAAATCCTATGTGAATGCGCATATCTGCAACTTACACTGAGAATGGATTTTTTAAAAAGCAAAATTGTTACCAGTTACTAACCAAAATCAGTGTAGGATCAGCTTTAGAGAAGAGAGGTCTTTTTTCTTTTGTTTTAAGTCATCAGTGATCAGTCGATGTCCCCATCTGTCCCTGTTCAGTAACAGAATTCAACACTTCACAGGCCCATTCAGAGCTGCAGGGACATACAATACTGCAAGAAAGTGGTAAGTGGTCCATGTGACAGTGACAGTTTTCACTTAAGGAACAGTCACCCATGTTAAATGATACAACAGATTGCCTTCTGTTCATGTGGGTTTTGATATGCCCACTGATCAAACAAAAATCTCGCTTCTACAGGTATCATCCTGAACTATTCTGACCAAAGCTTATGGAGATTCTTTCCTGTTTTCGTGTTCTCCTCCTTTTTTTTTTTTTAAGATAGGGGTGGGGAATGAGAAATGATCTTCTTTGATCTCCAATGAGGAAGGAAAAAAAAAAGACTGTTCTGTTCAGGCTTTTGGCTAACACAACAAACAGTGTTTAAAATTTAACTTTGCTTAATTAATTAGTAATTCTGTTTAGTGCTGTCTGATCTTCATCCAAAAGGTATTTTGAAGCTTGAGAACGGAACATCAAAGTGTATTGGGTGAAGATGGTCAAGTAAGGCATTTAATCTGGCAGTTTCTGTTGATGAAATACAGCCAGTTGGGGAACTAATTGGAAAAGGGAATCATAATCTGGCAAAATTCAGCAAATTCCCTCCCTTTAGCAAACTCACTCCAGAGAGAGTGTGAGAAATCTAGGTTTAGTGTTTAAGCATGTATGAGTTAAACCCTGGCTAGCAGATAGAGACCATATTGTCTTTTGTATCTGCATCTTCAGCACAAAACTTTTTTTGTAAGGAAATAGTAAAAAAATCCACCACCCTCTCCCCAACAAAACAGCCAAAAAAACCCCAAACAAACAAACAAACAAACAAACAAAAAACCCAACCCAAACCACCAAACCAAAAATGGCAGACCTAGATAGAAACCTGTGATTCTGCATCAAAGCTTGGAGATACGTCTACTTAGAAATGTCAAATTATTGGGATTAGCAAAAGGAATTGAACCTTTAAGGGAGGTGGTGTTGCAGAGACCTGTGAGTTTGACTAAACTTTATTCAGGAGAGAAACTGTTCTCTGAATTTTTGAGTGAATTTCAGTTTAGCTGTTCCTCACTGTCCTAGTAGTGTCTTGCCAGTTAGAACCATGCCTGAATATTTAAAACATATTTTGGTTGTGTATTCTTGTTGTGGTTTGGTTTGGTTTGGGGTGTTTTTTCTTTTTTTGCCAGCTGTCACAAGGTCTGAGTCACTATCCCTCTGCTCTGTCTCCTCCTGGTCAGGTGCTAGCAGTAGGTCTTGTGACATTGTCACTATTTTTTTTCCCCTATGGTGTGCAATTGAACCTTTAATTTGTGTTGTGACTGTTGACAAGAAACCATGAAATAGAAGAACATGTGTTCTCTCTAAATTTTCAGGTTGAAATACCCATCCCAGATTGGTAGGAGGCACTGCTAGTACAGGTTCCTCTAAATTGGTTTTGACTTGTCCCACTGGACGTAAAATGGACAATTAATTTCCCTGCAATAAGTTTCAGAGAAGGCAGCTTGATCTTTGTTGTTTTGAAGGGTGTGTCTAATTCATCAGCTTCAGCTTTCAGACAGGGAAAGCTGAATACATGCTTCTGGCACTGACCCAGGGCGAGCCTGTTTTTCTGTGTGCTTGTTGTGGTGGCTGTGGAACAGGAATGTTCCTCCCTGATCCCGTTCTCCCTGTGTTCATTTGCCACTGGAGAAGAGGGCCTTTGCTCGAGCAAAGTTATCTCCATCAGGGATATATTTCAGTCAAATCAGTGGAATAAAACAAAGTGTGCTTAATGGGGGTGATGTTTCTTAATCCGTGGCCTCCAGGAGAATTTAAAAGTGAAATCTGAATGTGAATGTAATTGTTAATTAAAGGACCTCTCCTCAATTTAGACTTTCAAACAGTGGTTGTTATTGCTCTGGTTGTTGCGCAGTCGGTGAGGAATGTCAGTTATGTTTGTCAAACCTGATTTGCGATGAGAAAAATGTTGGCAGAACCAGATAACTTAGACATCAGAGACCTCAGCTAAAACAATGGAATTAATTCTCTTTCTATCCCTTTGGTTCTCATAGTCTCTAAGTTCTGCTGCATCTGCTAGATCTGTAAATTGGAAGGGAAGCCCTGCCCCTGTTGATGTCCATAGGAATTTTACTGCTGAGCTTGGCCAGCTCTGTGATGCTCACTTCCACCAGTCATATATTGCTGTTGAAGTTCAGTCTGACCTGTTATAGAAGTGCTTATGACTTCACCTCATTGTCTTAATAGGTAATTTTTAAATTTTGTTTTTAACCCACTCCCCCACAAGTTGCAGGTTCTAGTGTGTGGTTTGTTGTTCTTTTCCCCGCATACAGATAATTCTGTCCCTTTGCTTCTGGTAGTAGTTTTAAAGAATTGCTGTGGAATCCGGTCTATCCAACATGAGAGGAATAATATTTCACTTCAAAGGTTTGGTTTCTTGTACGGCAGGTGCTGATTTTCATAGGTGGCATTTTTGTCAATTCTCCAGTTTTACCTTTACTCTGGCTTCTCTCAGTGATGACCCTGACATTAAGATAGGGTTAACACATCACAGGTAATGTCCAGTCATAATTCACCGCTGTGGAATTGCACGGCTTCTCCCATAGTTCTGCTGTTTGAATTAAGGTGATGCAATAATCACCTACCTTTTGGAATGGCTGTCCTTCCAAAGAGGTTCTGAAGTTGTTTGTCTGTTTAGCCCGAGTTCTCCTAACTGCTGTCCAAAATTTGGAGTTGATACCCTGGACTTGGACATTCATCAGAGTTGCACCCTTTGATTCTGGCCTCAAGATCCTGTTAATCCTTCTGACTGAAATGCAAAGTACGGTTGAAAACTAGAGTGAAGCTGTCCTTACTTGGAGAAGGCAGATCATTTGGCAAAGAGCATGGTCCTTTGCTGGAATGAGCCTTTGAGAAACGTGGAATGACACGCCACCTGAATGAGGGTGAAAGTTTAAACAGTCACTTTTCCACCTGAGTGCAGCTGTATTTTGATATTTTCTCTTTTCTCCCTTATTGTCAGATGCAGGATGGAGGCAAGAGAAAAATGTTTTTTCTGCCTGAAGCTTACTATTTTAACCTCATTCAATACACAGAGCACAGCAATCAGTTTACCTCATTTCTGGGATATTTTGGTGATTCCTAAGGAGCATTTTGAATTATTACCCTCTTTCCTTAGGAATGAAAAAAAAAACAAAAACTGAAAAAAAGTCTTAATTCTTCTGGGATGCGTCTTAGTATCTTTAAACTGGTGTTCATTCTCTCACTCTTTTCCTCCCCCACTTCAATTATGAACAATTGGGTGGTAGTAATTAACAATTGTAGACAGAAACATCTGCTAGTACACTTAAGCCAGTCAGTTTGTTTTTCGTGAAAGAATGGTATTTCACAATTTTTCCAAGTTAATATTTTTCCTTTATTGTCTTTCCAATTTCAAATATTGTCCAGACGCATTTTTATAGTGTCTTAAGGTTATAGAAGTGAATACAAGACCATTAATAATGAACAAGAAAAGAACATAAAAAAGAAAACATATGCAATATTTCAATTCATGAAACATTCTGTTAGGGAACATTGTTTTTGAGAGCATATGGTTATTCCCATGAGAAGCAATACATATACTTTTTTTTCCCTCCAGTTCTGGATTCCCACAACAAGGGTATGTTTCTCTGTGTATTTGTCTATGCAGCACGTTCTTTTTGTCAGGACTTGTTATTTGAGCAGGGAGGTAAGTAAGTATTTTTGCACAGATGATGCACTGTATGCAGACCTATTTCTGATGGCCTAGACTTTGGAAACACAAGTCTCTTAATTCTCCACACCCCTTTGAGATAGCTATCTTGTCTGGTCTAGTTTAATATCATTGGTAGAGCTGAAAGGAAGTTCACATTGTGAATATATCTGCACCTTGGCATGCGGCTCACTGGTGGATCTCTGTTTACAGGCTGCCAGTTTTAACTGTCCCAAGCAGACATTCTCATTTTATTTATAAGTAGGCTCTGCATGTGTTTGTATCCCTCATGAAATTGAGCACATGTCAATAGTCAAAACTAAATATAGCAGCAAGATACCAAACACTTCTTCTCTTCTCAGACAAAACAGTATATGTTTTTAAATGGTCATTGGGTTTGGATAAGGCACATGGGGATATATGCACAGACACATTATTTGATCACTTGTAAATACTATTTTAGTATCTCCATATTGCCTTTTAAAGTTTCCTCAGTTAGATTTCATTTTTCTTTGCTGAATTAAACTTGACATTGGGATGAGATCACCAGATTTCCCCATTTCATTTGAGCTCCAAAATGAGTAACTGATTTCAAAGGATAATTCCCCAGAGCAGCAAGGCCAATAAGTTCTTCAGATCAAAGGTCAGCGAAGCTCAAAGAGGATAATTTCTGGCATACAGTATTTAAACTCTCCCAAGGAGTGTACTGCAAGATGTATCCCCTCCTTCCCCAATAGTTGAACCCTTGTTTTTTGAGAAGACTAATTTGTCAGTGCACATTTTTTCCCTCTGTTACATAAAATATACATTAAAGTGAAAGCTTCCTATCTGAAGACACAAACTGTACATCCGGAAGGGTTGTTAAGCGTGCCAGGGGAAGGGCTGCTCCTGAAAGCAGAAGGTGACTCTGAGCTGTTCCTCTCTGAAGCACCTGGTGGGCTGGAGAGCGCTGGTGCTCTGTGCACATGCCAGTGGCTTTCAGCACAGTGCAGAAGCGTGGTGGTGGAAAGGAGGGAATGCTCTGTAAGACACTTTGTTTTAACAGAAGACCCAACAGAGAGCACTGTGGCAGGGAATGGTCGCCTTGTGCAGGGTCTGCCTCACAGTGCAATGCCTAATGCAGGCTGCCATGCCATTGTCATTTGGGATGCTGACCCTCAACAAGTAAAAGACAACTGTAGAAGTCTTTTGCCCATCATGTACTTTTAAACATTTGAAAGAATATGTGATAACAGGAGTAGATTTTTTTTCCCAAGTGGCTGTTCACTGTCCCAACGAAGCTAGGGGTCATACCAGCCCAGCTTTCATTTATTTCACATTTCCTAGAGCAAGATTGTGAGGGATTGCAAAAGCCTCTTTTACAGAAGTTTCTGTCAGGTTGTAACTGTGCATGTGAAGAACCAATCACTGGTACAAATGAGGCACTGAAAATCTAGGGGTGTGTCCAATAGCTCTGAAGAACCACTATCAGTGTAACTGTCTTTGTTATGAAGGCCCAGGTTACCTTTTCATTTCTTGTTGATTTTAGAATGAAACAACAAAGCTGGACTAAAGTAGACAAACAAATGTTGTCTTTTGTTGTATGGGGGTCTTTTTGTGGTCTTAGCTTTGAACTTCTGGGAATGTGGAGTTGTCTTTATGGGCAAAGTGAGTATAAAGTGAATGGCACTTGGTCAGATATACTTCAAAGTTATGTAGTGGAAATAATATTTATTTTAATACCTGACTTACCTATGAAAAACAACATGCAAAATCCTCCTAAGAAACAGTCCCTGCTCATCCAATAACACCACGTTAAAAGAATAAGGGAAGAAACTGCTGTGAAGCAGCTTTGTCTTCCTTAGTCTGACCTTCCTACTCTAGCTTATGTTTGGTGTAAGGAATCCTAACATGACTTGGAGCAGAAATCAAAGTATACCAACATGTCAGTATGTGTATAATAAACACCATTGCATTGGTGTAATGCAAATGACATGGGTGTGTTGGGAAGCTGGTGTTAGTATAACATCAAAACCACCAGTAAGTATCAAAGACAGGAAATTCCCAAGGTCAGCATTTCTACTTCATTCCCCTTTCTTTTCTGCACATCCATCTTGCATAGTATACCACAGTTTGGAAAACAAACAAACAAAAGTAATACAATAATGTTAAATTCAAACAAATAAATGAGACTGATATGTATTGCAGTGTGACAGTGTGAATGTTGTGGCAGAAATCTTCTGGAATTTCTTAGTATGAAGCTATGGTAATGGGAGTTTGGGAGTTTTTTTTGTGGGGGGTTTTTTTTGTTGTTTTTGTGGTTGGTTGGTTTTTTGAAGCTAATTTTTCTATTTTAAACATGAAAGAAAGTCTTGGAAAATGGCTAGTAGAGTATCTTAATTTCTAGCATGTTAGTGACTTACTTTCCTGGAAGGATGCTTGGGAGGCAGCTCAGCAGTGTGGAACACCAGGAGAGCCAGTAAACCCAGTCTGAAACAGGTCACCCTGAACTGGAGGGGTTCATGTCACCTTCTTTGTGAGGAGTCTGACTTGACTGAACTGGCACTTACTGAGATGCTGCTGACAAAGGCATCCCCAAGAAACAGTTCCTAGCATAGTGTTAGGATGAAGGCTTTGGGTAAATGCAACTGCCGCAATGCAAGAGGAGAAAATGCTGACTTTAGGACCCAAGTTCTTGCAATATTGCTGGGTTTTGGGGCGTTGGGAGGAGTGCTGCTGTACGTAATGGAGTATGGACATAACGCTGGCAGAGGTGTGTGGATGCATAAAAAGTGATGTCTAAAAGTCTGAGAATAGGGTTAAAAAGTCTGTGTATATTTTCTTAATGCTAATGAAGATAGAATTAGTTTCCTTCACATATAGGGTTTCATCATGTGCAAGGCTGAATGCCCCTGCAGGAGCCAAAGGAACAGCTGTTAAGTTCTAGGCGTTTGTCTTTTAATCCACATGAGAAGCATATCTCTTTCTGTTATATGTCTGATATATGTTATGATATGTTGCGATAGATATTAATATTGATGCTCTTTGTGAGTGCTATTGATTTATGCAAGTGCCTGATATTTTAACTTGAAACTTGAGTGAAATGTGCTATTTCATGCATTGAAAAAGTGCAACTTAACCTTTTTGGCAAGTAGAGTTACCTTCTTGGAAGGTACTAAGCTTTGTGTGTGTTTGAACAGTGAAACTGGAACAGAATGAGGACTTTATTTCAGCTTCATTACTTCACTCACTGCTGGTGAATGTGATGGGTTTTTGCAATATGTCAGAAACTTTCAATATTTTGCAAATTATTCAACTTATTTGGAGTAACAGTTCTGCTATTTTATATTCTCATAATACTGTGTTTGAACTTCCTGTGACTCTAGTGATGTTTGTAGGAGAGGCTGTGTACCAAAAGCTGTTGGTAGATTGTCTGCTGAAATTACCCCAGATGTGTAGTGAACACAAAAGCAAATCAAGTATAATGATCCTCTCATACAAGTTTGCTGATATCAATTTCACCCTAAATATAAAGACAGATTTGCAAATATGAGACTGCTTTGACATTTCCTTATAAGCATTTTTTCTTAAATATGCTTTTCGCAGTGGCTTTGCCTCCAGAGAAGACAGATGGAGTTTGCAGTGGAGATGAAAAGAAAGCAGAAAAAGAAAGTGACACACGCACAAGTTCCAAGAAGCAACTGAAATTTGAAGTAAGTCCTTTGTATTTTAAAGTTTCACTGTACTGACATAATTATGGTAGAAAAATAACCTGTGGACCAAATAATGTCATCTGATGCATGTTTATTGCTCCCAATGTTTGTAATGGGTACGGGAGGCAGCAGAACTGGCACAAATCACTGCCTCACTATCGGTGCTCCGTATGAGGTGATTAGTGACACTTATTTCCAGGTTTGGAGAGAATCAAATGCTGATTATTTCTCTGCAGGATCTGAAATGTGTAGTAAGAAGAAGCTTTCAGTTTAACCCTTTATCTATTATGCCAGCTACTATATTATCAAATCTTTAGATTGACTTTCATGGACTATTGCAGCTGGTTAAATCTACCTACAGTAAAAGATGCCTGTGAAAACTTCTGCAATGATTGGTCTTCTGTGCCCAGGTCTCCAAAGTGAAATAACCCTGACCTGCTACCCAGGAAATCCAGCTGATCACATGGCAGGAAAAGGAGGGTGATGGGTCCTGTGGGCTATTTTGTTGTAGACTTGCAAACATCATGTAACTGTCAGACATTGAGTGTAGTTGGCAGATTTTGTTTCTAGAGGGAGTGTTTTCATAGATACGAGTATGGAAACATGCAGCCACCCAGTTAGTGGTTGTCTGTTTCGGTGAGGAGGAAGATATTCTGGTACCAGCAAAAGCCAGCACAAATATTCATCTCTGCACTCCAGCAGATATGGCAAACTTCTGCCTTTTGATGCTGTCAGCTTCTCTAAGTAATGAGCTTTGTGTTTCTTCAGTTGTTGTTTAAAAGACCGTGCAGCCACCTTGCAGCATGGCTCGAGTGTTCTTCTCCTTCTCAGACTGGTACAATTTATTTTTTATTGTTTAAAGCAGTTTAGGGGGTGGTAGGTTTCCCATGGGTAGTTCAGGTGTTGCTTGTGTGCCTTCTGGGGGGAGGTGACTTTTCCTTTTCTTTTTTTTTTTTTTTTCCCCACCGCACAGCTATAACTGTTTTTCTAGGCACATTTTATGTTCTACCTCAAGTAGCAGACATTTGCAGACAGGAAAGGCATGATAAATTGCAATTAACAGTGCCTTGACATTTGAACGTTGGAGGACACCTGTCAACATGGTTGGTGCCAGAGTAGCTGGAACTCCACCGTACCAGCAAAGTCTGCGTTTGTTCCCAAGTAGTTCTTGGCATGCCATAAAGGTTAGCACTTGGTTCTAGGCACCGTGACTAATGCAGGGAAGGTTTCCATGGCTCTTAACTAAGCAGAGCACATCCTCACATAAAGATGTTATGTTAGGCAATGTGGGACAGGGAAGTATTAATATGTGGCAAGAAACCAAGTATTGATATTTTTTTCCCTTGTTCTACAAATGGAAGTTTTCCAGCAATGTGAGTTGGGAGCTAAGAGACTGGTAAATGCTTCAAAGGTATAGAAGAATCAGAAACACGAGTGTTGCGACAAGAGGTCTAAATCTGAGGTGAAAGTGATTTGGCTTTTAAAGGTGCCGGGAATGTTTATGTAATACGAAACTGTGTTTCCACAGTGGAGTGTGGGGCACTTGGCAGCTCTCAGCCGGGCTTGTTACAACTGAGAGGAGGCTGCCTTTGAACTCGGCAGGGGACGGGGTACCCGTAACTGCTGTAGGGAATTGGTTTCAAGTCAGAAGATCAACCAGGTATTTTGAGGTCTATCATGCTGAAGCTATTTGGAGCTGTTTATTTTACTTGCATACAGTGACTTTCATTTTAATTGCACTGTAACTTCTCTGTTTTGCCTTTTTGTGGCTCTGGATAATTCTGATTGCACAGGCCTTGAGAGACAGCAAACGATTTGCACCCAGGTGATTGGAGTCAGTCAAAGTGCATCCTTTGTTCTTGATTTTGGTTTGGGGATTTTTTTCCCCTTTAACAAATTGGTTCTTTCAGGCTTTCCACAGACCACGCTCTCGCTAACAGAAGCATAGTTAAAACAAGGAGCAGGCACTACTCCCAGGCTGTTCTTGCCAGTTCCAAGGCAGGCTCCACTTGAGGAGCTCCAGTGGCATGATGCTGTAGTGCACTAACTCAGACAACCTTTGCCTGTCAAATGCCTGTGTCGAGGACAGGTCTCTCTGGTGGGGATTTGTGTCCATTCTGCACTAATCCTCCCTCCTGGCCCTGTGGGGTGCCACCTCCTTCTGTGAGTCTGCGTCTGTTGTCTTCCTCTTCCTGAGTTAAGCGTAATTTTCCTTCTCACGTTTTCATGGGGAATCTTACTATGTTTCAAGAGCTTCAGGGATTAGTTTTCTTGTACCTTTTCCCGTTTTCTACAATGTAGTAAAGAGCATGTTGCAAATTCCCTGAGGTTCAGCCCAGAGAGTTAGGAGTGTTATGTGGTTATGGTGGGAGCTCTTCGTTGTAGTGGACAGAGGCCTCTCCAGGACATATCCTGAGAGCTTCCTCCTGCAAGGGAGGGAGGAAGGCAGCAAGCAGGCAGCCTCCTTCTACAGAGAGTCTCCTCTGCAAACAGGCCTTTTGCTTTAGGTAATCAGCTGCTCTTTGCATGTTTCTTAGGAATTGCAATGTGATGTGTCTGTAGAGGAAGATAACAGGCAAGAATGGACCTTCACACTGTATGACTTTGATAACAACGGAAGAGTCACACGTGAGGTAAGCAAAGGACAGCTGCCCCTTTATGTGCAGCGCTTGCTAACAAGAGAAGTGTTTTGTAACAGGAGCATTTTTCTACTATGAAGTAGAGGTGTCCTGCCAATTTAAACAGTAGTTTCCACGGACCCTTCCCTCCTAGAAACAATCCCACCAGTAGTTTACAGTTTTCAGATGTACTGTACCATTTTTTAAGCTGGTTGTTGTTTAATACCTGAGATTAGCCTTTAAAAAATAGTACTGGCATTTGGGGAGGAAAAATATCTGAAACAACTAAACAGCTAAACACGTTGTCAAAATAAACCCCTGCAAATGTATATTGTTCTGGCTTCTCTCCTGCTTTTCAGAGTTAAGCTAACCAAATAGCAAGGTTGCTTGCTGAAATTCTTTCCAACAGTACTAACTATACTCTTCTATTGTTTTCGTGAATATTGGGCTGATCTCTGCCTTTTCCCTCCAAATGTCAATAACACTGATGATGTTCTCTGGAGGATCATAAAGAATGGCTGTCAAAGCATACCTGTGTGTATTTTTTATTATCAGGATGTCTTCAAGCCAAATACGAGGATGTATAGATTAGGATATAGTCCTTTTTGAGAACTATTTCTGCTCAAATTGAATAATACTTCTTCTAGAATAATGTCTTTTACTTGGGATTTAGGCCGTGTGCTCTCATTGATTTTTCCGATGTGTGTTTACTGACTCCCATGCCTTTAGATAATCAACTGAAAATCAAAGGCTTTTTCTCTCTTAGATCTAATGCTGGTGCCTGTGACAATTGCTAAAAACTGTTTGAAAGCAAAAGGGCAAATACTGAAAGTGTAGTGGCCTTAGACACCGACTGAGGGCAGAATTTTTTTCTGTAAGCCTGAAGCAGATTCCTTTTGATATTGCCAAATGCAGTGGTTGTTCAGGGTTTTTAACATGTATTTGAACATCTTTACAAGGCTATTTTTATTGTCTCTACTCTGATAGTGCTTTAAGTAGTCAAGTGAAATCTGTGCCCCTCATGCACAAGAGCAAGCAGATGAAAAGTTGCAGGCTAAGTCCAGAGTTTCAAATAGGAAGATGAGATAGAGAGGGCAAGAAGAAGGAGGGGTGAGGTGAGGAAGTAGCATTGTATTTGTTAATGCTTGTGGAACAGAGACTGGAAAAATGAAATAACTTTCTTGAAGTCTCACAAGAACCTAGTGGCAGATTGAACCCAGATCTTTCAAGACCTAAGGCTAAGTCTTCATTACAAGATTATCGTGACTTTCAAAAATAGAGGAAAATCACACAAAAACCAAACCCACACACATGGGTGTCTTTTACATTCAGGCATGGAATTCCCATTAATGTCAGTGGGAGTTCCATGTGCTGAACATAACAAGAATATGCTTTCAAGTATGTATACAGTAATTACTTGTGATTATGTGGTGCACCAAAGAGCTTAATTTGGCTGTACTTTGAGAATATGTTACAGCCAAATTCTACCTCTCCCTGCTACAAGAGCAGAGTACAGATCAACTGAAACCAAATCTGTGCAGGGATTGAATATTATACTGCTCTGTGGTCTGGAGGTTGCTGCATTCAGGCTTGAACCTGAGCCAAAAAAAATTCTTTCAACGAAGGGACCAAATAGTTTGATAATTTTCAGCTCTTTACATGTGATCAGAGATAGAAACAAGTAGTATGCACCATAGCAAATCTTCCCATTTATGTCACCCACTTCTTTTGCAAACTGTTCCAGGGCCGTTTGTATAAGCCATCTTCATGGTTATCTTCTGCTGAATCCAGGTGCAATTTATGAGGGTTTTTTTGAGCAAGAATGACCAACAATAGCAGCTCATAGATAATCCTGGCCACAAAAGAGGAATTTTAGTCTCTTAATATGACATAGAATTTCTTGTTCTCTTGGCCCCTGGGAGATGGGTAGACAGAGTGTGCCTGATACTGTCCTTTGCTAAGCAACTCTGCTCCTGTTCCAGCAAATGACTTAACGATGGGGAACATTAAATGTTTGAATAGTTTCAATTAAAATGAATAAGAGACATGTTTTCAGTTAAAAGTATGTGAGGCACATTGCTGGATCAGGGGCAGAATGGGCAGGCTGAGGAAGAGGCTGATCTGTACCAGTGCCCTTTAGTGAGCTGATGAAAATGCATTCAGAACCAGTCAGCTTTTCTTAACAAAGGTCCAGTGTTCTGGTGAGAAAAGCTTAATATGGACCTTTTCTCCTTCTTGGAAAATTTCCCTTTAATGTCTCCTGGATTTATATCTGGATTTAACAGAGAGATGAAATTTTTTCAGTCAGTTTTTTACCTGTAGACCTGGAGGTGCTTTACAAAAAGAAGTCAGTAGTATTATTCTTGCTTTTCACCACGTTGTAGAAGTGAGACAGTGGAAAAGAAGTGGCTTGCCCACCCACATCCATTTCATTGGATTCAAAATCATTGTGTTTAAAACATTGTACCACATGTCCAGAGAGTTTCCAAAGGAATCCACAGTGTTCAATTAAGTTTGTAAAACACACATAAGTGGGGAGCAATTTTACTAATGGACTGAATGGGGTTTTTTCATTGAAATGTTTAAAAATTGTAAATAAGGTGCGTATTTAGTTGATACAACTTCCCTTGGGTCCTACAAAATGACAGATCACTGCTAGAACATTCAAATTCCATTTTAGTGAAATTTCTTCTGGATCTAACAACGCTTCAGAACTTAATGCTGCTTTGATTTCTTCCTAGAGTCTGTATGACATATTCTGTAGTCCTTATAATTAGAAATTCACATCTGGTCATGCTTCTTGAAGAGATACACCCATTATGAAAGCATAATTATTGGGATGGCAAATTATAAATTAACATTACTGTATGTTATTAAACTTCTGCTTTTTCTGTCATGAAGATGACCAGTTCTCAGTCCTTTTTGGTTTAGTCAGAGATAACTTTTCCTGCTCTAATATGTATATTACAAAACTTGGCTGATAACGCTTCCCTTCATTCCATAAGGCATAAGAGGACAATTCATTATATGCAGCAGGCCTTTTTAGAACTGACAGCTGCATTGTAATTATCTTCACACAAATATTTGTAATCGGACTTGAAACTTGGATAATTGAACTAATGTGTTGTGATCCATGAGGTTTTTTATTGACCTCTCTGAATGTAATTATACTTCATAAACACTAGCTTTTTTTTTTTTTTTTTTTTGTAATCAGTTCTTCCTTGTAAAATTGAGTTTCTTTGGTGAGCGGCTGCACAGGAATAAACACACTAGAAAGTTGCTTGTCAGGCTAAAAAAAAAGGAATTTATTCTAGAGCAGCTTTTGAGTAGATAGCAAGTGAAGCTCCTTTCGTGTTCCAAATAAGAATGATTCAAAAATGTATATGATCAAACGGAGCTGATGTTGCAATAAAAACATCTTGCTGTATGTAGAAATCAGACTACAAACAAAGTACAAATGAGACATTTGTATTTATCTTTTTCCAAGGCAGAGGTAATGAACTGATATTGATGTTTCTCTTCATGCATTTTTAATGCTAAAAATGTTCTTTGTATCTTACATTAAATGCCCAATCTTTTCTCTCATGTTTCTTTTGTGACTTGTTCTTTCCCTTTTTAGATTTTTTTACTCCTGTGCTCTGATGTATAAAAAGGTTATATCTGCATTCAGAACTCAGCACCAAATCATTGACTTGGGGAAGGATATTGGCATTTTTGGGGCAACCATTCATCTGCCTGACCCTTATCCTGAAATTTGTTTGTTTTCACTGTGTTTGTCAGCGTTGTACTGATTCAGGATATAGAAAGAATAATGAAACCAATGGATAGAGGAGCAGTGCCTGTCTGTGGCCATATTTCAGCCATTAGAAAGGGTGGCTTCATGTCAGATAGAAATACTAAGAGAAAATATAACTTTCTCTTTTGGTTTTAAGGGGAGTCAAAGAATTCTCTCTCAGACAAGCTACAGAGACTCAAACTGAATCTTTTCTTCCAGTGTCATTGAACTCTTTGGTTTTGGGGGTCATTTGTGGTTTGTTGTTTGGGTTTTTTTTGAGGGGAGGCTGGTAGTTTAGGGTTTTTTGGGGGTTGTTTGTTGGTTGGGGTTTTTTGGTACAAATACCTCATTCTGTTAAATTAATTCTAATGGAAAAACCTATTAGTGTCTTCTACAAAAATCCCTAATTTGCTAACTAGTCTTGTGATGATAATCTATGCTAATATGGGAAAAAGAAGGTCGTCCCTGTCCCACTAATATTCCTTAAAAACAGAAAATTATACCTGGAATAGGGACTTTCTCAGTCTCACATCTGTTCTGTAAGGAATGAGGAATACTTCAGTGCTGTCATTCTTTTTTCATACCCATTGGTTTCTCTGAATGTTCTAAATTACTGTTAATCTCCTACTGGAGATCCATGAAGTATTCTGCACATACATGTGTGAGTGCAGCATACGTGTGTGGGCTGTTTCATATTTTGCATGGGAATATTTTGGGCAATCTATTAAATCTTCTCTTCTTAATATACTTTGTTGCACTGGGTGCTTGATAAAAAAGGATGGGATTTTCACCCTGGAGAAACCAACTGTGGTGTTCAATAAGCAGAAGACAGATAAATCTGGGTATGGCATGTGCTGGCTGTTTGGATACTACTCAACAAGCATTTGTTTTCCTCTCTGTGGAAAAAGATCATAGTTTCAGTTTTTGTACTTGATTAAACTAGAGATCCTAGCAGAAATTCTGCATACCAGAAGCCCCTCAGAAGTTAGTCATGCAACATACTTCCCCTCTAAATATAATCCATTTGCTATAAAGGAGAGAAATATTTTTGTTCATTCTTGTTTCTCTTTACCCATTTAATATAGTAGTCTAAAAATCCAGTTTTTGTGGGGGAAGTGCCAGGCACTCTAAAGGAAGACAGTTGCAAAATCACATGACTTGTAAAACTCATAGTTCATTGTGCATAAAAGTTTGTTTCTTTGGTAGGTGGGCTCTGAGTCGTGCTGGTTGATGTATCAGACAAGAAGAACATTTAACTAGGTTTTATTCTTGATCTTTGATGCTAAATTTCTTGAGGATGGTGAAATGCACAAGCTGGTGTGTAGAAGGTAAAGCTGTCTCAATTAATTTAGGCATTTTCTTGAGGAATTTAAATACAGATGATGTTCAGTGGGACAGCTTTCAAGGGAAACAAGTCTGCTGGCAGGCTACTGGAAGATGAAAATACTTTTGGGTGTAAATATACATGTAACTATAAAATACAGAGTGTGTAACACATATCTTAATGGTCTGTTGCTACTAATTCGATGAGAAACCATTACCATATTACCTGCCAAAACAGGGCTGTGAGAAGGGAGTTTTAGTCACAGTTCAGATTTTATTGACAAAGACCATTCCCAGTAGATCAGTGCCTCAGAAATTCATGTGTTATCATGGTGAAGCAATAACTGTGAAGCATCAGGAGGCTCAAGCTGCCTTGTAGCTGGTACCTGCTCAGCCAGGACCGTGGTGCATGAGACAGAGCCACCCAACCAGCCTTGTTTGACCAAATCAGCTGTCAATTCGCTGAAATTCCCAACCCCAAAGCAGGGCCGCAAGTAAATGAACCCTGTAATAAAAACGTTGTTGTCAGTATTTAAAAGATCAGCAGAAGCACTAAGTGGTTGCTCACGGCTATCCCTAACCTCGATCTTGGTACACATCCAGTGTGACAACCACGTTCCTGCAGTGCCAGAACGCAGAGCAGTTCAGGGCACCGTGGAGGAAGCTGCTTGTTAAGCACCTAACAAAGTGCAAAGGCAGCAGTGTGTAGGTCCACCAGGGCTCTGAGTCCTCTATGCACTCATTTCACAGCCTGGGCATTAATTTGGGTTAATTTGGGCCTGTTTGGCTGAGAGAGGTAACTTGTCCTGATGTGATATATGTGTGCACATATTTGTGACTTGCCAAGTATGTGTCACACAAATGCCACGTTTGGCCTTTCCTGACAGCCTTTGGGAGGACTTTTTAAACTGCTGAGTCAAGCAGCTTGTTAAGAAAGACCCTCACAGAACACAAGGGGCAGATTGTTAGTCAGTTAGCAAGTTAGACCTCAACCCTGAAAAAAATCATGTAAAAGGATAGTGGGTTTTTTTGTCTTTGGTTATTGAAGCTAAAATAGACTAGATGTACAAACATCTGGCTTTACAGATATCTGGCATAGCTGAAAAAAGGAAGAAGGGCAGATTATTGTGAATGAAAGAGCTGATATAAGAGACCTCTTATAGCAGCCTTGTGTGGAAAGAAGTCATGTTGGCTAACCAACACTTGTCCAGGAATGTATGGGAAAAGCTCCATTCACCCATGTGCTGAGTGTATAGAGCCCAGTTAAGAATAAATACTGTGCTTAAGTATTTTGCTGAAGGAGAAGTTTTGGCTTATCAAAGTGTAGGATTATAGCACAATGCTCCTAGAACATGACTTATGGAGGGTGTATAAAACCACAGAAATGGCTTGTTTGTCTGTTTATGTGCTTGCTTGGATTTTTCCTCTCATAGGAAATAAAAATCCAGCCCTTCAAGCTGGCTGTCGGATGTGGCTCTGTCTATTTAGAGGTCTGGCTAGGTTTCAAATTAGGGTGGAAGTGTGAGAAGGGAGATGTGTTAAAGAGCTGTGAGGTGTCCACCAGATTGACACAGAGCATTCTGCCCCACACTCAAGCTTTAGACAGTGATTGTCAAGAGCATGGAAAGCAGCTACTGACATGGAGTAGCAGCCCATATAGACTCTTGCAGCAATGAGAGAAAAAATATCAGTGGAAAAATAAACGAGACACTGCAAACTCTGCTCTCTTTTTATGAATATATTGTCTTGAACTTACAAGTCTGGAGAAATTCCCCTGTGTGCAGAAAAGTTAGAGAGGTTACATGTTAAGACAAAGTCTGGACCCCCTAGGATTTTGTTATTCATTCTTCCTATTGAGCTGGAAAATCATCTACTGTAATATCATTGGTCCTGGCCATTTAGGTCAGTATTTTCCTAAATTGTGTGAGTAAAAATTAGTATTTCTGTGTCATCTTTAAAGCTGGTTCCATAATGAGGACTGTGTGATATATTGACTACTAAAGTGGTGGCCCCCATTAGGGCACACAGAACTTTGAGCTGTCGTTGTTACAGGTGTGACCCCTGAGCAAAGGAAAAGTTGTAGAGGTTTTGAATTTATTTTATAGACCTGACTCTTAATCCTCAGAACCAGTTACATTTAACAAAAGATGATTTCGGTATTTCCTTTGTGCTTGCAGGCATCTGGAAAGAGCTTAGGTAGTAGGATAGATAAAGGAAAAAGACAAGCAAGGAGAAATTCTCAGATATGCATTCAATGGGTTCTCAGTAGATTACAACAATCAGAATGCTTTGGCCTTAGGGTGGTGCCCAAGATCAGTTTGGGTAAAATCCCTTTGAGGAAAAGCAGTGAGCCAAGAGATCCCCTTCTCATCCTGCCAATTTAAGGTACTACCCTATTTGAGCCTGGCTGGATTAGATCAACCTGAGAGACCTTTGAGCATCCCCAGCTACTAAACAATGTTTCTCTTGTTTGAAATGATTGGTTTGAAACCAATTGGCTGCTGTTCTTTCCAATATAGCCAGACGTGTAAGCCTCTGTTCACATCCCATTGCCTTCAAAGAGATGTGTGAAGAAGGTTCTGTAATAGGCCTGACTGGATAATATTTGCAGTTCAAAATGTGTGTTTAAAACTGGCTGAATTTTCCAAAATAAGCTAGACCCCAAAACACAGATGGTAAGGTGACATTCAGACAGACATCATTTATTTCCAAACCTGAGGTTTACAGTTCTGCCACTTTTCTTACTGGTTTTCCTCTAGATAATCAACCATTTAAATGTCCTAAGAAAAGAAAAACAAAAGCAAACAAATAGGAAGACTGTAATGTCCAAGGTTTTCTTCAATTGATGTATTTGTTTTGCCCATGTGAACTCAAATTTTAGTGGAGTATGAATGATTATTGCTGGGCTCTGTGTAAATCAAAGAAAAGGCAGAACACCATTTTGCTGATTCAGAGCTTGGGAAACCTGAATATCTTGTGCTGTTGTTATTGTTTTGACTGCTTTGCCCCAATTCATGAACGCATTTGGTGAAGATTGTAATGCTCTGTGCAAGTTGAAGTCTTCTAAATTCAGTGACTTCTGAGGATACTTCAGCGTTTAATAGTCCCAAGTCCAAAACAATTGTAAGCATCAAAGCTGTAGGTTTCATGCCATTTTCACAGTAGTGTTCTTTTGTGTTTCAATCCAACTCCAGGACATTACCAGCTTGCTTCATACCATCTATGAGGTAGTTGATGCATCAGTAAACCATTCTCCCAGCTCCAGCAAAACTCTGCGAGTGAAACTTACTGTGGCACCAGATGGCAGCCAGAAGAAAAAGAGTATCTTGTTAAATCATACTGGTAAGGATGTCCCATCAGCCATTGAAAAAAGCACAAAAAACTTCCAGAGTCCCTTGAAAATCCATCTCTGTATTTTGTTAATGCAAATACATATATACTTAAAGGCAAATAATTACGTGATTATTTTAAACCCCATGGACATGCTTTATGATCTTGGCTGTAAAATTACCTGCCCTCCTTTCAGTGTCTCATTAGTAAATGAGAGCTTCCCCTTCTGATGGATTGCCTCTTTTGGACGCAGCAGTAACCCGTACGTTGTGTGATTGTCTTTGTGCACTGCAAGGCAGATCTGAGGCCTTCTTGGCTTGCACCACTTTATCTCTGCTGATATCACAGCTCTTGCTTTGTGTGGAAGCAGGTGTAGGGGTATAAAATGTTTCTTGCCAGTGCATAGCTACCACTGCTGCTGAGTAAAAATAAACAATTAAGCATAAGTAAACTCAAAGAATCTATGCATAAAAGTTGCACACTTTTCTGTGCTGGCAGAGTCTGCCATTGTAAAAATGCTTGTACCATGATGGCTTATCCAACTTATCTTCACTGTAATAACAGTTGTATCAGCATAATTACTTCAGCAGGTAGAGTAATACTAAATTGAAATGCTTAAAAGTATTTAAAATAATACTTCAGTAGAAAATGTAGGCATCAGAGCTAAAAGGAGAGCCTGGTTACCTCCGTTTTAATAATACCCTCACTCCCTCAAGAGCAGACACAAGCAAATTCTCACTGCTGGGGAGCTGCATGATGCACTAGTGCAGCACTGAATTGCCAACACTGAGCCTGTCAGTGTGGATGTGGCTCCACCTGGGCTGCCACATGGAGTGCAGGGTAAACCCAGCCCTGACTGATGTCCTGCAGTCAAGGTTACCTCTGACTAAAATCTGTCGAGTGGGCAAAAGCGAGACTGAGAAGGTTACGTGAAATGATACATTACATCCTGATCTACTGACACCTGCAAAGGTATTTGCCATGTAGAATGTTAGCTGTGCTCGTCAGCAAGGGCAGTAATGTGACAATAATGTTCTTTCTCCTGCCAGATTTGCAGAGTGCCAGGCACAGAGCTGAAAGCAAAGCTAATGAGGAAGCAAGAAGCTCTGAAAAGAAGCAGAGGGCTTCTCTCAGGTAAGGGGAATGCACCCTGACCCCTGACAGGCACTGGGTGCCTCTGAGGAAACCTCAACTATTGATTTCTTGCTTGCTTGTTTTATTTTTGAAAGTTATTTTAAAATAGAGGGATTACAGGAGTTTTCTTTGTGGACTTATGAGCAGATTCCATATCTGGATACTTATAGTAAAACAAAAAAACAAAAAACAAGCAAACAAAATGAAACAAAACAAAACAAAAAAACCACAAAAAACAAAACCAAAAAAAAACCAAGAAAAAAAAATCCTGAAGTTTTCTTCTTCTATGAGCTCTTTGGAGGATCTGAATTGTCTTTTTAGATTCTATCTGCAAATAAGCACAGCTTTTTGGCTAAAAGTGTCCTAAAACCTTTTCATCTCCATAGTGGCCAGCTCCTGCCTTTCTCTGTCCTCTTTCCAGCCCATCTTTTTCACTCATCAACTCAAATAGTACCAAGCTTTACATGGGCTAACTTGGTTAGCAGTTCATAACCCGATCAGAGTGCTAACAGGTCATCTTGGTGTATATTTGATATATTTCAGGATTTTATGTTTCGTACTAAGGGAGGGAAGTGTTTGCCGAAATGTTACAGTAATGACATTGACTCATTAGTTGTGTTTGTTTCTTCAGCTGCAAATTTGAAAAAGAAGAAAAACAACAAACTTTTGGCTTTCCTTAGATTTAGGGATATTTGTCTGGATACATAACAAATTTATCAGGAGAAGGAGCATTCAGTCTTATTAAAACTGACAAGAGAACGGTACCTCCCTTTTTTGGATGGAGAAAAAATGCTAGTGAGTTATGCCAGTGAGCAAATCCCAGTACAATCAAATTTCAGATTAAAAGAAAAATAAAATTACTATTAATCTTGTGTCAGCAACTCTGTACAAAATCTTCTGTGAACTGAAGAATACTCCATGGTTTTACTCGCTGGCCTAGATGTGGTGTGCGGGTCCCCTCTGCCCATTAGCAAAGTTTTGCTCTGTGTGAATTCAATAGACTGGTTTTGTTTGATAATCTAGTGCAAAAATCTCCTTTCAGTTTGAAGTCCCCCTCTTACCCACCTTAAAGTCCTGGCTCTGCAAATGTAGTGTTTTTATGAACAGCAGGCACTTCCAATTAAATCCACAGTCATGGAAGCATCAAATGCTGGGACAAAATGTTTGTCCTTCTCATCCCTTTGGTGAGAGGCTTTGTCGACAGAACAAATCTGTGTCTTGAGCTGAGTACATCAGCATCAGACAGTGGTCAGCATCTGACAGTTTTTGTTGCATCCCACTAAATGTAGACAGGATGGAGGGTGTGCTGTTCACGCCGTGTGTTTCAGGGATGTCTGTGCACTCTGGCCAGGCTGACAACCCTCAGGAAAGCTGCTGAGGCTCAGATCAGAATCTCACGATATTAATGCAGTTGCTTCCCCTCTGAAAGCAGCAATGAGGACTTGTGAGAAGTGCATGCATTTCACATGTTCAGTCACTTAGGAATTCTAGACAAGATGTGATTAATATTCAAGATAAAATGGATAGAAATGTTTTTATCCTGAAGGTAGGGAGATAGACAGGTTAGATTTTTCATTTGCTGGAAGCTACAGGCAGGAGTTTTCACCTGTAGGGCTATGTGAGTACCAAGATAAGTAGCTAGATGCATGGCTAGATAGCCTGGTTCTCCCTGACTGACTTAAACTCTGTTCTCAGTGAGTGAGGTTTTCAGGACATGTCCCTGCATTTTTCTGCCCTGTGCCCTGTCACTGCTCTATTCCCCTTTCCTGCTATATTGTTGTGTGCTTCGTGCCATCAGGATGACAAATCAGCGTGGGAATTTTAGAAAGGACTTCCACAGACTCCACAAACACTTCAGCAGATGCCATTTTTTATTAAAACCAAAACTGAACCAAGCCCAAACCCAGCAACAACACTGGATTTTTACACAGTCCTTGATGCGTGGTTGATGCCTGCCCAAGCCTTCCCATGTGTTTGCAGGACAGCACTGTGGGGCTGGATGCCAGACACTCCAGTTCTCAGAAGTACTTGAAGTTCTCTTTGACAGGGAGCACATCTCTCATCAGTGTATAATTGCTTCACTGTGTATATTTGCATGGATATTGTTGAACGTCATCTTGCATGTAAGAAAGTTATTAGAATGTGGGGCTGTGGCAGAACTGGCATCATTTTTCTTCTCTGTCTTGATGAGAGATTGAATTTATTACAGTTACAAAATAACAGGTTCCCTGTTAACTTCATTTCCAGCAGACAGTGCTGTATACAGGGTTGCTTAATTGTGTTGGATCAGACTCAATGATGTTTTTTCTGGGTTAACTGTGCATTGTCTTCAGCACATGTGTGCAAATAGTTTCTGTAGGTGATTCATGCCTGGCAACTGCAGTTAGGCAAGTCCTAGCCCCAGAGATCTTTTATGTTAACATGCTAAAGTGTAACAACCCGTAAAGGTGTGTCTGAGATAGGGAAGGTGCTGGGTTGGCTAGGTATCCAGAAAGTAGAGAATATCTGGACAGTCTCTTTTTTTTTTTTTTTTTTTTTTTTTTTTTTTTTTGAGAGTACTCCATGTCACTTCTGGAGTTCAAAGCTGACTCAGAGTGTTTAAACCTTACCTGCTTTCCAGGCAAACTCTCCTCCATTCAGGAGACTCTATCAAAGTAGAGCAAAAATGATCTTCCAGATAGGTCAAGTCTTGTGACTTTTATCAAAGAAACTGCAGGCCTGTGTCTGACAGAGACACGAGGGGACTCAGTTCTGTAGCGTCCCTGAACAGAACCAGCTAGACCAGGAAAGCCATTTGTGCCAAAGCTCAGGGGGGTCAGCAGCTTCTGGAAACTTGGAAATGTGTTAATAGACTGAAAGCAGAGTACTGGGCTCCGTACAGTACAGAGCCCATATTTAGCAACTGGTGTAGGATGCAAGGCCGAGTTCTGGTGTGAGGTTGACATCAGTGCACTTGCACAGAGAAATAGCAAAGCCAATCTCGTGGTCTTGGAGGATGAGCTGTCTGAATGACAAGCAGCAGCTTAATCAAGAGTTTTCTGCTTATCCTGTTTGTTATGTTGAAAATATTGTTCATGTTTGCAGACTTCCATTTAAATTGCTGAATTAAATTGTTTGGCATTATGGGCTATAATACTGTAAACTTCTGCCTGATTTTTTTCTGCCTCATAAATGAATGGTATTTCAGATATTCATTCTCAGGAAATAGTTCTGCTATAAATAAAATTGCAAAGCTGAGCAGGAAAGGGAGTTGAGATTCTAAAGCCAGCGTCTGATCTGACCTTATTAATTATATTTTGGAAAGCAGCAGTTACCTCTGAGTGTCCTACCAACACCTTCTCTTCCCAGGCTCTCTCTAGTTACTACACCTGTGCTGTTGCCTGTCTTTCTGAAGTAGGAACACATGAACATTTACCTGGATAACCCCAGCACTCCCTCACAGCAGTGGGAATGGACATGAATCAAACAGCAGATTTTCTTTGGCATGTCCAGATTGGAGAATCAGTTGAATGATTTGGCCCCAAGACAGAAAGTAAAAAATGCTAGGAGCGGTTTTATTTGCTTTTGCACGTGTGATGCAATTTGAAAGCCTCCTTTGCTTTGCAGCATCGGGGTTGATTTATATGAGGGGAAGGAACAGTCAGTTCAGGCCTATCCACTTAGCAAATCTGGTCATCCAGAATTTCAAGTGTTTGTTGTTTCTTTGTGAGCAGCTCCTGTCACTTCAAAGGGTCCATTAGTTGTTGGTTTGCAGATGGTGATAACAACTTTAAAGAAGTTCTGCTGCATTGTAATTTTGCTTCCTGCTGACAGATACCACCAGAGTGAGAACAATCCAGAGCAAAGTGGGTGCTATCGTCATTGTGTTGATGAGAACATTGAAAGGAGAAACCACTATTTGGATCTCGCAGGAATAGAAAACTACACATCAAAGTTTGGGCCAGGTGATTTGTGTTGTAACCTCATGATCTTTTCTTTCTTCAGTTGCATGTTGCCTATCAGGGACAGTGAATTGTGAAGCTGTGTGATTTGTCTGTAGTGACTTAGGAATAGGACTGTGAATACTGCAAGGTAATTGCTGGTGAAGGTGGTATCACAACAGAGTGGCTAATGTTCTGCAAGGCTGCTTTGATGTACTTGTTTGTGTAGCTAAACTTGGAGCTGAGCCTAGGAGAACAATCTTTACATCTAAATTATTAAGTTTAGTCTACGGGTGAGGTAAGGATTGACTTTTGAATGTTGGAGCTTGTTCCCAAGATGATACTGGCACATATTTTATACTCACTACTGACCCAAAAATAGGGGAATATGTGTTCATACCTGGAATTTTGGCTTTAGTCCCCAAATTAAAGAGATTTGGATTTCCTTCATTTCCCTGCCCTCTGCCAGGGTTTTACTATTCCACTCACACTTAATTTGATGACCAAGAGTTGGTAATGTAAAGATTTTTATACACGCACACACACATATGTTCAGTCTTCTCTAGATAGGTATTCATATTTGTGTGTGTATTATTTACTGGCCAGAATTATTAGATGTAATTAAACTAGACAGCTATAATTGCATTCACTTCCTTAGGAAAAATTTGTTCTGCCGATAATGCTATCCCTGCCAACTGCATGCTACTAATTAAAACTTTGAAATACTAGATGACTAACTCAGCTTGTTATTTCCTAGGATCTCCTCCAGCAGCTCAAAAACATGACCCACCAGGCAGAATTGTGAATCAAACTAGATCCCGTTCTCATGAGCCTGAGACCTTCCATGCTCACCATAGGAAATCTCAAGTGGTGGATCCAAACCACATCAATCTGGCTGAAAGTTCCTATGCCAAGATTGCAGAAATCCAACAGAGGCTCCGGAACCAGGACTCAAACAAGCACTTTGTGAGGTCTCCCAAAGCCCAGGGCAAAAATGTGGCCCCTGTGCATCCTGGAAGGGCAGTTAGAAACAAACCTTTTCAAGGAGTGCCCTTGCCCATGGCTTCCCCAAGTGCACGGGTGGGTCAGAACGTCCCGTACCTTCCCTTGCAATCCCAACAGGTCCACAAGAAGCATAAGCAGAGGGCAAAGGAGAATCACCAAATGTGCAAAAGCTTCCAGTCTCCGGGGACAGTTGTGGAAAAGGAACATGTGAGAGACCTGCCCACAGTCATTTTATATGAAGGCCAAGTGGGACAAATGATACAAAGACATGAGCACCACCACCACCACGAGCACCACCACCACTACCACCACTTCTACCAGACATAGAAGAGATCCCACCAACATCCTCCAAGAATCATCCCAAATGAAGGAAATGCGTTCTTGTGATACCAGAACTAAGGCATTGCTATGATCAATATTACCATTACTCCATTAATATTCAGCTCACATATATTTTAGAGGTTATATGGAACTCTTGAAACTCACCCTATTTATATGTCGTGGAACCGCATAGCTTACTCAAACACCTTGTGGATTTTTTTTTTTTTTTTAAGTGGCTTGTAAAACAGCAAACAGCCATAGCTTTTTGAGCTGTGATTTAATACAGGTCGTCAACGCACTTCTGTACAAGTACTACTTCCATTGTACTCGGAAAGATACTTCAAACACTCTTGCAGACATCTAGCTTTCCACTCTGCTGTACGCCGGCTGATCGCACACAAGCCTTTCATCAGGGGAGCAATGTTCGAAGGGTTGGACTCCAGAGATACTCAGATAATGGAAAATACAAACAGCTGCTACCTCTAGTATTATTCAGATTTTATTTTCTTTTTATTGATTGTAATGTGCTACAGGGGGGAAATTTAATATACTGTGTTCATGTAGCCTGTTTGTGTTCACATCCTTTCAAATCATCTTAATTACAAGGAAATATTAGCTAAACTTGTCAACAGGGCTACATTTGTATGACTTACACTTTATTTTCTTGGAGATTTTTCATTGACACAAGTACAGTCTGTTATATACTGGGTCATATTTAAATATACTTCTTTTATTTTTGGTTTTTCTCTTGCTTACTCTCCACTCTGTTTGGGGTAACCATTTGAAAAGAGGAGGATGTGAAATGGAGTTTTCCAAAGCATCACTAGACTTTAGTGCTTGGGCCATAAGTATCATTCATAGGGGTTTGAGAAGGAGATGGGTTGATTGGGGGGGTTTGTTTTGTTTAAATCCACAGTTCTTTGTTTTGAGAAAGAATTGAGGAAAATATACTTTCTCACTTTAAATGTTGGCAAATATATATAAAATATAAATATAAATATATATATATAAATATGCACACTCTCAGGTACATTTTGTTGTGTTTTAGAAATCTGTGGTTTGAATATTAACATTATATTTGTTTTTTCCACAACAGTGACTTCTTAGAAACATATGCCATGGCATTTTCTTGGTGCCTCCAATTTAAATTTCCCAAGCACCTATCAATTTGTGCTTCTCCCATTTTAGAGACATGTATAAAAAAATATCATTCACAATCATTCTGGATTCTTCTACTTTTTCCATTTCAAAGGGCTTCCATTCCATGAAGGAGAATCAGACCACACTCACAAGACCTTAATGGCTGCTGAGAAATTTGAAGGTCAAAAGAAAATTGGAAAAGTGGAAAAAAAAAAAAAAAAGAGGGGTCAGTACATTCACGTTTTGCTTTCTGTGGAGCCCAGATTTATAATAGATTCAGTTGGGTTTTGTACAGATCACCATTTTGCAGGTAGAAAGTGACTGGAAAACACCTACATTTGTTTTGGAACATTAAAGTAAAGAACTCCTACATCAAAACATAATTGTTCTATAAATGTATTTCCTTTTGGTTTTAATTATTTTTAATGTTGTGGTATTTTGTCAATAGTATATATTGTAAAATGTAACTATCCGACATTGTTATAAGCCCTTTAAGGGGTATTTTTTGTTTTCTGGCTAGAGTTTTGATCAGTCCAAAATGGGGTATTACCTTTCTGCTGCCCAGTTTTAGAGGGATGTTGTCCTTTCTAAGAACACAGAGACATCACCTTGTAAAGAACAGTGGGAAGCCTTGCCTTCTTGTGGAATTCGAATAGAATCACTGCTTCATGGTAATTGGGTCCGTCTCTTGTCTCCCTGGATCAGCAGATGTTTAGACTTATTGTCCCCTTTAAAAAATCTGGTTTATTTTATTTTACTTTTTTTAGCTGTCAGCAGCGTGTTCTGTAAAATCTAACAAAATGTTTTTAAAATGTGTTTGATCTGTGTGACAACTATACTGTTCTGTTTATTTTAAAATTCCTAAAGTCCAAAAATATTTATATGCAGAATTTTCTGTGTTGAAAATATGAAAAGGCCACGAATTTGGTTAGTTACCACTGAGTTGTTCTAGTCTAAGCCTTTTTTGCTGCTTGTGTATCATTCTTTTTCAATGTATATATAATTATGGACTGCAAAAAAAAAAAAAAAGGCATTTATATGTCTAGTAGAAGGAATAAGCTTATTTATATTATAGTGTTAAAAAAGTCTGATGTATTCAAGTGACTTACATTATACCGCATGCAAACACACAGTGTACATTCCATCTAAGAAGGGATGCCATGCTATTTGTTTTGAAGAAGTAGTTAAAGCTGTTCTCTTTTCAGTAGAGCATATGCCAGAAAGACTGACAGGTGGAAATTGTTCTTGGTCAATTTTTTTTAACGCGGATTGTTGCTGAAAATCAGAAAACATTCTGGAAAACTCGAGTGCTTTCAGAACGGTGGGGTTTTCTAAGAAAGGGCAGCAAAGGGGTAAAAACGCTCCTTCACCCAAAGATATTTTGCTGGAAAAGAAAACAGCACCACTGCCAAAATCCCATCTGATTGAGAAGTGGGCAGTACTGGCTGTGCCAAGTGAGCTCTGACATGGAACACGACTGACCGTTGGTTACAGCCTGGCATTGATTTGTTTTGGTTTATTATATTTGGATATTCAAAAGACAAATTCTGCCTTGCTCAGAGTCTGTGAAACACAAATCCGTTTTAATAACATGGCATCCCCTTACAAAACTTTACACCAGCCATGTATGAATATACAGTATCTAAATACTGTGTTGCAGTTGTGTTATGTGCATTATAAGTGTGAATAACATGTAGCACAGTTTCTTTTCACAGAACCTTAAATTTCCGTATCTTTTAAATATGTTTGCTTTTCAGTATTTTGTATAGTAAATATAGATGGTTTTGACTAAATGCTTTATTTATTTAACAGCAAAAACTGTGCCAAGAGAACCCCCTGTTAATTAAAGTTTTACTAGTTCAGAAAGTATATTTCTTTCTTCTTGTTGTGGATTTCAGGGGCCTATTGCAATTGCTGTCAGTGCTTGCAGGCCCCACTGATGAAAGAGCTTGTATTAACATTTTTGGGAACAGGATCAGGAAATTACGTATGGACTGGGTATGCTTTGGTCTAATATTTAAATGATCAAGTTTCAAAGTTAAATTTCTTGTCCCCTGCTGTTGGACCTGTGTTGAATAACTGATATTTCATCTTGCTAATAATTCTGAAAACTTCTCCTTAAAAAAAAAAAAAAATATTGTTTTAAGTTATTCAAAACTGTAGCTGAATCAGAATTTGAAAGAGTTTAGTTTCTGGTTAAACAAAACATTTATTTCCAAAGAAAAAATATCAGATTTGAGTATATTGTTAATATTGAAGAGTAAAATGGAGAGGCATTAAGTAATTTCAGATGAAAACTCCAGACTTTTCACTTCCTTTTTCTGTTTTTACACAAGGCAGTTCAGCAAAATGAAGTCAATCCTGAAGTTTGCACTATTTGCTGAAAAAATTCAAATGAAAAATTTTGCTCGTCTTTACCAGCTGCAGTTCTGGGGAGGACAGTTTTTTGTAAAGAAGGATTGCTAAGCTCTTCTCACAACTTCATGACCACAATACAAAGTAACCTAAGCTAAGGCTGTGAAGTAAAGTCTCTGTCCCAGTGAAATCTCTGGCAAGACTGCTGGGTTCCCACTGGCTGCAGGGCGCCTGTAATTTCATTCCAGGGAGGTGGGTTTGAAGTCTACACAATGTGCAGCCAGTAACTCAGTTGTTTTTTTTTTTTTTTTCTGCATCTTACTGCTGATGGGTTTGCTAATAGTAAATGGAAGTTTTGCTGTAAGAGATCAAGCTGGTAAATTAATTAAGATTAGCAGCAAATACTGTCTTTATACCGATGTCATTGGAGGACCTCAAGACACTTCCAAATATCTTTGAAACAGCCACGTGTCATTCAGTGTTAGAAATGGACACCCAGCTCTGCTCCTGGATGATGAGGTACAGATTCTCCTGGCATATTGGCAGACCAGCCCCAAGTATGTGACCAAATGTATGACCTCTGTTATGGTCTTTATACTCCTGTCATCGTGAGGGTAGAGCAGCAATGTTTAGCTGGAGAAGTACTTTGAAGGGGTATGTGTGTGTATATACATATATAAATATGTGTGTGTGAGTGTGAGTCCTCTGGCAGAAGTTAGTGAGTGGAACAAGATGGGTTCTGGCAGAGGTGATTTTCTCTAAAGGGATGAGCTCTGTGTGTGCTCCATGGTCCACAAGTTGCTACATAAACACACAGCTCTGATGAATGCATACTGTTCTTCGTGTGTCATCGTGTACCTCAATTACTGAATGACAGATTTCATTTGTATTCCAATTAACAGGAAGGTTGGGCCCCTTTGGGCTTAGATTATACTTGAGAAAAATTCATCATGCTAGAACATTTGCAAAAACATTCACTATAATTTTTGCCTGGAGTACAGGCAAGAATGTTCATGTTTGGAAACATGTCAGCTAATCAAGTCTCACCTTTAATTACCTTGATGCAATCCATCAAGATCTGAAAATACATTTTCAAACATGACTTATTCATGGCTTTGCTGGGAACCAAGTCTTATTCAGCATCCTATTAGTTGTCAGACTTCTTTGGGTTTGTTGTTTTGGGTTTTTTTTAATATACCAGCAGAAACATGTTTGCAAATCCATGAACCAAAAATTGAACTTAATGTGTTTTCTAAATAGCTTCTGGAAGAAGATTTCTTTCCTAACACACTTAGCAGCAAAACCGGCCTCTATTTATGACATAATAATGTTATTTTGTTTGCATATTTGAACAGATGTTGAGTTGGTTTGATTTGGAAGGGTCTGTTTTGGGATTTTTTTTGTTGTTCTGTGCACATTTAAAATGTACACAAAATGGTCTAAAAGGAACAGATAGAGAAAAATTATATTGAAATTATTCAATATACATTGAAATGCATCTTATTTGAAGCTTGGATTATAGTTATTAAATAATGAGGTTTTCAATGATGCTTTAATTTACTTTTATATTTCCATATATTTCTAGATAATTCAATCCTAAATGAGCTAAAATTATAGGAATCACACAGATGAAGACTTCTAATTTTTTGTTTTAATCTAGCAGGATTTAAGGACTATTCAGGCAGATTACTGTGAGGGTTAGAGCTGTGAAGAAAGACTGGCAAGGGAAGGATGGAAAGATTTGAGAAATGTCGGGATAGCGTAGAACTGTCCAACAGAGGGGCTGGGGGAGACACACCAGCAACAGGAAAGATGTATGGAGACGGTTTTATTCATACTACTTTTATGAATCTCTTATGGTACATTTTTTGCTTCTAAAACAGCAACAGTAGTTTGTAGAATGCTTTTCACTGGGAAAACTTGAAAGACTTTCTCTAGGAGGTGAATCTCCAGTGTGCAGGGGGAGGCACAAGGCAGGGAAGTTGCAGATAATCACTGGGGCTATGGCAGAATAAGGAAGGATCCCCGTTTTCCTGAGTCCCTGTCCAAGCTGAGGGAAATGTTTTTGGAAGCGGAGGTGTTTCTACAGATGTTTTGAATATTTTAGAACACATTTTGAATAGTGACATCAGTTCTTTTTGTCTTTGATTACAAACACACGTGAGTTGGTCAAATGTTACCCAAAGTTTCAGTGTCTGTCCTGATTTTTCTAGACACTTAGCACTAACTATGCCTGTGAAATCTACTGACACAAAGGATAATCTTTATACCACAAGGAATGGCAGACTGGGCCTGTTGGTTGTCTCATCAGGCTGGTATTCTGGGGTCTGAGAGCTGGAAGTTCCACAAGTTTTTTTAAGAATGTTGAAGACATAATGTTAAGGAACTTCATAAATTTGGCAAGGGGCAAACATTAACAATATCAGGCATACTGGTAACGATGTGCATTGTGCTTTCTGGTTTTTAGGACATGTCTGTGAGGTGGGCTGTGTGTCTTCCTTTGAGTGCCTAGTCCACAGAGACAAAGCTGCCTGTAATTACTACCGGCTGAGAGGTGTGCTCTTTTGGTGTTGTATTTTGTGGATGAAGATGTGGGGTTCAGATCCTTCTGGTGCTGAGTGCTTATTCTTGCACTTAATCCTTCCCGTTCTGTTCTATTCACGAAGTACAGCATGCTGAGGCTTTGTGAATTTTCTGATAAAACACCTGACAAACTGGGCCAAATTTGTTTTCAGCTTCATAAATGGAAGCAGAAGAGTCCCATGCATGTCTTGGAATTTGGACCTTACAAATGCAGTTTGCTATGAGTCATCATTTTTTCTTGTACTAATTTCAGATATTTGATAAGCTCTTTTTATGGTTTACAAGTTTAAAAAGACAAATAAAACTTTGTAGATGAAAACATTGGTTTGGAGGTTGTATTTTGTCTGTTCTCACTGACCATCTGTGAATAGCCTTTTTTCTGTGGGCTTCAGCCTAAACCTACAAAGTGACTTTGGAGTGGGTGTTTATAGTTCTTTGCTTGCTTGTTCACAGAGTAAGGCTGTTGATAGATGAATAAAGTGCCACTTGAGGTTGTTAACAACCATGACTGGTAATGCTAGTTCGACTAAGATAAACAGTGAAATGCTACGGCAATTAGCGTTAAGGTCTCACTTGGCCAGTGCTGATTTTCAAAGCCATAGATACGGTGCTGTGTAGATACCCAGGGCTGGCAGGTCTGGAGCTGTTCTCATCCCGGGGCTGGCAGATCTGGAGCTGTTCTCATCCCGGGGCTGGCAGATCTGGAGCTGTTCTCATCCCAGGGCTGGCAGATCTGGAGCTGTTCTCATCCCAGGGCTGGGAGGTCTGGAGCTGTTCTCATCCCAGGGCTGGCAGGTCTGGAGCTGTTCTCATCCCGGGGCTGGCAGATCTGGAGCTGTTCTCATCCCAGGGCTGGGAGGTCTGGAGCTGTTCTCATCCCTGCCCCGGGTGCTGGGGGTCTCCTGTGCTGTGTGTGCCCACAGCATCTCTGCACGCTCAACGTGCCAGGAGGAAGCAGGAGTACAAAAACTGTAATATTTCAGTCCAAAGCAATTAACCCTCTCACCCTGCAAGGAGTGGAGGGGAGGAAAAGCTCAATTAAAGAGGCTTGGAGTTTCCAGTAAGCGCAAAACTATGAAGGGAAGCAGTAAGGCAGGACTGTGGGCCTCACATTCCTCCGGTCTCTTTACAGCCTTTTTGGGGAATATTTTTTACTTTTGATGTCTATAGTCAAAACTTGCTGTTTGTGTGCCATCTGCTAGGGCCACAATCCTCAATGGCTCTGAGCATGTGACTTCCAAAAGTTTCACTGGAAATTTTGTGCAGCTTTACTGGATCAACAGAAGTACTTCAATTTATACTCTCGTGAAATCAGGGCCCTGGGACGCTCATAGCTTGCACTGGCTGGGGACAGGTTTTCATTAGAACTTCCCTGGTCTAATAAATGGATGCTGAAATCAATTAATTTAAAGATTACAATGTTGATATCTTACGAGCCTGAAACACAGACTCATTTTAGCTGGTAACTATGAATTAAAGGAGCAAGTCATGTTTTCAGGAGCAGGGCAAGACTTTCATTCCTTTCTCTGCTAAAAACATCATCACTGCAACCCCTTTTGCTATAATTGAATCAGGAATTCAGCATTCACAGGATATTATGTGTCTGCTGATCTTTCTAACAATAGTTAATGAAGTTTGTTTTACTTGGAGCCTTTTTTCCTTTGGATATTGCTTCTGTAGCCTGCAACTGCAAAGGAAATCCACTGACCAGCAGATCTCACCATGAGCATCTTGCGTGCCCTGTTACTCATCTCCCCAAGGATGGAGTCACTCCAAAGGAATGGTCCAAAATTTCTTCTTCCTAGCACACAAGAGGTATGTTCACCACATCTGTAACACCAACAGAGAAAACTGAGGAGCCAAAGTCATAGAGACAAGTAGCTGTTCCTTGTCCTCGAGAGGGGTGTCAGTGTCTCGGTGTCTAACCACCCCCTCAGCCCCAGCACTGGGTTTCTGTGGAGGCTCTGGCACATGTGACAAGCAGGTGCAGTGAGGCCTTAGATTCCAGAACGCTCTTCCGTCCCTTTAGTCAGTTTAGAAAGATGTCACCATGAAAAGAACTTGCACAAGACAATTTTTTGCTGTTGACTTTCTGTTGTGCCCTTTCATGGGTTTAAAATCCACTTATCTGAAAATGCGCAGTTACATTTTGTCCTTTTTCATCATTTAAATGCATCTTCTTGATCTGAAGAAATAAAAGCAATTTAAAAAATTAGAGATTTTGTTTTCATATGTGCTGCCAAGTCTGATACTGCAAAGTAACTGCTGAATTGGCACAAGCAGTTTGAGAGAGCCAGCAGATTTAGGAAGGGAGAAGATAAACCTTATTATGTTTCTTTGCCAAAGGAGAAAAGAAACGATATTGACTTAAATGTGGGAAATTTAAAAGGGGCCATATGTTCTCACTTTGTGCTTTGTTTCTAATAGATAGACAGAAATCTTTGAAGTGTGGATTGGCACAGTAGGGTGCATGCTTCTGTAGAGAAAAGATGCTAAATGGGGAGGATGTGAGGGGGCACATGAAACTCTATTAGCCATGCAACAGCAAAGAGAGAAAGGCAAATCCAATGATAATGTACATCTGTTTCAGGGAATTTATAAGCTTTGAACATTTTTTATGTGCAGATAAGTGGATCCTTTTCTTACCATAACTTAGAACTTCAAAGCAGATTGTGTGGATAATGCAAATTGCTGAAATATGAGATTTTCCTACAAAGAGGTTTCCAAAAAAGAAAAAAAAAAAAGAATTAAGGCTAATTGATGCCACAGTCTTTTATGTACAGTGTAAAAACTCTACAAAAATTGATTTTTATGAACTAAGAAATTGATGAAAAAATATTGAAGTCTGCTGTTTGCATTCAGGGACTGTAGTTTGAAACTGACTTTCTGTGAATTAAACATTTGTCTCTGATATCACTGCAGCAATATTGTAACATAAATTAAGATATGTAGCCAAGCTGTAATTGTATCAAAGTCTGCCATGTCGTAGGAATGTAAAACTCATGAGTGTGGCATGATACACAGCACCTGACGTTAACATCACTGTCAAGGTAATGAAGCAGGGATTTCTAGAATATGAGAAAAAATTGATTACAAGGGACAAAAACTAATGGGGGGAGGCAGGAGGTGGAGGATACTGATATGGTTAAACCTCGGGAGTAGATGAGTGTGTAACTTCTCAACTGCTCAGAACAATTAGCTGCTCCCTGAGCGGGGAGGTCACAGCCAGGCTTGGGGATGCCGGCTGCATTCCAGCTGCCAGGAGATAGGAATGTCCCAGCTGGGAGGCCAAGGCCGTGACACCCTGTGCAAGAAATGACATCAGCCAAGGGGATTTGAAGACTTTCATTTATTCGATGTAGTGCATAGGGGCATTCCCTTCCTTCCTGGGCAGACTCGGGCTATAAAGCCAGCTTTGTCCTCCTTCCTGTGCTGTAAATAGGGGTGCTGAGGCTTAACCTGATGCTGAACACAGAGGCAACCAGGAGTGGGAGCTCACGCCTCATTCCTGAGTCTTTCCCCAATTTTGGCTTCATTTTGGCCAGCTGGGCATCTTCAGTAGATAATTTTTTCCTGCATTTCAGTATGAATGGACCATCATACCCTCAGTCCTGGAGTATTTTTTTTCTTCCTATATCCTTGCACAATCTTGGTCACTGTGTGCCGTGGCAGGCCATGGGGAAGATGCCAGGTCTTGATATCCTGAAATAATGTATATCCCTTCATACTTTGTGTCCAGGGCTTGTTCTTCTGCCACAAATCCACCTCAGCTGAGGTGGCAAGCAGAACCAGCTCTGTCTCCTCACCTCATGCTGACAGTGACTCAAAAATGCTTCCCCCTCACCCCAGCAGGTAAGATTGCCCTGAAAAGGGTTCATTTTTTTCCCCCCCAGCATTTTGGCTCTGAAGGGTGGCCCTGTGGTGAGATCAGCACTCTGAGACTGTGGGGTTCCTCCCCATCCCTGGCCATGTGGGAAAACTCCCATGAGGGAATGAAAAAGTTTACCTCATGATTTGGGCCAAAATGTTCTGTTTTAGGCAATCAGCAAGGGCTGGCAGAGGGTTAAACTTGAGGCAATCCCGCCTTTTCTATTTCCAAGCGTACCCCAACAGCAGGGAAAGGGCAGTCGGCAGCGATGCTGAAAAGAACAGCTGTATGCCATCAGACTAAAGATAGAAACATGAAGCATGTGGACTAATTAAGTTCCCAAGTGGCAGCGTACAAAGTGTACAGACCAAACAGAACAGTGCCTTCTGCTTGTTTTGATCAACTCTGTTTCTATCACTTTGATGAAAATAACCGCTTGATTTGTCGCTGGCTGCGGCTGCCAAGGGATCCTCACAGCCCGGGCTCTGCTGGTGCCACCCTCGTGGCAGCCATCCCTGACCCCAGCAGTGGCTGTGGCTGCCCCGTCTGCAAGGGGGGCCCTCAGCAGCACCAAGTGTCAGGGGAAAAGCATGAAAAATGCTCAGAACTCTTGAATTAGGTGTCTTGCTTTTATTTTTTTTCTCCAGTCAAATATAATATTAGACACTTTCACCCTAAATAGGATGAAGTGGGCATGCTCTGACCAGCTTAGCACAACAGGATGGACTTTAATTTTTTATTTTTCCTCCTCTGATGTCTTTCAGTCTTTTATTTTTTCCTTCAGGGGGCCCAGCAGACTCTTGGTTAGGTCTGTCAGCTTGGCTTCCTAACTGGTTTGTAGCCCTGGTAACTTTTGATGTAGATTGCATATGAGCCAGAATTCACCACACCCCCACACCCCTCTGCCTCCTTTTTTTCCCTCAGAGTTCTGGGTGGAAAACTACCTTAAGGATAAACATGGAGAGAAAAATTAATCTGAAAATCATCTTCCATGTGGAAAATGAATTTGTGTTGTTTCAAAGTCTCCTACACTCCAACAGGAGGCAGAAGGGACACTTTGGGGCAGTAATCCCATGAGCTGCTGTAGCAAGTTCCAAGGCTTGGCTCGAGTGTGGTTTTGCAGCAGGTTAAAAGTTGCAAAGCTTGAGGGGCTGTGACAGGTTTGAATTGTTTTCTTGTAGTGATGCTCAGCTAGAGACTGAAGGATGAAACTACTCAGTGTGGAGAGATGCTCTTTTTTCTAAGTGTAATAGTCAGCTCTAAGTTTGCCTTGCTAAGCTGCTTCAATTAGAAGCATAGGACAGACTTTCTTTTACTCCAGTACAGCACCCAGTGAACCCTGGAATTTAAATTTAACTCTATTTTCATTCCAGACTTGATCTCTCAGCTGAAACCTTGAGTTTTCAGAAGGTTGTATCGTTACTGGCTACTTCATGCCAGATCACCAGCAACCAAGTTATGACGAGATACAAACACTTTCTTTATTGTGACCTTTTTTCTAAGGTGTTCCTGATTTCATCCTTTAACAGTCTCATTTTTCAGTCTTTGAGATCTAAGTGCTCAACCCAAACTTTTTTAACATCGACCCACAAGTAACTGACTCCTTGATGAACAAAGCTACATCTTCATGCACAGGAGACCTGATGTCCTGTAAGCTGTCAGGTCTCACTGGAACACACAAACACAATGTTAAGGCTACTGTGCTGTGGATGAATCAAATAAAATGACTGCTTTTTTTTTACAGTAAGAGTCTAAATTGCTCATGTGTTTTGTTAGACACAGCTAAGTCCTTAATCATTTTGTTTGATGTTGTAGTACCTCAATTAGCAATAAGAGTGTCAGTTCTTACTTGCTGTATTGGCCATTTGCAATAGATTGATTTTTTTTTTCCTCTTCCTTGTTTGCTTATTGCTGATGGAGTTCACATGTCTAAGTTCTACTTCTGAGCTTCTCAGGTAAGGAGACAAGCGTGTAGATGATATTTTTGGATTGATGTATGTGATAATTCAAAGTGCAGTTGCATTTCTTAGGTCTTTAAAGGCAGGTGAAGTGGTTTTCTCCCAAAATTGCAGAGGTGCAATTGGGGAAAGGTAAATGAGAATCTGACATTACAGTGGTACTATGTCCTAGAGCTGTAGTGCCGAGCAAAAAATACAACATAGCCCTTGTTTTCTGGAAGATTTCACAAAAGTGTTCGGGTCACTGCTGTGTAATGCTTCTAATCTGCCAGCGTGGAGGTAACTCACTGGTTTCCTTAACCAGAGGTTACAGCTACATGAGATTGGTTCATTACGCTGGTAATGAACGGGTTTATTTATGCAATTTTCAGAGATCATGGTGCATCATAAAGGTCCCAAATCTGCACTACCAAATACCAAAATAGACAATGCTAGCAGGTATTTCAGCAGTACAGTTCTGGCAGCAGCCAGTGCTGCATGTGTTTAAGGAATAGGATAAACTCCTGCGTGCTGAGAAGTTACTTCCCAAGGCTTCTCAGCAGCCAGAGACTGCCTTGAGGAGGGCAGCAAACAGGTGGTCCTGTCTTTTCCAAAGCTCCCAACCCCTTGTGCTGGGCAGTGGTCTTGCTTTTGGGATTCTTTTTGCTCTTATTGACTGCAGAGTATTTAGTCCTCTACATTTGTTTGTGGCTGGTTTATTCTTCTGGTATGGGGTGGGATTTCAGAGAGGGTGGGGGGCATTGGTTTTTCTCTTGGAGAGCTCCTGAGTGTGTTCAAGCAAGATACTGGGGTGTCAGAGGGTCCTGGCAGCGCTGCAAGGAGGCTGCAGGGAGTGCAGGAGCAGCAGAAGCTGCAGCCTGGCCTCGGGGTGCTGCAGTCCCTGTAGGCTGCAGCTCAGAAAGTCCTGGGGCTGGCTGAAACCGTGCCTAGAAATAAGGCCCTTGCAGGCTGGGGTGTTTCCCTGGTGTCTGAACACAACAAAAATGGTAGAGAAGTGACTGCTGCTGCTACAGACAAGGGTGTAGTTTGTGACAGGATGTGGGCATCTTAAACTGGCACAACACTGCTCGAGAGCTTAATCTGCTTCCTTTACCTTCCCATCTCTGGTCTGCTGCTACACAGCTTTTACTAAACTAAAAAGGGCTTCTTGCAGCTGAGTTGATATTGACAGCTATTTCCTTAAGAAAGAGCTAATGTTTAATGAGAATATTTATGGTGATTTGACCAGGCCTTATTTCGGGCTCAAGAAAAAAGGGGGATAATTATGGCTTATAGATGGTGTGCTTTTCAGTGTTTGGCCTCGGAAACAAAGGGATCACACAAGATTTCACCTGGCTAATCCTTATGCCTCCAAACAGTTCTTTTCAACAACATCTGACAGGCAGCCTGAAACTGGGGCCATGGTGTGGGGCTTGGGTGGCAGCAGCAAGGCAGGAGGGACGTGAATGTGATGCTGACAAACAGTTCTTAATAATGTTCAACTTTCAAGCGCAGCAAAACACTAAAATGTTGTGAAATTTCTTTTGCTGAGAGTGATATAAATAACATTGAAAACACATTTTTTTCTGTGAAACATTTTAATCCTAGCACTTTTGGCCAGTTAATAACAATAGTGAAACTAGAAATATTCACTTGTCTCTTAGAGATCAACAGACAGTTTTCTAAGGTAGACTGAGTCAGTGCTTTGACAGGGAGGGAATCTCACTGGAATATTGTTGAAAGCAGAGAGCAGAATAACAATGAGTGTCAGGAGCACTGAGGTTTCTGAGGAGTTGAATGCAGAGGGCAACAGTGACAGAGACTAAACTCCAAAAGGCAGAAATAAAAAGGTTAAGTCACACACACAACTTCCTGTAGTCAGAAGGTGCTACAGAAACCTGCCAAGTCTGTCAAAAAAGCCTGTACTAACAATGGTATTTTTAGGCAATATCATTCTCCTCAAAATCCACATTAATTCATGAGGGTTTTTTTCTTTTCCCTGACACTCAAAATATCTGCTGGAAAACCTCTTCTGTTCTTTTGCAAGAGCCTGTCAGCCAAGGGGAAAGGACTGATGCTCTGAGGCTTCCATTCTGAAACCTGGCATATTTCAGGAGCTGTCTCTGAAAACTCAGTGCTCTTTGGTCAGAGGCATCCTTTTCATTTGTTTGGCTCTAGCAGCCCAGGTAAGTTTTTTCATCTAATGTGTATTTGGATTGTATAGGCACAAAGGACACGATATAACCATCTCCTGAACCATCTCTTACCCTTGGTACCCACAGACTTGCTCATTCTGCTGCTCAGTAGTGGCAGCAAAGACAGGACCTGTGCAATAAAATGGGCTCAGCTGTTTGTTTTGTTTTAACCACTTAAGAAGCATAAACTACCTTTCAGATATCTTCAGTGCTTGCATTGACAGTTTACAGGTTTGGATCTTTGCAAGAAACTGGAAGGGGTCATTTGGATTGACCTGTGTGAGTGATTTTCTCTTCAGTCTTGGTCCAGTTTTAGCTTGGTTTCTGCATCTTTCAAAGTAAGCTTCAAACCATGACATTGGTGGAGAAGGGCTTCCTCAAAATATAGTCTTAATAGAAAGTTTATTCTGTGCAAGCTTAACTGGGTAGAGATTGCTGGCCATTCAGTGAAGATAGGCTAACGAGGGTTGTGTCTTTGTTCCCTGCACACTTTGGGCAGGAGGAGAAGGTACATTGTAAGCGAGGCTACTTGGGTTTCATCCACACACAGTCTCATCTGTGAGTTTTTGCAGAGCCATCTTCAAAACTCCATTATTAACTTCTTTCCAAGACAGGCATCGACATGGTTTATGCCAAACTTAAATTTTAGGTCAGTCAGAACTTCACAAGCTTGAATAAATAACAGCAAGGTAGACAAGGTTTAGCTATTAAACCTCTGTGTAGCAGTGCTGAGCTGCCTGGCAGAATTAGGATCACCTGGGCTCCACTGAGTAATAAGAGCAAACCAGCAGCTGTAGAGGTGCCACCTGGGCAGCAGAGTAATAGAGAGCCCTGGAGAAGCTTCTGTGGCAGTGGAGGGCAGTTACAGGATTAGACACACAGAACCCCATCCAAACTCGCAGTAAAATCAAATGGCATCTTTCCTTCCACTGACAGAAGTTGGATCAGGCCTCCCATGAATTGTAATGAATAGTTATATTAATCCACTGCTATGTAGCTGTGAAAATCCTGCATCCCCTTCTCTGGGATGACGGTGCAAGGCTAAATCACCATGGATATTCGATTGCATTCTGGCTCATGGAGCTGTAAGAGCATTACCAGGCAGCATTTTATCTCAGACGAGTGCTCTCTACAGTACTCACAACAAATCTCAACTTATTGAAACTCGGGTGATTAAATGTTTTACAGACCCCTGCAACATCAGAAGACTCTGTGCAATAGGCATGGCTGCTTTCAACATGATCTCATAGGGATCTGATTACCATTTTGGCTCTATTCTCACAGCCATTCAAGTGGACCTTCAAGGAAGTGTAACCCTTTCACTTTCAGATTTTTTAGTATGCAAAACACTTGCTCAAGGTTAAAAGCCTTGAGTACAAAACCTATAACACCGGAGCCAAATAGCCAAACTGATTGTATCTGTGCTGGTCTTGAGCACAATACAACAATAAATGAGGTTAAAGCAACTATTTGTGTTGTTTTGGAAAAATTCTGGTCCTAAACTGAAAATAAAGTCTTTCTATAGCAGAAGATCTGGACTAAACACATTCCTCCTGAATTGGCTGTGGTTAAGTGTTTGACATATGTTCTTGTGTTGGCACCAATTATTGATAAAATTCTGTTTGAAAGGAATAGCCAACATTACAGTTTGTGCATAGTCTATTCACATCCAGTTGCTTCAAATGTAGTTCCTGCAGATTAACAGTGTGACCAAAGTTTTCATTCCCCTCCTTTTGGAGCAGGCACATTACAAATGCACATCAAAGAAAATGAGCTCTGTTCTGACTTACAGTCTGGGCATGTTCCTGACAAACCACATCTGATGAAGAGTCTTAAAGAAATAGCACAAGCAACGCTGCCGGCAGCAAAGCAACAAAAGGGCTGGCCCCTTCCACCAGTGAAGGGAGGCTGGTTAATCAAAGGATTTTGTGCCAGGGAGAGGGACTGTGCTCTTTATGTTGAAGCTATGCAGTCGAATGATACATATGCAATGACCTAGCTTGGCAGCATTCGAACAAATCACATTTAATTACATATCTTTTCCTCTCATGATATTCTTCTCAGTTCCACTGCAGTCTGGGAAATCAATAACAAATGTTCATTTTGAATGTCTCTGTTCCCTAGCCTTGGACTAATTATGCACATTCCTTCTGTCCTTATAAGGACAGGGCAGCTCTTCACTTCAAACAATGAAAGAAAATACACAAAGCCAACCAGTATTCAAAACAATAGGAACTTGAGTCCTGGACCAAATCTGGTCTTTCCTCTTGTGGTGTGTGGCACCTTCTGACAAGGCATGCCCGGCCTCCTCCCAGGGTTATTGGCACTTTTTGTGTCTGTTGTGGTGCTGAGGAAATCACCTTTGATTTCATGATCAGAGTGAGCTGCTGAGCCAAGTGTCCACAAGGAATTGTTTTATTACTGGCTATTTGCTACCATGGCCAAACCAAATAGCATCTCTCATTGCACAATTCCTTTATCTACAGCATAGGAATGGCTATGTTTTTCTAAATCCGTCTCAGTGACCTGTGCATAAAAAACACAGAGCGTGCACTATCATTATCATTATCATTATCATTATCATTATCATTATCATTATCATTATCATTATCAGTGAGGTGATGCTGGGGGTCGTGACAGCTGTAGTGTGCAAAGTCACAGGTGAGAAACAAATAAGCTCTTTAAACAAAGTGTGTGTGTTCCTTCAAGCCACTGTAGTTTAGGCCCTGGGGCCCATATTTAACAGACTGCAATGAGATCTGTCTTGCTTTTTTACTGGGAACAAAATGTTTATACAGGTCTGGTGAAAATGGCAAAGATTTTCACATATTCATGGGAAAGCAGTAGTATTTCTTTAAGGGAAAAAAAAGAGCAAACTACAAGTTCCCCTGGTCTTGGCAAATCATGAGGCGTTTTTCATTTTGTAACATCAAAGTCGGCTCCTCTTCTTTGATGTCTTCGCATGCTGTTTAAGGTAAAGCATGAATGAAGAAATGTCAATCTGCAAGGTGTCCATGTAGTTTATGCTGAACACTGAAGAGGACTTGTAGATAAAAGGCAAACACAAGGTTTGATAATGAATGTCCAACAAGGAGGTGTGCATATCTAAAAGGAAACACTCAGCTGGAGAACAGCTCTGCAAACCTCAAAACTCTGCTTAGCCCAAGTTTAAGAGATTAAGAAAAAGTGGATTTTTTTAAAAGTGTGGAACCAAGACGGGAATTCTGTAAAAATCCTTGTTGTTCTATAAGAAATGAATGTTCTTTCATTGGCTTTACTTAACAATAATAAATGTGCCACCAACTGTGCTTAATTTGACAATGTGTAATTTTGAGAAGATACAGAGTTAATACTGGGAAAAGCATCAGAGAGGAAAGTCTAAACCAGCACAGTGCATTTTGGAAATTTATAGTGGCTGCTTTGTGGTCTCTAGTGTCTGAACACTGGCAAAAGTTGTAGGCTGAATCAAACAAAGGGAAGTGTCAATTATTTGACTCAGTTTGTTCTGAGGATCTGGGAACTCTAATGGAGTGGTAGTCACTTGGGGAGGCTGAGCAGTGTTGGGATGAAGGGGAAGGCACTTTCTGGACCCAAACCCCATAGTTTTCAGGACCAGGACACCCAGTGATGTTACTAGAAGCTTCGCTGCAGAAGAGGGTGTTACTACCGTATCTGCCAGCTGCTAGCACTAAATTCATGCTTCCTTTTCATTATTTCTGAAGCTGTAAGAAGTTGGTTTGATGAACTGCGTGTGCTTTGCTTGATTTACTCGCAGAGCAAGTGCACCGGGCTGGGAAAAGGAGCACCCACAGGGGCTGCGAGGGGAGCTCGGGCTCTGTGCCAGCCACGCTCTTGCTCTGCTGAGACAGCTCTGCAGGGGTCGAGTCTGAAACACAGCAATGTCTTAATATTACCTTCTGTCTGCTGCGAACTGGACTGAGACAGCAAAATAGTTTAGGTTAGTGAACAGGGCATAGAAACCTTGCAATGGTGCCTGTAGCAGTGGGGTGTATCTGAATAAGGAATAGGTGAGTTTCCAGGCATAGCCAGGCTGCTTTTGTGTGTTTTAACCTGTATGACTGAGTCTTGCCCATTAAGATCAGAAATACCTGTCAGAAAATAGAGATGACTGGATGTTTCGTGTATGATAGTTAAGGAATGGATACCCACAGGAATCCAGGGAAATAGGAGGTAAAACTGCATAGCTTCAGTCAAGCACTTATATTCTTACTAGGTTTTTCTTCTGTTAGTTGAGAGTAACCATAAGAAAACAGTATTTACTAGCACTTTGAATATGGGGGAGAGACAATCATAAACATGGAGTGACTTTTTCTGTTTAAGAACACATATTCAGAGCTGCCCAAAACTCCATGAAAAATTTGTAGCCTTAGGATAATAACTTGTAAAAGAAAAATGAGGGTATAATGCATGGGAACATTGACACCTTATCTGTTTTCATTTTTTCATGAGGGACATCTTGTGAGAAGATAACAATATTATTAAAGAGAATGCCTACGTTTTTTCTGGAAAACTATCTATCACTCTTAATAATCATCTCTTGTATTTCTTGAATTTTTTGCTCTCTATTCTTCTTTAACAAAATAATGTACAAAGGCGAAAAAGAAAATCTGGATAAAAGGGGACCTTTACTTCCTTCCAGATCTCCTTGCCAGATTCAGACTGTTTTGACTGAAGAGGATTGGGTGTGGAAGAGGCTCAGGGAAACTCCAAAGTCAACATTGTGATATGTTTTTTTCTCAGTTAAGGTGGGACAAAAGTGAACAGAGATCATCTGATTGCAAGTTCTCTGTGCTGGCTATAGCACCTGCTAACCTAGAGATCATGGATATAAGCAAGGCAGATCTGACATAATTTTAAGTCTCAACTGCTAAATAATTTCTCTAAACTTAAATTTTTTTTTTCATAGTTTTATCATCAACCCATGGATTTCATGTCCAGTAAAGAAATGCCTTGGAAAGTTCGAGAATGGGAAAGCTTTCCTGCAGATGGTGTGCAACTGCACTACCCTTGGGAGAGCTCTTGGAAAAATTCCTACTGGATGCCATTGCACACAGATAGAGCCTCACTGAGCCAAAGCTTCAGGACCTTGTTTTGGGGTTTGAACAGAACGTGGGAGCAAGAAAGGAGATCCTTGTGCAGCAGTGGTTACAGGAGCAGAACTAACACCAACCATTATACAGGAACAGTGAAACAGAGGGTGGCTTCTTCATTCTTGCATCAAGCTCTCGCAAAGGTCTGTAGTCACATCTCATGCCTCAGGTGTAGGGGCACAGCTACGGAAAATGTTTTTGTAATAATCTGACTGGTTAGGCCAAAGGGATGACCCATAGTAAGAGGAAAAGCTGAAATAATGTGTCTGGTCATAAGCTGGTGTGCAACATCTGAGACCTTTCAACTCAAGGTCTAACAGGAATGCCTGAAGTCTCTCAATGCCATTCAAAATTTAGGCTTAATTTGAAGAGCAATTGGACTGGAGAGTTCTAAGAAATAATAACAATATCTAAGAAAAGAGATGGCAAAAATTTTCCTGAGACATTGTCAAGGACTTCAGATGTGTTCCTAGTGCAGTGAGGGGATTCAATCCACGCTCAAGTTCACCTCAGCTGCCTCTGGAGCCAGGGAAGCTGTCACAGGGTGAAATCCAGCCCAGCCTGCAGAGCTCCTCTGGGCTGCTGAGCACAATCAGGTCTGTCCTGTCACAAGAGCACTGAGCTGTAGCCACACTGGCTTAAGAACGATTGGATAATCTGAATGCAACCATCACACCTCTCATGGCATCGTGGATATTTTCTTCACTGAGAGCCATGCTAGTATGCTGAAGGGTTTGATCCACTATTCATAGAAACTCTGGATTCAGCAGACAAGAGTGTCAACCTTAGTACTGCATTTACAGAAGAAAATTTTTAATTCAGATTATTATTGTTGTTTTCCTGAAGAATTGTAGTTACATAGAACTTGAGCCTGAAACTGACACAATTTTGTCACAAGTATCTTTTTAGTCAAATTAAGTCCTATTCTTATACAGTCTTCATCTTTTTGGTTGGACAGTTACAAGGAAACCATGCATTCACTTTATTTGTCTAGTATATACCCAAATATTTACTGGGAAATATAACTTTTGAGAAGAGTGATTAGCTTTCAAGCTCTGAGTCTTTTAAATGTCATCTCTGTGAAAACTGCTGACAGTCAGTAGGTGGAGAGTTACTATTGTCTGACAATGATGTTCATGGGGAGCAACTTCAAAATGCAACGCAGAAGAAAAGAATTTCAGGACTCTCTGAACACTTTGGAAGTAAGAAAGTTTTACCCCTCAACACTTGTGCAGAAGGAACTGTATTTGTTCTAGGAGGCTTAATCACCTCATTTTGTTATGATTCTCAGTTCAATTTCTTCAGACAAAGGGAATTGAAATAGCACTGGCAGGTAAGGGGTGATGCTGGCATTTGAACCTTTAAAAGATGGAAGAACCAGTGGGTTAATTAGCTCAGTGCACACTCCCTCTCTCAGACTGCAGTATGCTCCAACGCGGTGCACACTGCTTCAGCCTACAGTGGCGGCGATGACAATGGATTTTGTTGTATCATGTGTTCTGTAGTTGCGTCTAAAAGCCCTATTCAGCTTCTGTTGTGTGAGGCACTTCAGACAAATCTTACACAAAGATAATCCCTGCTTAGTAGAGCAGATCTGTTATGGAATCTGAGTCCTGTCATACTCCAGCTCTGCAGTTCAGGGCCGTTGTCACAGGAAGGCAGATGGCATTGCAATAGCGACAAAACTGGGGATCTTCTTACATTTTCTGACAGTAGAAGGTGTGTGACAACCAAAGCCACCCCTTTTCCCAATTTTGAAACTTTCCATGCCTTTAATCCTTTTTGTATAATTTTTTATTTTTTTTAGCTTTAAGTGCTTTGATCTGTTTTGTCTCTAGAGAAGAGCCATGGTTTTGTTCTGTCCCTCCTCTAGCTCCTTTCGTCTGCTTCACTCTCTTCTGTCTTTATATCTCCTTCCTTGTTCAGCACAGTGTCGTGTGTTGTGCTTCCTGAACCTGCAGCTTCCCTCCACGCTCAAAAGCACAGCTGTTAACAGAGTGTGCAGTCTGTCCCCTTCCCCTTCCCTGAAACCTGCAGCAGCTCCAGTGCAGTCCCCTCCTGGGAACACTCTGAACGGGAACCAGCTCCTGGCTCACCCACTGCATGTTTGTTTGCTGCTCTCCTTGGACTACAGGGCTCCTTGGATCCACCTCTCTCTCCTGTAGGGCAGAAAACTCTGATAGCACTTAACGAGCAGTGACTGATAACAATAAGAAGAGTCTTCAAAGAGTTATATCTACATGTAAAAAGACACAGGGACATTTATGCCTACCAGATGGCCCAAAGCAGGTGGATAATATAATGTAGCCATGGATTACTGCAATGCCAGAGGAGCTGAGTGAGGTTGTTACTAAAACAGCACCTCAGGGTCCTAACCTGGGCTGTGCTGTGACTCCTGTTTTACTGGCACTGTACGAACGTATCATGTCAATCACTGACACGAGGAGATCACAATCTACACAGACAAGATGATTACAGACTTCAGTGGATACAGAAAGACTTTCAAAGGTCCTGCAGTCTGCCAGAGCTGGGACTCCAGCTCAAGGCATCTCAATACAAACTGAGCCTCTTGGTCATTAGTCCTTGCTGCTGTTGTCTAAATTGACTGCTTTGTTTATTTGGCCTGGATCCTGTAGATCCCTTAGGCTGCAACCCCCAGCTCTTTCTGTAAACAAAGGGATCATTAGGAGCCAAGAACCTTAATCTTTTAAAGGCTCTGTGTATTCATTCTAAAGAATCTTACCGTGGAAAAAAAATGAGAAAAGAAGGTCTCCAGAAGGGGCTGATTTGTGGCAGCAGTGAAGGCACAAAATGTTGTGTTTATATCATATATCGAGGTGCAGCTGGAAGCTTTTTGTCAGCCATTGCACCACCAAATGGACTGAGCCCCTGGGATGCTGCAGGTTGCTCAGAGTCCATGCACACTGTAGCTGTGGCGTTCCTGGAGTGAACTACGCCTGAAGAACACGAGACATTTTGGACTCCACCTGAGTGCTTCTATCTGAGGTTATTCAAATGGTGAGTAAATGAAATATTAAAAGAGCTTTAGAGGGGATCCTGGGATAAACAGAACAGTGAGGGCAGAGTGGGCAAGAGTTTCTGGAAAAGGAAGTCCTGCCCCTGACCCACTGCAGTTCAGTGAGGTGTCAATAAGCATGTGCACATCAATACTTTGATTTTCAAAAGACCTTTTTGAACATTACACACAAAAGGCTATCAAAGAAACTGAATTGCAAAAATGTTAATGGACAGGTTATTTTACAGAAAACTGGCTAAGATACAGGAAATAAGGGCTGGGCTTTAAGGTCACCTCTCCATTGCCAGAGACCAAATACTGGTCTAGGTGCACCACTGGCCTAGTCCAGTATTTCTTACATTCTGGAATCAGTCACGGTCTCTTTTCCAGAATAAGTTTGAAAAGTGGCCATGTGAGTATCTTCTGCATTACCCACAAGCGACTGAGAGTATTCTCCTCTCTGTGTTTTGTCAGGAGGGATTTGCAAAGGAGTGGTATGTACATTATGCAGAACCAAAAAGAGTCAACTTTGGGCCATCCTTGTTAGCCCAACTTAGAAACTTCTGAAGTAAATCCTAAATTCCAGCCCTGCAGGATCTGGATGTCTTGATCTTGGAGCACCTGGCAGCTAATTTACTTGTGGAGAGACAGTTCATTTTTACTGTTTCTGAATTTTGGTTTAAAACTGCATTAGACTGTGTAGCTTTTTACCACTATATTCATTGTATGCCTTATTGAAGAAAAAAAGGGCAAATGAGCTGTTGGAGACCCAAAAGGGATGATAGTAATTTTCAGTTTATTATGAGGAGAAAATACATCTGGAGTGATCAAAGCTAGAAGCTTTGCCCTCTGGAGCCAAAGCAGCCCCTATGATGAGCAGGCATATTGTGGCACACCTGGAGGTGAGCCATGGGTTGGATGCCTGAGTCTTATATTTTAAATTTTCTATTTAGAGGAGGGGAGTAAAAATGAGAGCAAAGCCAAATGAGGGGCAGGAGCTGAAAGGAAATAGAGTAGCGATTAAAACAGACCAAAAGATCCCGTCCCCAGCCGGCACAACTTTGCTGCTGGGTCTCACATGCTGCCACAAGTTTTCAAAACCAGCAGCAGCCTTGTCTCACCACAAAAGGGATAAAACAAACTTTAGCTCCTGCTCAGTGTCTCTCCTGGAACAAAAATTTTCAGTGTCAGTCAAACTGGTTCCTGTTTTTTGACAGAAGGAAGAATTTTCCAACATGTTATGGAAGAGGGGGAGCAATGTAGGATCTGCTTCTTTGTAATCTAAGGTACTGGGAACTGTAGTTTTAAGTATGTTAGCCTCCTGAAATAGGAGCCTGGAAGACAAGCAGAGCAGGAGCACATAGTTTTGTGACTCCAAGGCAGCTGGAACTGTAAATGAAATTTATTTCTTTAAGGAACATTGAGCCCCAAATGATCATTTGATATCACATCATATCATGAGTAAAGAGAATACCCTAAATGACCTGACAAGAAGAATGGGACATCCAGAGCTGTGACAGGAATTCTCTGAAATTACTGGAGACATTTAAATTAAAGATTTGAAACTGGAGAAAGTATTTGCTACCACAAAATGCCAGTGAAAGCAAAGGCAAGAAGACAGCTTTATTTGTGAGAAATAGAGGTCTTTGTGCTCTTGATGTATTTAACAGTTCTTATGTAAATTCAAGCAGAGGAGGCATTCTGTGAGCCCTTAGTACAAAACCAGGATAATACTACATTCCTTGTAAAAGATGCATATGAATGTCATTTAAGCTCCTTCAGGTCCAGCAGAGAAAAATCTCCAATAGTGGAGAAGAGTGATGGGATTAGGAAGTAGCTGCTCAGGATGATGAACCACGAAGAGAATTGTCTTTTTCGATGCTTTCATTCCTTGAGGTATGTCAAACCAGGCACCTGAGGTGTGTCCTGGGCTGTGGTGGGGTAAGAGTCCAGAAGATGGACAGCTTTCTACGGACCTCAGATCTAATCAAAAAGGTGCTGTCAGGGAAGTTTGGGTTGGCAGGATGGACTGCCATGCTGCACAGACTCTGTGCTGTGCTGGAGTCCGTGCAGCTCCTCGCGGCTGGGCTCTGCTGCTCTGTGGAGGCTCCCTGGCTGTGGATGGACAGAGCCCCAGAGCAATCGGGGCTTAGGAACCTCTCGGCTGGAGTGAAAACCGTGGCCTGTTCTCAGGCTGACCACCACCCACTCCAGGTGTTTCTGCAAGAAGGAGAAGTGCTGGGAACTCAAGAAGTGACAATGACAATGACTGGGTAGTTGCATGCTGGTTATACCACACCCCACGAAGCTGATACTTGTGTCTCATCAGTGCTAACAGCAGCTCTGGTTTGCTGCACTCTTTCTAATTCTCAGTGCCTGAAAGGAGACTGATGAGAGCCAAGCAGGTCTGTTCTGGTGTTTTTAATCCTTTGATTCTTTTTCTTTTCATTCTGCAAATGCCGTATGAAAGGAAAGGGAATATCCATCCAACTTGAGGCTTCGAAACTAGGGGAGGCATTTGACTAATGTGTCATAATATGAGTTCCAGTTTAAGCCACAGAAAAAGCCTAAAATTAGGCCAGAGTGTTCAAAAAAAGCTTTGGAGATGTTTTTTTCTTTAGATGTGTTGTAACTTGACATTAAAGATGCTCCTAATTCTTCAAGTACAGTCAATGTAGACTTCCAAATCATTTGGCTCTTTTCATGCTGAATTACTGCCACATGAAGTGGAAACCAGTGAATAACTCTCTTCTCTTGGTCTGCTCTTGTTAAGCCTCCCTCACCCCCCTCGCCTTGGTGTAAGGAATATAGAACTAAAGATTCATCAGGTCTAATGAAGTCTTGCCCTTTACAGATCCAAATTCACCTCTTTTTTTTCCCTTCTCTCTGAAGCACTTCTTGGTAAAACAACTAAGCTGAATTAGGTTCTATTTTAAAATGGTCTGCCGCTGACAGCCTCAGTTCTACAAGCAGTTGAAAATGGCTGGCAAACCTTTATACAAACAGCATGCAAAACATCACACAAAGCCCAGGGAAGAAATGGCTTTAGATGTAGGGATTATAAAAGAGTGAATACAATTTTAAGATAAAATACAAGTGATTAAGTTAATGATGGATAATTTCACCAGTTTGAAAACTATAATTAATAGGAATTAATTGTATATTTAGACATTTAGCATAGCTCCACTAAAAACACTACATCAAACATAATGATATTGGAAGCCTATATAATGAAGAAATGATCCAGATGTTCATAAAAGCTTATAAAGCTTTAGAAAAAAAGGGGCTGCATGAAGAAGCTCTAATGATAAAAAGATGCCACTTGCTGTTCTGCTCTTCTTTTAAATACATCCTTTCTGAAATAATGATTATCATTTGCACTTTCATCTTAAGTGAAATAGCATATGGCTTTGGCTGATTAAAGCCCCCTCCTGGTATTAATCAGCATCTTAGTATCATGTTTCTAATGGAGGCAGCGGTTGCCCTGCTGATATTGTAAGCTTTTTAACAACATCTAAAGTCTGTGGATCACTGCTGCTGGCAAGAAATAGCTTTGAGCCTCCTATGTACAAGAGCATTGCAAAGATGTCACTTACAGGTGCAGCTTATATGAGCTCCTACAACACATTGTATTTTAAGCATTTGCTGAAACTTAAAGTTTAATAATTACCCTTAATAAGTAGTTACCAGTTTTTAAAAGAAAATCGGAGAAATTTTGGGCCTGGTAACATTCAGTGCATAGAGACATCTTGGAGCCAGGGATCACATGCTGCAGGGAAGGGTTTGTGTGCTTTCGAGGGTCTATAAACCGCTAAGTCTGTGTGCACGGCCACTGCTCTGAGCCCAGCCCAGCCCAGCAGCGATGCTCACGAGCTGACCTGCCAGCTGTGGCACAGCTCATGCAGAAATGGCCACCTCCAAGGGCTAAGCTGGGCTGTAGATTCGTCACCTCATCAGGGAAATGCCAAGGGAGAGCCTCAGGCAGAGCTGGAGGGGGCATAGAAGCTCACACGGCCACCCTGATGTGGTTTCTTGTTGAGGGAAGCCCCTGCTCCTAAAACAGCGGGCTGGAGGGAGCACAGGGAGTCTCAGCTGTGGGATTTGAGGGAGATTGCACTGTTCTCTGACACAGAAATATGTGGAGATGGGGTGGGCTTTGCTCCCTGTCTCCCCCAGGGACTGTGCCGGTCCCAGCTGGGCTGTAAGGCAGGAGTGGAGCCCTGGGCAGGCCCTGAGTGCAGAGTGAGTTCCTACCACAATTCCTGTGCCTGCAGGGGCTTGCTTTGCTTCTCTGGAGACTCCTTCTCACGTCCCACTGAGATTTAAACATGCCCTCCAATGTAGGTACCAAACACGTTTTGTTTCTGCTGGGTGGCAAACCAAGCAAACAAGCGCAAAACAGCAAGAAAACTGGTGCTAGCAAAAAAAAGGTTTAATAAATGTTACTGCTTCAGCGACTGTCAAGGGAGGAATGTCCTGGTAAGGCTGACAGGCCAGGCAGATCTTCAGCATCGCTTTTGCAAAGCATGAGGCAGTTCTCAAGAGTTGTAATCTCGTGTATTGTAGTGGTAATAGTTTACACATATGGACACTTTCCCAGATCTGGCATTTCTGCTCTAGCACCTGGGAATCCTGCTGGACACTGCTTCCACTTGCTCTTTGATGTAGCTACCCTAGGGCACTGTGGATGCACAAAATCCTACAGCCCTCCACCCCTTTTCTCTCTGGATTGCTGTATTAGACAAGTCTAGCATGCAATGCTTCATTCTGTCTTACCAATAAATTTTAGCAAGGCAATATTATCATCACTCCATTGTTGTCACTTTCTCCTTCATAAACTCCCATCTTTTTTTCCTCATCATGGCGAGATGTTCATCTAACAGCTTCTTATATGCCTGGACAAATAGCCCCTGCGTTTTTGTAAACAGCTGTTACTAAACTAATGTTTTGTCCTTGTCCTTTGAAGCTCTCTGGCTATCACCATCCACCACGTTCCTGGCGATTATCTATCATGACTCACAGGAGAGTTGGATGTTTTGACTGGTATGTTTCGTTTATCTTACACATTTTTCCAGTAGCACATTCCAAAGGCCATGATTTTCTGCTGTTCTGTCCCACAGGTTAATTTGAATTTTGAATCTTTGGCAGGTGTGTTTGAAGTTGAATTTTTTCAATTCTAAAAAAAATTACACAGTTGTTTTACTTACTCGCATTCTTGATTTTTGAAGTAATCTAATACTCTGATTTTTAATGCATCATTTTCCCACTCTCCATTTTGTTTTAGAATCAACTTTTATTAGAAACTGGTCTCTAGGATCTATTTATTTTTCCGTCTCGCTGACTGTGTTTTCTTGAATGAGAATATTTTTACATCTTTATAAATATTATTTGCCTTGTTGATAATCATTGACCAGCTAAATACTTCAACCTGTTTACAATGCTAGGGCATATGAATTGTGCCTTGAATACACAGGGTAAATTAGGCAAACAATTTAATCTCATTTTCTCAGTCAGAATTGGTGGTATAAGGGCCACTTTACTCCCCGGAAGAGCTCCTTTTTTTCAGTTTTATGTCTTTTTATTTAGCTATTTGCCATCTGTGGCTTGTTTCTGTTCTATTTCTTTATTGGCTCTTGATGAGGCCAAGATGGTGATTCGGCAGTGGCTGCTGAATCTGCTCCTCAGAACTGATCCTCAGCCCTTTTGCCCCATGGTTGCCACCGCCTCCTCAGCGGGAGCAGAGCCTGCCCCTGTCCGGGGCTCGCTTGTAATCGATTTCCTTACAAGCCACAAGGAAGCCCCGGCTGCCACTGCTGCATCTCGCTGCCAGCAGCTGGCCTGACATCCCCGCAAGAGGATGTTCCAGAGCAGCCACTCTCAAAGGCCACACAAATTTCCACCAGCCTTCCCGTAAGCGACAGGAGAATTGACTTCCTACTTTAAAAGAGCCACTGACATTGTGTTTCAGTTAGCAGCCAACCACACATGCCTCTTTGCAGAATTTCCTCTTTGATCACTGCGGTTGCCTTCATTTTTCTTCCCCACTAATTCAGCATTACTGGGTTAAAAGAGGAGAACATGGAGTTGCCACTGGCTGTGCACCTCAGGATGTGAGCAGCAGCTACTGCCCCGTGGAGTGGGATCTGCATCTGAGAAATGGAAAACCGGGACCACATTTCTCCCAGCTTTCTGGAACAGAACCTTAGTAGTGGCATCACCACTGAGTTTCTAGCAGCTGTGTGCATTTTCTGCTGGTGGAAATTATAGTTTGGGGGCAGAAAACATAATTGTCTTGTAATTTCCTTTCCCTCCCCCCTCTTAATGAGAAATACTATTCTGAGTGATTTTATAGTGACATCTACAAACTTACATATGAAACATTAGCACACTGTGCTGAGTGCTGTCAAGTGAGCAGGGTGGGTTTCTTTCAGGGTCATATATTTGCTTACAATCTGCAATTCAGCTGCTGAATTCCACATAGAGCTGCTTCTGAAGCAGAGCTGAAACTCAAGCTTTATGCACATTGTTGTCCAGGTACTTAGTAGTTCTTGTCTGAATACTTCACAATCCTGTTCTCATATTTGTCTGATATTAGGAATAAACTTGAGGAAGTAAACGTGCCTAATGCTAGAAGAATCTGTGCTTGCAGAGAGTTTCAGCTTTGGCCTGTCGTGGTTTACTTGGGGGTTGTTTGCTACCTGAACCTCTGAATATGTCAGATGAAACCTCTAAGACCAAGAAGGGCAGAAAGACTGCACATTTTCAGTAGTGAAATGGAATGGGTTTACTTTAAACTGCATATGCCCATGGTAATGTCTGCTCCTCGCATTTCTTTTGGATTCCTCATAATTTCTTCCGATTCACAAATGTCTGACTAATAATATACACAATGGTCCTGTCAGTCTTAGTGCAGAGCCTGCATAGCTATAAATTGCATGACATGACAATTATCATGCAATTTGGGGGTTGTGGGAGCTGTAAACATTATAATAATCTGATTTAAATACTCAGTGCTCCAACAAATTAGGCATGATTACAGTGAGTTGAGTTCTCACTTGAATGCAAATGCAGCTTCATCCAACTCCAACAGCAATTCCATAAAAGTACACAGAGAGAGCATGTGGCTCATAAAGTGTTTTTAAAAAGGAAAATGTTGTATATATTAATGAACACAAAATAAAACCTAGGGGGAAATATAAATATACTTTGTGATGCTTATCTCAGGGATAATTGTTTAGATTTTTACATCTGGAACAGCTAGCATTTCAAAAGCTAAATATTTGATTTATACGGTTTATTTTATTTATATTAGGCATTCTCCACGTGTCTGAAATTTATCCCTTTGCTCTGGACCTGCATCACTTGCACCCTTATTCTGGACACTGAAGCTGCAGTGCCACACAGGCCTTGCATGGCTCCTGTGCACGAGGCAGGAGCCCGGTGTGAGCCCCTCTCTGTGCTTCTCTGGGCTGGTGTTGATCACCTGGAGTCCTGTAGTGGTGTAACAGCTCTAATCGAGGCTTGGAACCCCAGATCTAGTTCAAAGTGAGAACAAAAAGCCAGTCCATTTGCCAAAAGCCGCCATTTCTAAGACAAGAAAAAGCAGAGGGAAGGGGAAAGGCAGTGAATAAAGAGAAGGAATGACAGTATTGATCTGTGCAACTGTGCACACCACTGCGTGTTGTGTTTAGCTGTCTCCTTCCCCGTGTGGAAGGGCTGTGGAGGGGCATCTTTACCCTGGCTGGCTTCGTTCTGCACTGGGATAGCTGGCTCAAAACTGAAGGCATGTGAAGGATAAAATTCCCACTTGTGCTTCAGAGATAAAAGTGCCTGTGGGTAGCTGGGAGTGCCTGTCTAGAGATGAGGGAGAAGCACAGATGGAGTGTTTTAAACATCCAAATTCTACCCTCTCAGCTTTTTTAATTGTTGTGTGTTGGAACCCTACAGATTATTGCAGAGCACGTCCCGAAGCAGTGATGCACCACGGGTTGTTCACGAAATGCCAGGAAGAGCTCTGTGCTGTGGCTGACAGCCGAGCCCCCGGAGCACGAGAAGGGTGTACCTTGTCATCCTGGCAGAGAAGGGACACCACTGTGGGCACTGTAAAGGTGAAACCGAGAGGGGGAAAGCCCGGGGTGCTGCTGTAGATGGTAGAGAGCTGCCAATGGAAATCAGAGTAGCTCCTAAGATACCCATTTCCTTCCCACTCTGTGCATACACAGCCTTGGGACTTCCCTGCCTCTCCCCATCTCCTTTAGAATACGCTGGCTGTGATGGACAGGCCTCGAAGTGGGGCTGCCCGTTTCCCTCAGAGCTGGAACAGCTGCAGGTGCAGATCTCTGAGCACTTCTGCGGGGACACCAGTGGCACTTCTGCGGGGACCCCAGTGGCACGTGCTGGGCAGAGCAGCGTGGTGGGCTCCAGGGCAGCACAGGCACCGCTGCACCCCGACACCTGGCCCACCACTCGCGCCGTGCCTGCGCCGGGGCACTGCACAGCCTTCCAGCTGTCATGCCAAGAGACCAGCAGCAACAGAAGCTAAAATGAATTAAGTATCAGCCCCTTGCAGATCTGCTGTAAGCAGAAACATTTGCAGTGATCAGTCAGCAGTTTATTGGCTAAGATCAACAAGTGAGATAACTACAAATAAGTGGCTTTGCAGCCTTTTCTTCTAGCATGTCTTTTGCAATCAGTATGAATTATTACAGTGGGTTTCAAGAGGTACAAAGAAAGTTCAGCTAACAAGCAAATAGATATAAAAGGAAAGGATAAAGGGAAAAGCCAATGTTAATGGCTTTTCCTTACCAAAGACAGCTGGAGTTCATAACTGTATCACTCTTAGTCTGCACAGTGTCACTGTCAGTCTGAAGACAAAAAAAATCAATGTGCTGTTTTCTTTTTTCTTTGAGAAGAAAAGAATGCAAGAACTAGATTAGGATAGATGAGTTTAAATATCTGGTCTGATGGCAAATTACAGTGGGATCAGAGAAATGAAAATGTTGCGTGGACTCTAATCAGAAATTCCACATTTACTAGAACTCCTGTAGTGCTGTTGTTCTCTTCTGGGACGCTGTGATCCTCAGTGCTGTCCTGAACATTCATTTCTCTCAGGACATGGTTTCAAAAGTGAAATCTTGTGGAGAGATTGGCTCCATTTTAGCCAGGATATTTTGGGCCATGACTGCAACTGCTTTCATTATTTAGAGTCAGTGCTCAAAAAGTCTTTAAGAAAGAACCCAGGTCTACAGCAGTTCTTGTTCAGGATCAACATCCCAGCATAACCCAAGGGGGAACTCAGCTGGTGACGGTGTAGTGCGTGTCAGAGTATGGTGAATAAAACCAAATTCCCAATGATGACTTATTAAAAATACATTTTTTTCTACAAATAGGGACCTTTGGACCAGATTAGAGCACAGATAATGTTAATTAACCCCCCCTCACTGACCCAGCCATTTCTTGCTTCTCTTGCTGCCCAAAAGGGCTGCAGAGGGTTGTTGTGCCCCACTGAACAGCTGATGTACGTGGTCTCTAAAAGCACCATTCCAGTAGTTCCTGAAATGCAGCATTGACAACTCTTGCAAGTCAAATGAAAACCTCACAACATTTTTTATAATCTTTGGTTCCTTGACTGAATGATTAGGTAAAAATATTAGCTTTCGTAAAAGTAAACACCTTATTTTATGAAGATGTATATAGAGAAAAAACTTGGTTATAAATAATTTTATAGGATCAAGAAATACCAGGCTCAGAAGAAACTGAAATCTATTATATTTTTTAGAACACACTTGCATTTTTAGATTGACCTATTTGTGTTTAACTCTTGGTCTTGCATATTGAAAATGTAGAAATTTAAGATTATTTCTTTGTACAGTATTACATGAGATAGTGCTATTTGAATCCACTTTAATTAAAGAATTTGATGAACTGGAATTCTGAAAAGATAAATTGTTGTTTTATTGCCTGATAAATAAATTAAGAGATGGGAATATATCATATTAATTTTCTGAGAGTTAGTTAAGAAATACCTGATTGCATGCATTGCAGAAAGTGGATATTTTAATTTTTTATCAATGCACATTCTTCTTCTTCTCCTAAGATAACTTACGTCCGAAGGAGGAGAGGAAGAATAAAAGGGTGAATTTTCAGTATTTTCCCCATATTTAAGAAAAGAGCCCAGAATCTCTTGACGATATAGTGACTGGCCCTAGAAGGGAAAGTAATGACATGTTCTGGGAAGGCCTTAGAAGAACCCTTCCCAAGGTGGACTGCGAGTGCTTGGGTTTCTGTGGCGCTTCCCAGCGGCTGCTCAGCACGGTCCTGGGGCTGGCCATCGCTATTTTGGATGCATCCTTTGTCTTGGATGCATCTCTCAAGCTGTGCTGTGCTGCTGTCTGGTACGGAGACTCTGAGTTTCCCAACCTCGTCAACTGGCGGTGGGATCAGCACTGATTTTATTATGTGTGCTTTTCCACTTCTATTTATGGATCGAAATCAAAAAAGGAAGAAAGAAAATAGGCTTCTAAAACAGCTACTGCCACCTAGTGTCACACCGAACCCAGAAAATCCCACACGGCAGCTCGAGCTCTTCCCCCTGGAAAAATCCTCGACAGTAAATCCAATTTCCATTGATTTCAGTCGGCACTGACTTCCTCAGACATTAACGTTACAGCTTGCATAGCAAAACCTATGTATTTTCCACCACTATACCCAGGAAATAGTTATACATAGGAGATTCGAGAGTCTGTGTGTGTGTGTTGATGTGATGACAGAGAATTTAATTCCATCCTGCAGCTTTACACTAATGCAGAGGTGGACATGACTTGGCAGCCTGTGGCAGTGGTGTTGCAGGTGAAGAAATGTTTCTACCTGCTCATTTACCCATTTCAGAAAGCTGCCTCTCAGCAACATAAAACCTTTTTAAATGTGTTTGCCATACTGAGTTAAATACCACCATTCATTTTAGCATATTTTAAAGCACTGTAATAAGTATTTTACACCTGATTTTCTTATGGTGGAAAATCCTTAAAGTAAAGCTTAGCACAGGGAATTTGTGATGCAGCATTCTATTCAGAATGATACAACTCCTAATGATCCTTCATGTTGAATAAAAACTATTATGAGATGAGGCACACCAGAAGATATTAATTACACTTCTTGGTGCTTGTGGCAATAATTCTGATTGAAATGAATTGCATCATTTATTAATATGAGGCTTGATACACTGTATGGTGTTAAATAGCCTTTCTACAAGACAAAAGCTCAGTGGGAACAGTATTATCATCACACACATCTTAAGGCTGGATGCTGAAAGCCAAGTAAGATTATCTCTGTCTGGTCTGAGGTTTTATTAGCAAAGGAATCCACAGAGATTCCTGCAAATACTTTGGGCTCAACTAGTGCCCATTCTCTGAGGTCCTCGGTGGTCTTAGAAATTAAGTAATCCTCCAAATATTTGTCTATTAAGTTGGTGTATATCATAGAATATATTTTGTAGACTCTTAAAGCGAGGTGGAAAACCTGACACTGACAGCACACATAGGTGTGATCCCGGGAGCAGCTCTTTGAAGCAGGGCCTTTGTTGCTGTGTTAGCTGTAGAGAGAGGCACAGAGCCCAGAAATCTTCTCTGTGTTTCCTGTTCTTGGATCAGCCCCCATCTCAAATTACTGTAGAAAGATTTAGAAAATGAAAGGAAATGGGGCACTAATAGTCATGACTGTGAAAATTGCAGGAATTGTCAAGAACCGTGAGTGAACACTCCATTTGCTCCTCAGAGGATTGCAAAGTAAAGGCCAACATGACACAAGCACATTCTAGAGCAGCTTATGACCTCTCCATCTATGAAAAGATAAAGTAAATGAAATTAAGGAATGTTTGAATATCGTCTTCTTGCACATCTTAGTGATAGTCAGCAGATCTGGGAAAGTTTGGAATTGCAACCTGAGAATATTCTGTGAACTGAAAAGGGCATGAAAACTGGCAGAGCTCCTGATGCAGGAAAATGCTGTGCGGCTGTTGAATTTTCAGCACATGAAATTTGGTGCATACTCAGTCTTTGCTGGATTGGCACAATAGCTCTGAGAGTTTAAAGGACTATTCATGAAACTTTCCTTCCCAGCACTCTGAAAAAGTGAGATATATTTTCTCTTACACGACATCTTGATTGATGCTCCACATAATGTCCTGCAAAATATTGCTGGTATTGCTCACCAGAATGCCATAATCTGGCCCTCTGTATTAGCCTTACACAGACATTAACAAGGCTTTTGCAGCTGGAAGAGACAGGTGCATTTGAGGTTAATGCTGAATTTATTGCCTCATTGTCTTTCCAAGCCTACCAGTAGGGAAAGAGCAGTAAAGACATATCTATTCTGTTTTTCTTCACTAAGAACAACTCTCAGTTTTAGACAATTTTTTTTCATCCTGAGGGTACGGTTTGAGATAGGCTTGAAATATTTCAGAACTTACTGAACAAATATCTCCTTACTCTACCCCACAAAACATCCACAAATATTTTAACCCCCTACTGTTTTTTTTCTTAACATTTCTTGGCCTACTCACGTACAGAAACAGGAGGTTTAACAAAGCACCTCCATTTCTGTGAGCTACATTGTAAATAAGGTAATCACAACGTTGGTCATTCAGATTACCCTGATCTATAGGTACAGTCTAGCACCACATTACACTCAAAAAGAGAATGTTTCCAAATCTATACCGATAGATCCAAGTCTTTCACCTACAGGTGATACTAAACTTTAAAAAATATTTAAAAATCTGTGTACACAGGTAGAGCTACTCATAATATCTGTAAGGCATTTCCTGGGAGCCTGACAAACGAAAGTACAATTATGGGATGAGTGTTTTCTGCTAGGATGCAAAGCTAAAACCAGCCTGAAAACTTGGTTATAAAATGGTTTGAATGTCTGTCTTTCTTGTTTATTGTGTGAAATAAAGCACATTAATATAAGTTTTAGTTTGCATCACTATTAGTATATTGCATAAGATGCTTGAACAGATGTCATAGAGTCAGTCATCAGTCATAACACCTCGCATTTTATATGTGTTACTGAAGGTCTGCGAGAGAATTTTAAGTTTCAGTAAGCCCGAGGACTCAAAACTGGATAGGCCACAAAAATCATGAGGTTTTGTATCAGGAGATCTAGGAGAGTATTCTTAGGCTCTCCATGAGTTTTTTCTAGAGTTTATGTTCTGCCTTGCAAGCAGGAGGAATTTAAATGAACCCTTTCCCTTTTTTTTTTTTTTTTTCATTGAAAGCTGAGACAAATAAGCAAAGAACTAAAGCTTTAAATAGCTAAAATGTCATAGGACAAGCACTGAACTATTTGGACACGACAACACAGAGTCTAAGAAGCTTGCTATTGTTTTGTACAGACATCTCCCTACTTTTTGATTTTTTTTTTTTAAATTAGGGCCAGATTATATTTCGCATATCCAAACCCATATTGAATAGTGGGGAAAGATCCATCAAACCATTTCCATTCTTTCCTGTGGTCAGTGATACAAAGGGAAACCAAATAATGCTATAGGAGTGTCAAGTGGTTTTGCTTGTTTTGCAGTGTGTAGTTATTGGCAGCCCACAGTCAAAGAGAGGCACAGAGGAGCCCTTAGGGTACCTGTTGTAGTTCAGTCTCTTTCCCTGATTTCAGTGTGCATTTTTACTCCAAACCAAGAATTTAAAACCCTCAAAACAGATGAGGGATTTTTCGAGAACAGTCCTAAGTGTCTAACTCCCAGCCTGGACAGGGGTATGTCCAGTGCAGGCTGCGCCTGGTGAACGTGTCCTGTGGAAGAAGGAATCGTTCAAGAACCTGGGAGAGCTCTACTTTGACAATGTTTCGGGGTAGCAACTTCCCATTTTGATTTTGTTACAGTACTGTGAGTTTTGAATTAATCAGTATTAGTTATGATTTGGACAATTCAGCTCTGCACAGGAGCAATCTCAAAAAAAATTGTCCTCTTTTTAGAGTCTATGTCCTCATATTTTGAGTGGCAAAAAGAAAAGGAAGAATAAGCAACATTTCTACTGTTTTAGCACGTGTGCTCTGATTTTCAGCTTAATACTTGCAACAATCAGCTGCAGTACATCTATTTGGTTAGTAGGAACAGAAGCATCAGAGCTATGTCTTTAATAGGCTCTGGACAGACCATCAAAAATAAAGAGTTTCCTTGAAAGAATTTATAATCTATATAGACTAACACAGAGCAGAAGAATAATGTCTTACATATAACTGTTTTAACCTTTACTTTGTGATTTAAAAAATGATCTTTATGATACCTACAGAGAGGCAGGAGCAGAAGTTGTAAATTATGACATCTCACTCTTCCATGTAGTGTGGCAGTGGAGACAGGTGATGGTTTTTGGCTGGGTGGTTCAAACAAGGCGCTTTAGAGACAAATCTCCCAAAAGGATCATGAAAGAAATCTTCATCTTCATGCATTTTTGTATACAAAGGAACTGGTCTCCTAGAAGTCCATGACACCTTTTGTAATCTTGAGTTGGACGTGTACGTGAGCATTGAAGGATGGTGGAGATCTTCTGGCCTGGTTCCTCTCTGAGTGGATTCCTGTGTTTATGCTGCCTCCCTGCCCCTTGTACCTGTCTTCATGATGGTTTATCTTTCAAATGCCTGTTCAGGCCTATTTGCTCTTCTTTTTTTTTTTAGGGTTTTTTTTTTTAATTTTACTTGTAGCAGCTGAATGATAAATTATCTCACGAAGGTTGCTCCTCTCATTATTTTTATTGATTTCTGTCAATTCATAGCAGAAGTTATTCATGGCAATGGCATTCTAGATTGATTCAACAGAAGGCTATCAAATACACTCTAATGAAAAAGCTAACCTGACATTTCATCACTTAAACTTGCATTTAACTCTTAGGCATGAGCAGTCCCACAGGCTGCTCGCTGGAGGTACTTGTGTTACCTGAGCTGCAAGCACTGGAGATTAAAATACTGTACAATCTAAACAATCTCTTAAGGACAGAAGTAGGGACAGAAGGCTACAGGAGCCTTCTTCCAGAGATGTATTTGTTAATTAGCAGAGAATTATTGTGTTCTATGCATTTTTTAGCTTGGAACGAAATTAAAGGATTGTCAGAGGGGATTGGAGCAAGATGACTTTTGAGGTCCCTTCCAACCCAAACCATTCTGTGGTTCTATGATTCAAACATTAATAGGGAGAAATCCAGGCCCCATCAAAGTCAATGGGAAATTTGGCATTGATCAAGAGAGCCAGGACTGCCCACATAATCTGAATGAAAATGCCTGGAAGAACAGGGGAAGCAGACACAAATTCAGCAATGACACTGAGGCCAGGCACAGTGATCCCCGTGATGTTGCCTTCCAGTGAGCTGCCTACCAGCAGTGAAATCCTAATGAAAAACATCTTCCAGAAAGTGCTTTCTGCAACATTTCTTCTGTACTTGTGTATAAGTCAATATGCTGTTTAGAAAGAAAGGCTAAATAAAAGCGCCTGAGTCTTGCTATTGCAGTAATTCAGGATGATTCAGGACGATGCCGTAGAACTTGAAGCAGAAGTACTTGAGCTTAGCTGGAGGATAAAGGGCTCTGTGGAGGCTGGTGTGCATTTCATAATCAGTGCAGACAAACTACAGAAAAAGACATTTTGGCTAAATCACCATCTGTAGGAAAACTGTACACTAGGATTTGTTACTTCCACCTTTCTAAATTAGATGAAGTAAGGACAGGTGGAGTAATGTAATGAACAAGGAGGAGGAAAATTGGTTTAGTATTATCTTGTAGATCTTCTCCAAGCTGCATAGACATTTGGGAGAAAATTACTGTCTCTAAAGGCAGATTTTTCAGAGCTCAAAATCTCCCATGATATTTCTGTTCATAGATAAATGAAACACAAATATGAGTTTCTGTGTGAAACACAGAGATCAGAGATGTATCTTTTATGATTTTGATATGCACAAATTTCTTCTAACATCTCATAAGGAATAATAATAATATTGATGAAAGTGGATGTCTGATTCTGAAGGATTAATAAAAAATCTGTTATTTCAGGTTTTAGATTTTATAGGTTTGTATTGATCTTTCCTCCTCTCAGTTATAGAATATCCTACTTTTTAAATTAAACTACTAATTGGTGTTTTGGGCTAGCAACCGTTGTTCCTGTGCCTCACCTGCATCTGATTGAATGTTTCTTTCATTCAATAAGAGAAGAGCTGAAAACAATTTAATCAGTGGCTTTGTCGATGTGCACCAGCTGAGGATTTGGCCTGAAAACAGGTCAACATCCTTATTTTCCCATTTGCTGTATCTATCTCTGGAAAGGACTGCTTTCTGAGAAGTCTCTTTGAGAGTCTTTGTCAGCAGGGAAAAGGGTGAGTGTGCTTTCTAATTTAAAGATTATTTTAGTTTTATGGTACAAACCAAGCTGCTAAAATGTATTCTCTGGGGACCTGGGTAAAGAACAGATCAGTGAAGAAATTGCGCAAGTGTATTTCAGATCTTCTCCCTGCTTTCCAAAAACAAGTCTATTGTACAAGTTTTCTATATCAACCTTACCCTTCTTCCTCCTCTTTTTTAATATTTTACTGGCATATTTTGTTCCTGAATGCTTTTCCACACTTTTTGGCCATGAGGTGCCAAGTGATGGCAGGTCTGGGAATTGCCATGCATACCTTCTGGAATGCAACTATGACAATAAATAGGTTTACCAGGTCAACTCCAACCTCTAATGCTTCTGGAAACATGAGAGTTCTGCTTCTCTGTGGAATGCAGAAGGCTCGCTTACAAGAGCACATTTTTAAGCCCACAAGTCTGAGTGGGTTTGAAATGTGTGCAGCCGACCACTCTTGGTCCTACTGAAAGCACGCATCTGGCAGCGCTGGAATTCCTGCTATAAAATAATCCTGCTCTTTGAGGGTTGTTGACTTAATGATACTCGGGACCCTTTTTTTCTTTCCTAGCATGCCTGATCCTTTTTTGTCACCACAACAGCCAGTGACAGACATGTGTTCCACCTCTGTTCTACTTCTTGCTTCCTTTCTTGATCATTTTGAATGCTTAGTTTAAGGCATCTCACACAGCACAGCAAATGACCTATTTTTAATGACTCATTTTAATTTTAGCATCCTCCTCCTTACTAGCAGCCCATCCAATCCCTCAGAATTGCCTATATCATAAACTTTGCCTTCTACCCTTATTTAGTGCAAAGTAAATATAAATATTTTTACAAAAAAAGTTCCTATCATTGAAGGTGTTCTTCTACCACCTAGAAAAATATTCAGCTTCACCTGTAACTTATTAACTTTCTCACTTTCTCAGCTTTTGGTGTGTTCATTTTTCATGGTTCAAAAGACCTGTCGTTCTGCCTGCAAGCTTGAAGCATTATCCCATTATCACTAGGGATCAATATGTAATTTTACCTCAAAAAATACTTTTCAGAGATCTGTTTTTCCCATGGCTACTCCTGTGTATGCTCTTAATTATAGTCATGACTAATACGAGCAAGTTGGACAATATTAATTCTGTACTGCTATGAAATATCTTTCCCAGCTGATTTAGAAAATTGGGTCTCTTTCACTATAGCTGTTTAGGAGAGTTGTTTAAAGAGCTGACACGCAGCTGTAGTTGTATGAAATTACAAAGTCTCAGGTTTAGCTGTTAGTACACATTGCTGGAGACAGCTTGGAATAGCCATGTAAAAAACCTGCAGGCACTCTAATTTATCTTTAAAAAATCAAATTTGTATGATTCCTTCTCTAGTTCTTGTCAGTTCTTTACTTGAAGTTCTAGCAAAAGATGAAGAACTCGTTTGAATCTGGCTGCTATTTGGCGTGCCTGAAGCTGCAGCTCTGGACTGAAATTTAGAAATTTCTGGCCAGAAATCTAGATTTTAAAACTACAAATGTCAAGGCTGGATCTAGGTCCTAAATATAGCAAAATCTATGCATTGTTTGATTTGAAAGCCTGGACTACCTTTGGCTACTCCTTGAAGTCATGCTTTTAGGTAAAAATCGTCCTGTACATAATCAGATTTCTGATGATATTCGGGAGGGAGGCAAACAATATCTTTTCAAACTCAGCAGGTTGAAATAAAACAATCCTTGGCTCTTTTTCAGTCAGGAAGAGGTAGCTGTGACTGAGAGATGTAATGCCATTCCATGGCCCTTCTTGACAGGCTGTTCCTCGTGAAAGAGCAGCAGGTCCTTTGCTTGTCTCTTCCAAGGACCTGCTTCCCTCCACGGGCAGAAGTCAAGGGCTGTCATCTCACTGCTCTTTTCCATCACTGTAAAGCAGTGATCTCAGCCACGCTGTCAGCCTGAGCTAACAGTCCACCCAGGAGCACTGCAGCCACAGAGCCCCCACCACCAGCTGCTGCTGAGAGACTGCTTCATCCCCCCAAAATAGGCTTTAACTGGATTTCTAGGGACCTCACAAGTCACAGCTATGAGCACCCCAACTAGCAGGAGCTGGCAAACATTTTACAATCCTGCAGTCTGAAATAACCAGAAAAAAAAAAAAAGTTGTTACTTAGCTTTTTATCTCTGTGTGTATTTTTTATTATTTAATTTACTCTGTTCATCTTCTGCTTATATTGTACAGTGGCATAACAAAACCAGTTTTTCTATCTTTAAACCCTTAAGGAAGAAAGTATGAAGATATGATTGTTACAATAGATTTTTCAGGCTTCTTTCTTATGAGTGTGAGAAGAATTCTTTCTGACAGCAGATTTAGGGAAGAGGAAGGAGGCAGGAAAAGGGGATGAGTGCTGATGAGATTGATTGTTGCTACTGAACAGTAAAAAAACTGGGTTTGGGGATGGGAGAGAGAAGCTGTGCTCTGGACAAACCTCTAATATTGCTCTGTAAAGCAGAAAACCTAAATTAATCCTGTGTTTGGTTTTAGATTTGTGGCTTGTAAAGACTAAATGTACTGTTTTACGTTTTCTGCTTTCCATATATGACAAGCTGGAGCTTAAGTATTCCCTCTTGTGCCGTTAAATAATTCAGGCTTGTCTCGGAGGGGAATACAGCCGATGTGCAAATGGTCCCTCTGCTCGGCACAGAAATGCTCTCCAGAGCCCTGTGAGCTGACGTGGCTGCAGTGCACAGGGCTCTGCCACCCTGCCAAGGCCACGAGCTGCTGGTGTGTGAGGATGAGCACCGAGAGCAGGGGCGGCTGTGGCTCTGCCCCTGCTCTGGGACCACAGGCAGGTGCTCTGTGTGCAGCTGTGATGCACAGAGACACATCGTGGCCTCTGTGTGTGCCATCGAATCCCTCACCAGGGGACATTTAATATCTTTCACTGGCTACATCAACTGCACTCTGAGGTTTTTATGGCATTTTCATGTCTGCTTTCTCTTCCGCCTTCTTTGCTCTGTGCCCCATTTTTCATGAGAGAAAATTCCTCCCCTCTCTCTCCTGATCCTTTAAAAAAAAAAATCATTTTTATATAATTTGCTTCTTATATTTTCTGTTCAGTACCTGCGGCAGCTGCTTTGCAGGTCCCCTGCTGTGCAAATCGCCCTTCACAGAGGAAGATCTTCCTGTCAGTGACTGACAAGAGGTGCCAGGAGCAGGCTACGAGACTTTTGAAACCTGTGAGTTGGCAAATCAGCAGGTACCTCTGTGCAGTTCTGGATACGCCCCTAGCATTAGTTCCTAACTTGTATCAAAGAGTTTTTAGGATGATATGGCCCACAGGCAGAGATTCAGGTTAAAAGGAACACAGTGTCTGGCTGCATCTATCATCTAGGTTTTTTGTTTTAAATATTATGACACCAGCGATTTGTTCTTGGGGAGGATTTTGACTTGTGTTTTGTTGCTGGTTTTTTTGTTTGTTGTAGGGGTTTTTTCTATTTTTATTTTATAGGAACTGTGTTTACAACAGCCTAAACAAGGAGAAAATATTCTTAGTACTAAACAGCCCTTGTTTTCTTTCTCCAAAGAAATAAAGATGACTTTCATATTTTCTGAGACTGACAATGTTGAAGAGGCTGAGATCCATGATGAACTGAAGGAAAGGAGGAAGAGACCTGCTGTAACTACCATTTTCTTTAGGGACAGATATGGGATTTTTAGGTGGGACTGGGAATGCCCTGGACAGTCCTCTCTCCTTGATGTATGGTTGAAGGCAAAGGGTCTGGAGGGGTTTGGAAACTTGGCTCAGTTACTGAACCATCTTAAAGAGGTTTAAAATCAGTCCTAAGTGAAAGCACTTTGCAGAAGAAGGTGTAGCTTTCAGGCAAAACAACACTTGAATCAAATGCAGAATAAATAGCCCGAGTAAAGGGCACAGAATTTGGTCCACTGTGATCATTTGATCTGAGTGGCTTAAGGCTTTGCATGCTTCGTACTTGCAAACCAGCTGTGAAATGCAGGAAATACAAGTAGCCATGGTCTGACATTTCCCCATCTGTTCCTAATATTTAATAATTTGCTCTCTTCTCTGAGCATATTAAGTTTATTTATAAATTTAAAAAATATGTTTTATTTTATATAATGAGCTTAAAGCTATAATGGCCTTTTTGCTCCAAAGTGCTCAAAGCACCCTCCTTTGCCAGATGGAGGGTATTAATTTTTTTGGAGGAATTTGTGTATAAGGTACAGATGGATGAGACACAGTTTTAGCACACCAGGCTTTTGCCTTGCTGTTCTGTGTGCGTTTTTATTCTCTAGAGCTTCTGTGCAGTGAATGTTTTGAAATGCCTGAATTCTTTTTTGCTTTGCTCTGAGGATGATGGAGAGTGAGAAATAAGCCCTGGTTCTCACAGTTGAGATCAGTGCTTTATCAGTCATAAAAAGCCCCTTCCCTTTGAAAAGCTTGCTAAGAATTATCCTCACCATCAGTATGAATCTTTCTGTTGAGCTGAACAGCACTAAACACAACTAAACTGAACTTCAGCTAAGAACAACTTTTAAAATATTTTAGGAAAGTCTTGTTTTCGCATATGAGATTATATATTATACGGATAAGAAAAACATACTGGATCTAAATGCGTGTGTACACAAAAAGTGACAGAGTACATGCTGCAGACTTATGCTGATAGTTCCCCACTTTAGCTAATGCTGAGTCCATGCTCATTCTGGGGATGGGAGGTGGTGCTTCCAGACTGTGTGCCTGAGAATGTTACACTAAATGTTGACCTAGATAACTCTCTGGCCTCTGTGCTCCACAGTGTTGGTTTCTACAGCAGAGTCTCAAATATTTTCACTCTGTAGCAATTATCATTTGGAGGATGCTTCAAACTGAAATCTAAGTATCTGAAATCAGAATATACCACAAGCTGCCTCCTGCACTTATTGGTTTTTATGTATCGGTCCAGTGACGTGAATGAAAATGTTCATTTATACAAAGACTGAATCTGTTTAGGCTTCTGTAAATTTTGTGACTGTTACATAAAGAATATTCTAGTAAATCTATAGAAAATATGAAACAATTAAGAACTTGGGGATTTATCTTGCAGTTGCTGTCAAAAGATACCTTCATCAAGTAGCAGTTCCCAGGAATGGCATACATCAGAGTGAAGGCTGCTGTTAGCCAGTGTTTGTCACTGTAACATCACTGCTGGGACACTGCTGATGGCAGGATTCCAGCCACAGGCACCGGTCCTTCCGGGTGGCTTGGGTGGCAAAGCAGGTTGGAACCACAAAAATACAATCTTTCGTTATTTAACCAGAAGCAGAGTAACAAGTCAAGTGGCAGGGATTGTGATCTGGTGATTGTGAGTGGTACTGTGACAGCAGATACCGTGAAACCTGTGCAGGTACGACGGGGGGAAGCAGCTGAGCACACAGCGGGAGCAGTGCAGCAGGAAATGGCACTGGAGAGGCCATTCACCTCGGTGCCCAGCACTTCTGAGCAGGCACGGGGCTGCAGAGTGCAGTTCCAGCATTAGATTGGTAAAATTATGCTAAAAATTGGTCAAAGGTAGGCACTGAAGAGCAAGGAGGGCCATATATAGGCTCAGTGGAGCTCTGTAACTGATCCTGAGTCCTCACCGAGCCTTTGTCCATGGGGGATCCTGTGTCTGTCCAGGCAGCTCTAAAACAAAGAAATGCTCACTGCTCTTCATTCTGGGGAGAGCCTTAAGGGACAGGGATTCCATCTTCCAGGTTTTGCATGATTGGTTTTTATGGTAATGGAGTTTTTTTCCTCGTTTCCGTGCAGTACTAGGAAAAACCATTTCTCCACTTCACTACCTTGGGTCTCTCAAGGATAAAAACAAGTACAACTTCAGTGAAATTGAGGCGTTGAAGATGCTAAAAGCAGTGTGAGTCTTCCAATTTGAATAATGTTGTTAAAAAATAATTACTGTTGAGGTTGTGGTATCTCCCAGCTATATCAGACACATCCCCAAACTCTACTGCACTGTGGTCTGTTAAACTTTTAAGTGCATGCCTGTGTAAAGGCACTTGGGAACATTAATTCACAGCTACAGTTCATTCAAATGAATTTTTCTGAGGTTTCCTGTTTAGGAAAGCCTAAATTTATTACAAGAGGTCTGGCTAACAGCCCTGAAATGGAACTGATCACAAGAATAAGCATTTCTATGTCGTTCCTGCTACAAGCCCTCACCACCAATATTTTTCCTTGAACTCCCAGCCTCTATATCCTGAAAATAACACAGGTAAATCCCCAGTCTTTTACACATATTGAAAACCTACTAAGTGAAAGGAATACCATAATAAATGATCAAGTATAAAATGTTGCCTTGGTTAAGATGTTTCCCAGAAGTGATAAAACAAAATTTAAATAAATTGATTTCCCTGGAAAAACTCTAATCCATGTCTCTGCAGCAATTCTTCAACATGTTTCTCTAGGTTTAATATCATTTCAGGAACGGCTTTTTGGAATAGTTTTCACAGAAACCACTGAAGGAAGGAGGCGTTACCTGAATGAATAATAACCAAAATATGCTGAGCAGATGGTGCAGACATCTAGGATCATATTTTTACTAGACTTGAAATGTGATCATTCAGCTGCCTTTACATTTTCTGTGTGAGGATAACAAAAACATCTTTGGAAAACTGCCAGCTTTCCCTATAAGTTTTAAGCATTTTCTAAGCAAACCTTTGAGATTTTTTGTTTTCCTTTGCCAAAGGAAAGTTGATGGTGTTCTTAAAGCTGTCTAAAATATTTTGATGTGGAGTTGCAGTACAATTTTTATTTGTAAAATTTCATTTTCAAGTAAAAAATTCTTGCAGTTTGTAGGATACTGTAGAAAGTTTCCAGTCAGATTTTTTTTGGAAGAAGAGTAACATGAAAAGAGTAATGATTTTCTTGCTGAAAATGAATAGAGATTGAGATCCAGTTTTTGATTCACAGTGCAGCTTTAAGAAAGCCATTCTGGATTTCTGCCTATAATGTGACAGCCACTGAGACATGTGTATCTTATGTTAGTCTTCTTTATTTTCTTTTATTTTTTCACTTAGTGGTTTGTTGTTTTTTTTAATTTCAATACCTGCCACCTTATTTTTTTCCCGTGCACTTTATTTGTTAAATTTTATCTCTATGTCAATATTTCATTATTCTTTTAAATCCCTTCCTTCTTCCCTTGTAATTTTAAACCTTGCTAGATTTATTTGACTGCTTTCCTTCTTTTTTTTCCCTTGTCTTTATCCTCTTTCTTTCTTTCATTCCTTCTTTCATAATTTGTTTTTGCATAAGATCTTTTTTTAAAATTGTGCACTTTTTTGTGCACTTTCCCAGTGGAAGAGAAACAGTGAAGGGACTGCTGCTGTCTGAGTAGGTCACACAGGCATTTTGGGTGTGCACGGCAGGGTTTTGGTGGTGGGGGGCTCCAGGGGTGGATCCTGTGAGGAGCTGCCAGAAGCTTCCCCCACATCCAGTGAAGGCAACGGCAGCCAGGGCCAAGAGAGATCCACCGCTGGCCAGGGCTGCGGGGAAACAGGTGGAGAATTCAGGGGTAAAGCTAAGCCTGGGAGGAAGGGAGGCTGGGGGAAAGGTGTTTTAAGGTTTAGTCTTTGTTCTGCACTATTGATCCTCAAGCCTTTTGCTGTATTTCCTCTCCCCCGTCCAGCTGAGGATGGGGAGGGTTAAACCATTTCTGGTGGACACTTGCTCCTCTGGGGAAGAGGGTGCTGAGGGATGGGAAGGGCAGCATCAAAATGCAGGCTGCAGTTTAGCCTGTGCCAAGCTAAGCAGCTATCTCAGCTAATAGATATTGAGCATTTGATTCTTTCTCTTGCACGAATGATTTAATTTAATTGTACATTTCAGAGTACCTGTAGCTGGTAGGTAGCAGAATTGGAGAGATGTGGAGGGGCTGGAATTCAGGGACAAGCCAACCTGTGGACAACAAAAAGGGTTTGGCTGGTAGAGTGCTGGACAGGGTTAATGTGCATAGCTGGATGTCTCAATAACCGCCTTTCTTCCTTCTCTGAAGGACACTCTTCATATTGCCATTTCCTTTCCCAATTTGTAGATTTTCTTTCCTCCCTGATGCAGCTTTGACAATGAGTCTTGCTGTGTGGGTGTGGAAATTATCCATACATTTTCATCAAACAATATCTCTTGAAATGCTCTGGAAAGTTTTGGCAAACTGACAATTTTTCACCTGGTATTTAGCTCTTCCTGAGGTGGTCCTAAAACAGAATCAGTACTGTTCCCACAGTCATAAAGACTGAAGAGCAAGCTTTTTTTTTCAACAGTCTAGAGCTTCCAGTTCAGTCTTTTGAGGCTACAAACCTTAAATCCATCACTGCCTCCTGCACAGGCAGACACCTGTGGAATCTCTGAGACGTGGCTCTGTTTTGGAGCAGGACTGTATGTGATAATCACCCTGTGTTGCTGAAATTCTTTATGCGTTTCAACCTCTACCTGCAAGTTGCTGCTAAATGCCCTTTTCAATACTTAACTTTGGAATTCGTAAAAATAGGCCAAAAATGTGTCCTGTTTTTTTAGTAAAATGCATGAAATGGACAGTTCACGTGACAAAAGCCATAAAAGAGCTTTTGTTTTGAATACAAGAGGCACTGTTTCTCTGCAGGTGTTTGCATGAGGGAAAGCTGCAAGGGTAGCATTCGTCAGCTTAAATAATAAGCACAGAACTGTGTATCTTCCCCCACCAATGATTCTTCCAGGGAATATGATCATGAAGGAAATTGAATTCAAACATCAGCTTATTCCCATGCTAATTAGTGTTCTCACTGGCTCTCTCACAAGATAAGAGTGATCCAAACAGAATCAAAAGCAACTTCCACTGGGTTTTGGTGGTTAACACTGTAATTGTACCATTTTAGAAGTTTTGGTGGTTAACACTGTAATTGTACCATTTTAGAAGAATGCAGCCCTAAGAGTAAGTGTGACTGTGGCTTTGGAGGAATGGCCCAGACTCAGGGCTGGTGTTAATTGGTGTTCAGCCCAATGAAGCTAATGGTGATAGAAGCTGCCTCAGGGTGTCTATCTGTTTATGTAGCTCCACTCTCCCCTAGGCTACTTCCCTGACTTAATCCCTCCCATATCCAGCTTAGAAATGCATTTCTTTTCCTCATTTAAGATTCCGTAGACCCTTCATATTTAGTATTAGTATAAAGAGGAAACAGAGCCCCAGGAGAAAGATCAGAGTTTCTGTTCTGTTGAGGCATCAGAGTCATTCTTCCCTTAATGAAGAGAAACAGCAGGATGGATAAAAATCAATGACTTAAAAATAAATTGGGCTTTTAATTTAAGTTTAAAAAAGTCTTTCTTGAGTGAAACTTTAAAATTAGGTTTTAAACCCATATTGAGTCCACTTTATTCTGATGTATTAAATAATTCAAAGTTTAAAAAAAAAAAACCACAGAAAAAAAACCCAAAACCAAAAAAACCCCAAAATATGTTACTGGCAAGGTGTTCACATCAGGTCAGTGAGTCACTACTCATTACCAGTGAAGAGAACACAGTTCTGCCATGTTCCATTTACTTAATTTCATTCAGTAATTTAAGTCAATATGTAGAACATTGAGAGATGTTTTCGTTGTGTACAGTTCAGTTATTTCCTAAAAAAAGATGGTATTAAAATTTTGTCTCAAAATTAAATATATCCATTTTGCTGTGTCTGTCACCGAGTCTCTGAAAAAGCAGGATGCTTGTTTACTCTAAGCATAATGGTTGGAAACAACCACCACAAGTCAAGCCTTCCTTTGTTGATTAAAACAATTAATTTGAAAAGATGGAGTTTGATAACTTTATATTTTCCCCTTGGATTAATTTGTATTTATAAATATTGAATTATAATCCGTGGTTTTGTATACTATTACCTTATATAGTTGCTTTAGTAGGTGTGTCTCCATTCCAAGAAGTGAGACTACCTGTCCTTCCTTAGCAAGATACCTGTGTGTATTTGACCATTATCTGGGCTAGAGAAAGCACACAGCAGCCCCTGCAGATGAGATATTGATCAGCAAATCTGTAGGAAACGTGAATGGGAGGAAGAATTTGCTCAGAAGGCTGAGCAGCTCTTCACAGCCCAAATTAAAATCTTGCCACTTATTTGAGACTGGTCTTGATGCACAAACACTTTATTTGATCCGTGGAGTTTATTCGAGTTGTTTTCAGTGTCAGTAAATGGAAACATGTCCGTGGTTGTAGGACCTGAAGATGTGCTCTGTCTGCCTTCAGGCCTCACTGACAGCCTTTGCACTAGCAGGTAAAATTCACTTTAGAACTGAAAAGATCCTGGCAGATTGTGAAAAAAGTAAAGTGAACTGTCATGGAGCGCTGCAGGGTAAAGGCCTAATCTTGATTTGGATTCTGATTGCTAACACTGCTGTATCATGGGCTGGGGGGAAGCTGTTATGTGACTTTTCCAACACGTGCAATATGTGTGTGTGTGAAAAGGCAAATGCTGTTGTGCAAAGAACTGAAGTTCCACGTTAGCACATGCAGTTGTTTCAGGATTTACCCCAATACGAGCTATTGATGGGAGTAACATTTCTGCTTACACACCAATATCCTTGTTTCTTTTGTAAAAGCTTTTTCCCCCCTCCTCCCCCGCTCCCATCCCCCTGTTGTCTTTGTGCCTAGTATTTTTCCACACTTTATTTCCTAAAAGACTAGCAGGTTTGACGATGCATTGTGATTTCTTTTCTACAGGGCTTTATGAAGGAAGCTGGAGGCAGTTCTCATTAGTCTCACTGACATCTTTTATCACTTATCAGAGGAACAAGCAAACGGAGAGCAATTCCTTTGATCATGGCAAAAGTAGAAAGAGTATTAAAAACCCTATGAAGATTCACTAAGTAGAAAGTGGAAAAGACAGTCTGTGGCATGTTTCAAAGTAGTAACACGATTTAAAGTTGCCAGATTTGCTTGTATATATTAAAGAATTGTTAATGATGCTACATTTTACATGCATCTTTCAGTCTTTGTTTTTTTGTTTTCGTTTGTTGTTTTTTTTTTTTTTAACAGGCAAAGGAGTTCTTAGGTAGAATGGATGGGTTAGATCAATTGAAAAATATCTCTAAAAGGTGAGCTGTGTCAGAGAGGAATTCTGTGATTCAATGAAAATTCTTGAAAATAAAAATAAGGTTGTAACGGTAGCACAATGGATTGAAAAAGAAACTCGCTCTCATGGGAGAATGTTAAGAAATCTTAAGAATTCCTTTTCTTTAGGAGGCATTCTGTGGTGAATCAATGCATGTTTGTGAAGACTGCATATAGGAACTGCAATGCTTGCAATTATCCATGTATACCTGACTGCCTAGCTCTGACCTCAGAGTGCTGCTGCTTCTCCATTCTATGGAGAAAATAAGACTTTTTCAGTGGTTCTGAGTATTGATTCACCTACCATGATGTCCTTGTCTTGTGCCTTACATCATTACCAACAGGGCATGGACAAAGACAAGTGAATCTACCTTCCTACCCACAGCTAATGAGCATTATGTACTCCAGACCCACTGGTGTTTTTCTGTATGGCTGCAGCTCAGTTTTCCACTGATTAAAAATCCCTTCGCAATGTCTATGTGGTGATCAGCTCGTATCTCAAAGCATCAGATTCAAATTGCCCTTGAAAATCTATTTCTCAGCCTGTGAAAACAGAGATCACAACTATTTAGGCATTTTTTTCCAGGATGGACTCTGTGCCAGCCTTGTCCCTGCAGTGCTTTTTACTACCACAGCTAATTTTTAACTATGTTGATTTTGACATGGATACAATGCAATGCAATACATTTCTATAGCACCTTTTGTGCAAGCATCCCAGAGCACTTTCTGATCAAGCTAAAATTAGCTCTGAACTACATACAAATTCCAAAAAGATTAGTTTAAAAAAACCCTCAAAACGACAACTAAAAAACCACCACCAACTGGTAAAGAGAATGTAGAAGTTTATGCACTCAGTTCAAAGTTAGAACAGGCAGAGGAGCAAATTCTCTCTTATGTCCCAGTAAGAGGAGGGGGTAATTCGGTGTACTGCTTTCTAGCAAGCCTGGGGTGTGATTCTCCAAGCAGAGCAGAGCACTGCACTGACTCTGCTGGCCAGAATGAATTACCTGAGTGCTGTGAATGACCCAGAGGTGGCAGGTGAAGCAATACATGCGTGGGTTATCAGATCTCCCTTTATGTACACATTGTTCTAACATTTGCTGCTCCTGATAAGAAATGGGAAAGCCACACAATTCTTGGTGATACATGGCCTCAGTCATCCATAAGGAAGACAGTGGGAGAAATAAACAAATAGCTTTGAGGGACATGACTCATGGGTCCAAAATGCTACAAATGTTTTTGCAGAGCAAGGGGCTTGGAGATAAAGGAAACTTCAATTGGTTTCTCAGGATTGAAAAAAGAAGATTGTTGCCAGAAGCTGTCAGGAGGGACAGGGTGACATGCTGAGGAAGGAGGATAAGAGTTAGATTTTTTTTTTTCCTAGACCTGGAGATCTTAATGAAAATCAGACTAGCATATGACCTCTTTTATTGTTGCAAGACTTCCTTTGATCCTTTTCTTTTAAATAAGTGGAAAGTTTCTTTAAGGCTTTAATTTGATCATCGCTATTGTGTCTTCATGGAAGAGAACTGTAGGTTGTGAAGATACATGAAAACAGAAGAGAGATGGTGCCTGAAATAGATGATGGTGGTCTAGACTAACACTAAGGGAACCGAAGGTAGGTAGTTCAGTGCTCTTACCAATAGTGTTCCTGCATGTTTGGTAACAGCTCCGCCTGTCCTGAAGGTCAGACTGGTGGAATTCCACCTGTATGGCTTGTCCTTGCTTTTTTCTGAGCAGTGAGATGAAGGGTATCAGTAGCAACCTCAAATCATGGCAACTGTGTGGCCAGTGCAGATGCTTCAGGGTCATCTTCAACAGGCAGGAAAGCCTTAACTGGCAGTGAACACAAGGAAGAGAAATTTTAAAGCTGTACTGTTGGGAACGACAGTATTTGAAGTCTGGCATTTGTTACAAAGAAGAATGAAAAAATTTGTAGAGGAAAGTCAGATTTTTAAATGCAGCTGTACAAGGAGACATAAGTTCTTGTAAGCATAGCTAATAGATCAAGCAAGTTGCATTTTCTGCAGAGATGTGCCTTCTAACACTGGATGGCCCAGACTGAGTATTTACTCCAGGGTGTAGCTGAGCTGTATGGCAGGATGGGCAGGGAGCATTTATGTCTGAAAAAAAAGCTCAGAGGCTGAGCTTTTTGGGTTTCTAAGCCTGTGTGCTGTTGTGAAATTAAGAACTTTACCAAAACAAGAAGAAAAAAAATTGCGGAGAGGGAATGCATTCAGACTATAGTGTTCAATGTATAAATGCCATCTGGGGCTGAGGACAGCAGCACAGGTCAGCTGGGAAGTTAAGGGCACCTCTGGAGCTTGTCCTGCTGCAGCCAGTCCTGTCTTTGTGCTGTAGTGAATCAATTGTCAAATGAGGCAATGGTGAGGTGAAAGATGGTCAGTGTTCTAGATTTAGAGACTTTTCCATAGCTAGCAAATCTATTTTGCTCCAAATATAATTGCAGTGTCTGAGGCAGAGACAATGGGATGGGAGGAGGGAGCAGAGAGGTCTGGAGCCACACAGCGATGCTGTGAAACAGATGCAAAATATCAGCTATAAATACATCCAGTGGAACAACTGAACCTCTGCAGGGACACACACGTTCTGCCCAGCTCTACCACACGGTTCCTCTGACAGTGGTTAGCTGTGTAATTGTACTTTGTCTCAACTTTGCACCTGATGCTTTTGCCGTGTTTGCTGCTCCCTCATCCTCTCTATTGTGAGCATCAGTGGCCAAAATAGGGAAAACATGTGAGATGAGATAAAGAATATCCTTCTGCCTTCATGCTCTGCCTCTTACCTCAGGTTTTGAAGGGGCTTGAGGTGGCAGCAGCAAACAAAGGTTGTTTCAGAGTGCTCTGCCTTCCAAAAAGAAAATGAATTCCTTTCCTATACAGAAGATTTATATGGTAAATTAGGTCAGTTTTCATTAAGCTACTGCACAGCGGGACAAATCATAATTTTAAATACATTTCAAATCTAAGTACGTGTAAAATACATTCTGATGCAGTACAAATCAAGCCTCTTACAGTTGCTATGTGGACCAGTCAGATGAACATGGAGCATAATAATCAAGGATAAGTTAGTGGGGCTTACTGCTGCTTGTGGAGACTGTGCCATTTATACTGTTGTCTATGTTTACTTATAACCAAGTTTCCTCACTGCTGTCTTCTTAGGATAAGAAAAGTATAAATGCATAAACCAAAACCAGTTTTCCCTGTCAGTCTCTCTGGGGTACTGTTTTTACCATAAAGATCTGCATGACCTTTTGCTCCCCAAAGGAGATGAAATTAATGGAAACTTACACCCTTATGAAACTGACCAACCACTTGTTTCTTTTTCTAGATCTTTTTTCTCTGTCTTCTTGTTTCACAAACTACAAACTTTTTTTTCCTGGCTAAACCTTTTTGAGTCTCCTTTTTTGATCATCACAATTTAATTTCATGGCAGACTTTATAATCTCATGGGCACCAGAGCCCTCTGCCAAGGTTTATGCAGATTTAAAGCCTGGATTATTCTTGCCCAGTATGTATAAAATGTTCTGAACATATGAAGCACTATAAAAGCACTTTATTTTTTTTTTCCTTTTCCTTCCATGATTTCTGGAAGAGACTGAATAGGAAGGAGGCAGACACCCCTTCAAAGATTTCACCTCCTGAGACTATTCTTTCAAAGACTTTGGCAAAGTCTTCCTGCTTTTTACTGCCTCTGGACTGCCCAGTTCCCTCATGCTGTTTCTAAAAGCTAGCAGATTCTGCAGAAACCTTTTGGAAAAAAAAATACCTTGATGCAGGGGGAGGCTGCTTTCAAACTCTGGTCTGCAGCTGGCACTCAGTGGGGAGAGAAGCCACTCTCCAAATCCAGGCCATCCCAGCAACTTGATAAAAATCATTAGCACAACTCAAGGAACTGCAGGCCTCTGCTGGATCTGCTGCATTTCTCAGGGCTGCTTCCAAAAACATTTCTATGTTTTGCTACTTAAAGCACAGATAGAGGAGATGACTGGGAACTATAGTCCAGGTTTAATCATCACATCTTCCCCTTCCATGTTATCAACCAGAATACAATGCTCAAAATCAAAACATGCCTATGGATGGTGTTTGCAGTATATTTATGCCTGTACATAAATTAACAGATATATTTTATGGTAGTTGGACTCAAAAGAGAATCAGGTCTCGTTTTCATACTTGGGAGTGTGGCTTTTTAAAATGGAGTCATTGAACTTTCCCCAGCACTATTCAGAAGGCATTATGGGCCCATTTATTTTTACTTCCCTCCCCCCATTATTTGATAGTTCTTTTAAGAGTTGTGAGTTTTACTTGGTTCCTTTTGATCAGAAGGAAAAGGTACTGTAGGAACTGAGACGCTGCAGTGGCTCTGGCTTTGAACTCACCAGGTCTAAAAGCCTGCAAGAACATTTTCTCTTTCAGCTTTCCAGCCGGCTCCTAGAGCTGCCTGATAAAGGGCTGTGGTAAATTGTCCTGAAGGACAGCTGGAGAGCAAGGCGCTACAGTCTGAACCCACAATGGAGCTGAGAGATATATATTTAGTTTAATCATATTAAAATTTAAATGTTAGGCTTTAGAGTAGATTTTTTTTAAAATAAAATTCAAGTCATTAAAAGAAGTTTTCTGTTCCATTCCCTTGAGCTCGTGGGGCCCCGAGTTCCTGAAAATGCTGCGGCTCCATCTAGTGGCACTGTCAGGGCACCCAGAGCCTTGGGAACCACTGCTACCCAGGAAAAATAGTGCGATTTAAATCCCGCATTTTCAGTAAAATTCTTTAATATTTCCTATCGGTTATCACAGAGTCTCTCACTGTCTGGGATGAAAAAGATTTAAATTACACTTGTTTAGAGGGATTAGTATATGGAAGTTCATCCAGTGTATTTCTCTGCAGCATTTTTCTGAATAATCAGACTTACATATGTATTCCTATCTCTAATAACAGAAGGTTGTATGCTTAAAACTAAGACACTCTTTCTGTACACATATATATGTATATAAAACCATGTGCTACTTGTAAAAGTAGCTTTGATCTGAATTTCTTAAACACCAGGCAAACAATTATTAAGCATCAAAACATTCCAATTTGTTTGCTCTTTCCTCTCATCAACCATCTGTCCATCCACACATCCACTGAGTATAGAGATTGTGCACATGTTTATACAGACAGTAGAACTCATTCTGCTCTCAACTGCATTATAACTTAATTTATTTCAGCGTAGCTACTCTCAGCTCTTACTGGTGTGACACGAAAATTTGTGTCTTGTGTATCTGTAGAGCATATATATATATTCACAAAGTATGATGAACATATGTTGTAATGTGATCTTAATGTAAATAGGTTGGTTCTCTGGGGCTCTCACCTCATCCAGATGGGAATTGACATCCAGTATTTTACACCATTACAACTGTGTTTAGTTTTTCAACACATCTTGCTCCAGCCTTTGATCTAATAAAAAAATAAACATTCTTGATTTGATTTGCTCAGCTGCTGTCTGAGCCACGAGATCTAGATTTCATCTTGTGTCCTGAACTCGACTCCCATGCTGATTGTACAAATCTGTTGAATTCAATAATGTATTTAGCCTCATTAAGATTCAGGAAAGCAAATATTATCCTCCAGTGATGCAGCAGATAACAGGAGTTAATAACAAGTATGTGATAAAGATCACAGGATTCCCTGTAAACAAGATGCTGCATTGCACAGAGAGCATCTTGTCTGCATATGTTTCATAAGTAACTAGGCATCCTCATGGGCTTCTTTAGTTATTTTAGAAAGTTGTGTAAACAGTATTATCTACTTAATGCCCCAAATGATATAATAATTGATATGGAAATGGGGCAAAGCTCAATAGATCGTAATGCAACTCTCTGTGGACTCTTGGAGATGATCTGCCCAGATTTTATTTAAATTTTTTTCTCACTTGTATGCAGCCTGTGGTTTGTTAGACATGCTAGGCAGATTTTGGTTGGACAGCATTTTTTTTTCCCACCTTTTTTCCTGGGAAAAAGTTAAATGTGAATTTATACTTGGATTGCTATCTGTTGTAGGTGTACTTCAGAGATGTCAGTAGCAAATGGAAAAGTAAGATCATACTGCAAAGCTCTGATGGATTGTGTGCTGTTGTTGAGAAAAGTGGATAATAACAGATTGCTGATGTATATGGTAGTGGTTGTGTGATTCTTCTTGTTTAGACTATAAGAGCACTGGAAAGAAATTCCAAAGTTCTAAGAAATTCTTAAAACTGGAAAAAATGTATTTGAAAATATTTTTGTGTTCCTTCTTGTGGAAAATGATACTGAAGTCTGTAGGTTTTTTGTATATTCTAAAAATCTCTTAGGCAAGACTTTTGCTTTTTCATTTTTGTAAAGTATTGGTTAAAATATTTGTGCTGTTCAACCGCTTATTAGTTCTTCAAATACATTAATTAGTCAGCCTTGCTGCAATGGTTTCTCTTGCATAGACATCTCAGGCAGTTTTCTCAGGTGTATGACACCAGGCACAAGGGAAGCTGTGTTGTGGCTGTTCATGTAAGATGTACTTGAGAACACACAACTGTGACCGGTCTCTTTTGCAAAGCTGGGATGCCTGTTGTGCTTCAGTATTTCTTCAGGCAGTCAGTGTGGTCTCCAGACCACTGTATTAGGCTTGGGGAAAAATCACTTCTCTTATTTGTACCACAATTCCCCTAGCTGTAAAATAGGGAAAATGATACGTTGGAATGTACCACTAAAATATAAGTAAAATACAGCTTTATAGAAGAGGACAAAGCAATATTGGTAGCAAAAAGAAATCTGAGATTTGATTAGAGTTGATCAAAGTCACTCAGTGGGCTTGTGACACTGCCGAGAGCAGAGCTTGGGTCTCTAGACACGAACCCTTCAGCTGGAGGCTGACTCCAGCCACCTTCCAGGTATGGAGAACAGCTGATGAAGGTTCATAATGCAAACAGGACTAATGCCAGCAAATGCTCGTTTCCATTTCTTTCACTGAGCTGAAGAAATATTTTGTAAAAAGGACACATTGTTTGGGGAGACAGGAAAAGGAGGAAATTGATTTATTTATAAAACAGGCTTTTATCACTCAAATATTGTACAGTAGTGAAGAGTGGAAGTAAAATGGCTGTGGGAAAGCAGGAACCACCTGCTTAGTTAATTTATGCTATGCTCTTGCATATGTGGCAGTGTCAGAGTTTCCTTCTTCCAAAACAGTTGCACTGATGCAGTCCTGTTCCCTTTTGCTGGCCTGGCACCTGGAGGGGTGAGATGTGTGCTCTGGGACAGCACACGAACCCCTTGGAGACTGCACAAGCGTTTCAGCCACTGCTCCTCCAGCAGCTTCTCAACAGCAATTGAGGGAAGGCAGCAGATAAGCAAGACAGGTAGATGTGCATGAAAATGGTAGCTATTTCTATTTTGAGCCACTCTCAAAGCATTATTCAGAGGAAAACTAAGATGAGGTGGCAGGTGTAGAGCACCCATTCCATTGTTATAGATTTTGTAAAAAAGCCAGGACAATACAGCAACACTGCTCCTCTATTGCTCAAAGGTAATGGGAAAGATGCTGATCCTGTCTAACTGCCTGCAGGAAATCTGTCCTGCCTGGTTACACGTTTTTGACTGAGGGAGATAAAGCTATGTACAGGCAGAAGGAACCTGGTCCTTGCAGGCTGTCCTTACCAGTGGAAGACAGTATGGGTGCAGGAATGCCATTGCCTTTTAGTTTAATAACATGTAACTCCTGTATGCTCACTTTGCTGTAAAAATCAAGTAAAAAAGAATATGAGGAAGTTGACTCTTGAAAAGTGCGTAAAAGGAAGCAGAATTCTTTTAGCAGGTCCAACCACTCTCTGAGAGTTTACAGCTAAGAAATCGGAACTGGCTGCTTGTCTGTGGGGCTGATCAGCCAGCTTGGTCTCACTGCAGTGCAATGTAATACAGAGATAATTTTGTAACTTGTCTAGTTTATAAGGAAATAACACCTCATTCTAAAATAAGACTGCACTGGTACAGAAACTGCAATTCACAATAAGCACACAGGTTTGGCAACTCAATACCTCTAAATTCTCTTCTGCCTCAAGATATCCTTCAGAATTGGAATAGGCTTGTATAAATCAAAGTTGCCTCTATCCTAAAGCACATCTCCAAGTTAAATGCTAAAATTAACTTATTTGGTCAAGTTTCACAGCTGTCCTGTTCTATGAGTACTGAAAACCTGAATGAGGAAACTTTATGGGGAAGTACTGTGCGAGGAAACAGGGACACAGAGATTAAGTTACTTGTGCTGAGTTCGGACCAAGGGTGTGGCAGAGCTCCAGGTGAAATCCAGGCTCTGTGGATCTCCATTTGTTGCCATAACCATCCTAGCTTTTCCTTTCCAAGGATTTTCAATGTAATCTCTGGGGAGATTCATAAATTTCACATCTTAGAGATGTGCTGCTTTCCTGTTAATTGTCCTTGCTAGACACCAAGTACTTATGGACCTTCTTATCTTGTGGTCAGCTGCAAGGTGAGGGCCTGTGGGTGCAGGTAGATATTCATGGACCATCCTATAGAAACTGAGGAGAATCCAAGAGAGCTGTGCCTGGGATGCTGCACACAAGGATGGAAGGGGCAAAAGGGAGGAAATAATTTTTTCCTATTTTGGTTTTCCATCACAATGTGTTGTGGAGTTAGAGCAGTGTGAAGGCCATGCTTCCTTTCTGCGTGAACTTGAAACTGGCTGAGCGTGATGCAGACCCCAGACACGCTTTTTTCTTCACTGCTTTGTTCCTGATCCACACAGCCTCTAAGAAGGTGTTACCTTTGATCCGTTTTAACTGTCCTGCAATATGCTGTGTTGTGGGAAGATTAGTCCTTAAGTCTCTTAATTAATTACTCTTAATTCTATTACTTCTGGTATAACTAGAAAAAACAATAATTGTCAAATAACAAATAATCCATGTATTTTGTCTTTAATGCCTAGCTGTTAATAGCTACTTAAAATATTAACTTTCCACCCTAGACAGTCCTATTATTCTGTATTTTTTTTCAAGACATCCTTCTTGTAACAATGTACAACAAAGTTTTTCAGTTTCAGTGCACTTTCAATTAGCTGAATCTTTCATGTCTCGGGGAGGTAAATTAATACAGTTATTCCTAATTTATAGGCAGTGTCATTGTGGTGCAGGTAGTATCTGTAACAGGAGTACAGGCCTGAAAGTACTCAGGGGACTACGTTCAGCAGAGAATAATGACCCATGCCAGATAATGACATGCTAATTACAATATTCATGAGAATTAATTTACCAGATTGTTAAAATAAGTGTATGGGAGAGACGTTGGAGTTGAGAGAAATTACAGAGGTAAGCAAACAAACAGGAATGTGCCTTCAATGCAGAAAGTCATAAAACTGTGTTAGTTACAAAAGAGAAATGAAGTGTATTCCCTCATCTCTGATGGAATGATCATTGCTTGTATTTTTTGCTCCTACCAAAGCTGATTGTAAACCTCCCCCCTCCTCCTGCCCACAGCAGGTGAATTCAGTGGGAACAGGACCAACCCCATCATCCTCAGAAATGGCAAAGTGCCATTTGACCAGGCCCCAGCTGGAGGAATAAAACACTACATTCGGTGTCTGAGGATGCACCCTTTAGATTGCATCTACCGAGAAGATAGTTTTCTTCTTGAAAGGAAGTAGTTTCCACACGAACAAATAACACCTCTGATTCTGTAGATTTTCAAGTTCTTCATTAACTGTATTTTCTTATTCTGAATTTTCACACAAAATAAGCTATGTTCAAAATAACCAAATCATAAATGATTACTTTCTTGCAAATTTCCTTCAAAAAACCTTAAGGTGCTCCTCAGGTACTTGTCACATCCGTAGAGTAGATGTAATATAGTCCAACATAGATGTTAATGTCCCATTTGAACATAGAAGATATTTAATTTAATTTTTTCCTATTGATACAATGTTATGTAAGCCGAACAGGTAATTTCCAGCTCTTACTCTTTCAAGACTTTGCTCTTTCATTGAATTTTTCTTGTGTTCATTGTATGTACTCCCGAACTGCAAGTTCTTTCAGGGTAAAAACCCGTATGGGATCTTTCTTTGTCTTCCATTCTTCCAGTTTTTCTTGCAAAGACAGAAAATCCTTGCCAAGTTCATATGCCAGAGTGATCATTGTTTCTAACAGCGGAATATAATACCTGTGGCTGGTACGCACACGAAGCAGCGACAGAGCTTTTTCTCCGTATTCAAAGGCACTTGCTGGGTTTTCCAGGTCCTTGTGGCACACCACGATGGCACAGAGAGTAGGGACAATTGCGACAGGGTTCCCTCTCGTCAGCCTTTCCTGCAGCCTAATGACTTCTAAAAGGATTTCCAAAGCTTTGGTGTACTGGCCACCCCGCAGGCAACCATATGCTTCCTGAAGCTCTGGCCTTGTTAAAAAGTCAATAAACTTTTTTGATCTTCTGATGTATTTCATAGAATATAGGAGTCTCAGGTAGTCCTTGAAGGCTAATTTTCTTTCATTGATTATTTCTTCTGTGAAGTTCCCCGTCAGAGTTTTTTTGGGAAAGGTCACATCTTCCATTTCTTCACTAAATTCCTCCAGAAGATTTCTGTGCAGTTTCTCAAAATCTGAATAACGCCGTTCAATTACAGACTTGTTGCTGTCAAAACTCCCTGTTTGCAAAATGATGATTTTGTACATCTAAACACAATCAAAGAGAAAAAAATAAGCATGAGAAGGACGATTCCAGCCCCAGTACAGTCAGATTTTGTCTGGTACTGCTATGAAAAGATTTTGTGCTTGTTCAGCCCTTCAGCTGAAACACTCCAGCACCAAGTTGCTGTGTGTAATTTTGTGTACTCCTATGGTGGTGCTGCTAAACCAGTTACTGTCTGGGACCATGGTGCACGCTCAGGGCAGATCTGAAAGACTTGCAGCCATCAAACCAGAAATTCCCACCTCCTGCTGTTCTGTACTTCTGTCACCAGACTTAGGCTTAGCACGTAAATAAGTTATACATAAAAAGGGCACTAACAGATCCTGTCCTGCAAGGCGCTGGGAAAGCAGACTAGCAGCAGAATGAAGCACATAAAAACACTGACAAAGCATTTCTGTAGCTGTACTTTGTTTATAACAGCCATGGCTGCTGCAATCAATCATCTTCAGTGAACTGAATGGATTTCCCAGACTTAATATTGAATGTAATCTATTTTACATCAGTCATAATATTCAGAAATGTTCTTTGTATAAAGCATTCCTAGGGATTTAGGGTGTTAGTAATGCTGTGAAAGAAGAGGGAATATTTGGCAATGTATCTGGTGTGTGCAAAAATAAGATGGAGCAACTCCAAATCCTTTTCTCCCCTCTAAATCATTGTCCTGCATTCAAACTTACTTCACATTTAAATAATACCAAAAAAGTAACATTTCTACAACAATCTGCTATCCAAAGCCCTTCACTAGCAGCTAAGAGCAGCGCTGCCCCACATTAACAGTACTCAAGAGCACATCTTCCTCAGCTCTTCACTAGCCCCAAAAAGGCCATAATAAACGTGACATTAAGCAAATAGCTGCAAACCAAAAGTCTGTGCTGTGTTGTCCAAATAATCTCTTCTGGTTCTGATCCGAGCACAGTGATGTTGTGGAAGGGCCACCTCCCTACTGTGTGCAAGCCATGGCAGCTCCGTGGGGGCCAGTTTAGCTGTGTCACCACGAAGGACACAGACTGCTGGCCTCTTGGGTGATGACCATGCTCACATTCACCTCCACCCTGCTCCCACTGATTTACACAGGAGCTGGAGGGGTTTTACTCATGCCGGTTATTTTCTTTGCTGCTGCTGAAGGGTGCAAACCAGTACTCGCACTATGCCTGTCTGATTCTCTTCCTTGTTTTTCCTTAAAGAGAAATTCTCTCTTTTAATCTTCATAAATGATCTTTACAGGCACTTCTTGAAAGGTTTCTAAATTTGAGCTGACTTCTCTGATCTCTTTTCATTTGTAAGCACCGTGACATTTTCCTATACTTTGTCCTGCTCCCTGCTGAAAAGTGTATATATGCCTGATGCATTCTAAAACAATCATAAGAGCAATTTTTTTTAAGCTAGCATTTTATCAAGGGCAGCTAAGTGAATAATTTACAAGTACTTGCTTTTTTTATTTGTGGAGTGTGCATGAAAAAGGCAAGAAGCAGCATTTAATTAGACTGTCATTCAAATTGGCTCAATTTTGTTGTAATGTAAATCTTTTTGCCTAGGCATGTAACTTATGGCTAAGTCTAATTGCACATATGCTGAATGACACTCTTGCTCTCATACAGTTACACAAACCCAATTTTTAACTATGCAGCAAGCTGGATACTCAGGAGTGTATGCAAGAAAAGCAGCAACTAAGTAGGTGTGTACAGCATGCAGTAAGATCTTAGGACAGCCTCCAAAACATTTACCTGCTTCAAATTCTACCAAACTGGATCACCCAGTATCAGCAATGCTGATTCTTGGCATTTTTCATCTACAGATCTCACAGACTGTAGTAAAAAAGGAAATCATCCCTATCTGAATTTCACAGCAGTACTAAAAAGGACTCGCTCTAGATCAGTCCTTCTGAAGGCCAGGAGCAGAATCAGAAATAAAAACTAAGTGTTGGTACTGTGAATAAAGATACAAAAATCCAACCTACTCGGTTGTTCTCACTCCTCATACCCATGTTTCATCTTAAAAATACAACAGAAATATGCCACCTAAGAGAGCTCCAAGTAGGGAAGAGGAACAATCCCAAGCGATCTAGCTGGAGGATGTCTTAGACTTTGTCAACATCAAAGACTTCTGCACTTGTGCTAAAAGAAACCTCTGATGTGGAAGTTACACAAATGCACTGCAGCTGCTACAGCCGGCTAGTTCAGTGGAAGTGTAAATATACAGATATTTTTATATTTGTGTGAATTTCCTTAATGTTGACAAAACTCTGTGTTTTAAGGATACTCAAGATAATAATTTATTTGATAACACTTTTCCACTGGAGCAGATTTTGTGAACTGACTGTCAGAGGGTTTTTTCAGAGGCAGATTCCACCAGCCAGGCCCATACAAGCAGTGAGAATAGGTTCTACACAGTGTGATCACGGCTTGCAAAGCTTGGCCCTCGGTGAGGCTTTCATGTAGTGAGGCCTGCTGTGTGCTGTGCAGACCCCTGTAGAGTGAATAAAAATTCATGATCTTCTTACATATTCATTTCTTAGCTTACCACATATTTAGATAAGTGGTGCTCTACAATTCTGGTTGATGGGATTTCAAAAAGGAGTTTGATTTGTTTGCACTGGCGTTTTTCATTCTTCCAATATTCCTGAAGCTCCTTAGTGGTCATCGAAGAGTTGGGACTTAGGGTTGCACTGGAAACTAAAACCAATATATTTAGTATTTCAGATTATATCCCTTGCATTTGGAAAGAAAACACTAATGCATTTGTCGTGAAAGGACAGCCTAGACTTTCTGTTGCTGTAACAGCAATATGTAAAGACTGATACAATAAGTGATTTCACTGCTAATAAAGACAGGAGAAGATGCTTTGAGGAAAGCTGTTAGAGTCTGGAATTTTGAAAGACAATGTATCATCTGCAGAACACAAAATTGTAGAAAAAAAATCTTCCATGAAATATTGTATGTCAAAGTTGTAACCTAGGGCACAATCTGAGCAGGAGATTTGCTTCACCATCCCAGAGGAAACATTGACTGAGACTTTTGAATCAGATGTTTCTCCAGGCTTCTTTGTTGCTAAATGGAGGCGATAATACAATGCAGCTGCAAATTCAGACATATATTCAAAAACTGACCCTATTCAAATATGGGGTTTGTGCAGTAATAGGAGAAAGCTGAGAAAACATGAATATCCTAACCTCAAAGCTGGATTACAAGCTCAGCTGAAGGAGCAATTCTCACATTCTCTTTTTTTCTGTAGCTGAACTGATGGCACAGTTCAGCTACAAACATTTTATATACCTCCCTCCTTTCCTCTCTCTCTCTTCCCACATTCACATACACACAAATACACACACATGCATATATATATGTATGTGCAAATATAAAAACATGTGACAGCTGGTTGAAGAGTTTGCTTACAGGAGAATTTGATGTAGCATTTCAAAAAGGTGGTTTCTCTCTCTTTGAAATCTACTGACAATAGATTTCATCAGGTGGCATATAGGCTAGCAAAGTGGATTAAAGAAATGGAATATTTGTATCTCAGTGGGCACGCCGGTCCCAGTTTCTAATCAAGGATGTCTTTGTCAAGGCAGTCAGCTGCAGTCAGTCTGCAGTGTATCTAACATTCTGCCAATGGAGGTGAATGAGCACAAATGAAGGGTAAGAGAAAAGCCTGATGCAGAAATAGACTTGTAAAGGCACCACAGTACTCTTTCAGTGGCCCCACTTTTACATGTTCTTAATCATTTGACCATACACTTTCAATTATCAAGGCCTTGGGGGTTTGGCTCAATCCCTACAAAGCATCTATTTCCTAGGAGAGGTGGTTTTTATGACATCCTTCCAGGCTTAAAATCTTGATGAGATTATATATATTTTGGGTTATACATAACATTTTATTTAATGACAGATGAGAGCAATCTTAGGCATGGTAAGTGTTCAGTGCTGCCTCTTTAAAGGCATGTGAGAGCTGCCTGCTTGAGATTAGCTTCAATCTGGTGTCCTTGCTGATACTGCCAAGAAGTTCAGATTTTGTGATGCACAGAAAGTGCACTCCCAACACAGGCCATCTGATGATCACTGCTTTCATTCCTGGTGTGTAAATTAAATCTGTGATACATTTTAGGCACGAGGCATTTGAAAGGAAAACTCTGTGTGTGTGTACACACACCAGGATGAGCATCAGTTTCACTATTGCTACATTATTACTATAAGTGTAATCAAGGCTTATTTTCAGTGGAGTATGGCAGTACAGCTTTGAACTACTGCTGCAATAAATAAGCAAAGCTTTTAATACAAAAGATTAATGGCATAAACAGCTAGATGAAACATAAAATTAAAGGATAGCATCAACCTTGCGTGTCATCTTTTTCTGGGTCTTCTTTTCTCACTTGACATGAAATTTCAGCTTTGGGTTGATTTTCTTCTTCATCAGATGGACTTGTGGTAGAAGATGTAGTAATTCTGCTTACAGCTTCCAACAGTTCCCTTTCTGCTGCGCAGTGAGAATCTCGGTCCATTGCTTGCAATCACTGAAAGATTACAAACCCCACGACATTTCTCAGTACCATGCCTTTAGGGGATCCAGTTTGGTAATTTTTTGTACTACTCATTGTTCTCTGTGAACCTGTATCACTGCAACTTCATAACAACTAAAGTAATAAATAGGAATATCGACATAGTGCAGAACCATCCCTATTTACTGTTACCACTGAAAGTGTTTGGATGTTTTTCTGGCAGCTTAATATCAAACAAGTAAACCATAAGAAGTTACGTTGAATAAGATTAGGTGGGGAACTCAGTTCTTACCGATGAGAATTTTGTCATGAACTTCTGCGTGGGCAGATTTCTTCCTCCTTGTATTCTGCCCTCAAGCTTCCAAGTAGGAGTTCAGATGAACTAAAATATTTGAGATAATTAGTATAACCAGCAGCCTGGTTCTCTTACACTGCTGAAATTTACTGTTCTCAAGACTCAAAAACTTGTTGTCTGTTCTTAATCACAACCTGTAGGGCAAAATAGGGTGATATCTAAAATAGTATAAAGTTTTTATACTTCACTGTTTTAGGTTCCCTCCAGAGACTTGTCTCTGTACTGTGAAAACGAAACAACTGAATTTGACAATGGCTTGGTGGAAAGAGATCTGAACTTTTTAATTACTGTACAGAAGTATTCTCCTTTCACTTGTTCTTTTACCCTACATATACTGTGCTATATTAGATCTGTTCTGCTATTTTACCACTATTTTAACTTGCACTGCTAAAATGCTTAACACAATATACTCCTACCCCATAGATCAGGGGCCATTCTGCTGTTTAAATGTCTCCACATTTACGGCTGTTTTTTGTTTTGTTGCTTTTTTTTAAACAAACAAACAAAACCTACCTGTTTCCCCACTGTGTTATACGAGCAGTTGAAAAAGTTCTAACAACATCCCAACACCTTTGCCAAGATGCTGTGCTCCCTCAGCATGAGCGAAGTGTGGCTCACAGTTCAGCCAACGCGTGAAAATCAAATAACAGAATGATATAGTTTTACAAGAAATCCTGCTGAAATAATGCCCAAGCAGCGGTTATTAGGCAATGGGAGGGTTTAGGACATGGCTGTTGGTACATATCATTTTGCCTCCACTTGTCTACCACACGGTTATGCAATGCTGGATACAGAGGTGAGGAAACTCCTTCAGCAGACTTATTGATTATGGTTTAAAGCTGCAAGGCTTTAAAAAAAAAAAAGAAATTACTTTCCCCACTGGAAATAATGGAAGTGTAAACCACTTTCCTCAAACAAAAACCTTTCCTTTGGCTGGCTTGCACAAGCAAGTACACAGATGTTGTCATCCTCCTTAATGAAAGCATCATGGAAGCCCTTATTCTGGGAGTGAAAGTTCTTACTGTTCTTCAGTCCTCCTTATGATCTGCTTTTTGAACATGAGGAATAGACACTTACTTATTGTTTAACTGCTCAGTCTTTTGAAAATCACAACTGTTTATCCCAAGAGCATAGACAGTAGAGTAGATTAAATGAAGAATCTGAAAATGGCCAAATTTAAACGGTAAATTTTTTCTTGGTTATAAGTTGGGATAACTTTATAAGAAACACTGTATATTTATATTATTATTTTCAATTTAGATTGAAAAAAGTCTTTATATGTGCATAGTTTTATACACGTAAGTGTATATATGAGTATATATGTGTGTATATATACACATATATACACACACACACATATATATGTGTATATATATATATAAATGCTACTTTAAAACATAGTTTACCAGGGATACATAACACACTTGCAAACAGAAGAATGCAGAAGTGAATGTTATGACACACGAGTGCTCTGCCTTGAATATATGCACCTTGAATATTAACTGCACTTCATGCAAACGGTTTCATTTTCACAACTAAAACTCATCACAAGCTCTTTTAACTAAGCTACTACTTATTTTTCCATACTAAAAACAAACAAACAAACAAACATACAAAAACGCGATCCAAAACCAGGCAAACCCCGTGCAACAAATGACACGATTTTATCTGGAGCAGACACCCATCCTGTTCCGTGCGGGGTAGGTGCTGCTCCAGCTCCTTGCCTGGGCTGCAAGCAGCGCCAGACCCCGGGGCACCCACCTGGAGCGGCTGAGCTCTGTCACTCTGCCACACGCGAGCTCGGAGCGCCACGCGCGGCCCGCCTCGCCTTTCCACAGCGCGCAAAAAGATGTCTGTGCTTTCTTCTGGCGGGCACATTGTGTGTCTCACGAAAAGGAAGGAAGAAGCCTCGGTTAAATCAGACTTCCCCGTCCCAGCGGCTCGATTGCGCATGAACCCTGCCGTGCCCCCGCGGCCCCGCGGCCCGGCCGCGCTCCGCGGCTCCGCACCCGGGCCAGAGACCCCCGGGCATGGGAGAGGCTCCAGCAGCGAGCGGTGCGATCAGCGCAATCAGTGCAAGCTCCTCTGCACGGGCTTCCGAAGCCAAAAAAACACTCTTAGCAAAAGGGAGATTAGGAGGAAAAAAGAGCCAAATACGTGAAATGTACTTATGCGGAAAAATAATGCCCCTTGGGATGTCTTTAAAATACAGGCTTAACATCCAGTTCAGGAAAGAAAATGCAGATGGCATCACAACAAACAGCCTTGCTCTGTGTAAACTTGCACTGCTGACAGAAATCCTGGTTCTGCACAGTGCAGAACATCTGATTAATCTCAAATATCGGCTCAATTAAAATTCAAATACGAGCATTATCATATCTGACATGATTACTAAACTTGAGATGGGCTTACTAGTGTGCCTAAAATTAATCCTATATGTGCTTAAATTCATTGCTGAACTGAGGACAAAATAAAGAAGAATGATGTATTAATCCACATGTCCTTTGGCCCAGATGCTTCCTTTTGGAGTACACTTCAGTTTGGAAATTTGCTTTAAACCATCAGGATAGCTATTTCTGGGGTAAATAATACAGACACTATCTTTTTTTAGTAATGTAAGTTTCCCTTTTGCCAAAGTTCAGTCACTGAAAAACCAAGCAATTTTAATGCAGCGCAAATGTGGGAGGCAAACATCCAAAGGACCACATGGATCCTGCCCCACACATTCCTTTAGAACAAACAATTTAAAATAATGTAAAACCAGGGCCATAAACTGGTAATGCTTCTCTTCTGCTTTATTTGCAACATAAAACAATGCCAACTTTAACTTGGACTTGGTCTAAATGTAGGGGTTTTGCCAAAATAGCTGTCAGAATGATAAAAAATTCCTTGCATGCAGCTACAGCCACACTGGCAAAAGCCCCGGAGTAGATGCCGTTATATTGGCAGAGTCCTTCGGCCACTTTAGCATATTCCATGAGAAAAGTGATTTAAGTTACACTCAAAAAGAAATCTGTGCTTGCCAATTCAGCTCTAAGGTGTAACTATACCAGCCAACTCTTTTAAGTGTAGACAAGGCATGGGTTTCTGGCACTACTCTCATTCCTTTAAAGCTAGATTTATGGGTTTGGTTACTATTGTGAGCAAAAACCAAGGGAGATTTCAGTGTATTTCACTCATGCTGGCAGTTTACAGATGTATCTAAACTCTGAATTCTGAATCAGTTAATTTATGTGTTGCCAAAAAGCAATGTATTATTTTGTGATGCATAGTGCTATTGTCCTGCTCTCGATAAAGCTAAAAGAAAAGAAAAAAGTACATTTTTCAGTATATTGTGTGACCTCTACATTCAATTATTTCCGAATAAGTAAGTTCTAGTACATTTAATCTGGATGATTAAAAGAAATGAAATGTGTTATTATATTTACAAATCAAGGGTGTTCCACAAGGCTCCTGCCTGCCTCAGTAGAGTCAGCTATTATGGTCACAGCTGGCTCCTGGGGGTGTTCCTCATGCCCAGGAGCTGTGACATCCACAGCAGGTTTGGCAGGCTGCTGCTGCTCATCCTGCTCCCTGGAGATCAGGTTTGGTCCAAACAGCACCTCATCCTTTCCTGGGACCCAGTGTTGTTAGTCTGGCAACTAAGGCATTTTACTTTTCTAAGTGTCTACTTGATTAGCACATGCAAAACCCACGGCAGTACACAGTGTTGTTTGCTAGCAGAATGCATAACTAATATTTCTTTTTGTATTCTCAGCTACACTTTCAACAGTCAAATATTGTGTAAAGGTTAAGCAGCAGAAAATTTTCCCAACGGCAGCAAAGCATTCTGAGAGACAGACAAGTGCACTTACACCATCAATTTACCTTAATACTCATAAAACTGTGGTAAATTTTAATGGAAAAGCATTTTCTGGCATTGTCAGGGATGGAAGAAGGATCCTGATGCAGTGGCTCAGTCAGAGTTTGTATTCTGTGAAAGCACCGACTTTCTCAGATAGAAAGAGCATATTGCTCAAATGCACCTACCAAGGGATATGGGAAAAGTGTGCTCTGTAATAATGCAGGAGTGAGGCAAGGTTAAAACCATAACAGTGCAGTGCATAAAAGGTGGTTGTCATGTAAGTTATGTCCTCCATACCCATTTAAGATGAAATGACTCATTTTAAGAAGAATAACTGGAAAGTTTATGGCCAAACCTTGGTGACCAGCAAAAAGATGAGCCAGCATTGTGATGCCATATAAAGGATGCCTGCCACTCCTGAAAGACTGTGTGCTTTTGATAGTTAAAGAACCAGAAGGGACTGTTGCCACAGTGTCAAACATTCTGCCTTGATTTATACCCCGATCTGGGCAGTTCCCATTTTCCCAATCAGACAGATTACACAAACCCTGACAGATACAATATTTAAACATAGACTACAAAGCTGGTATCAGCTGGAAAAACTTGGGATCTAAACCAATGTCATACATGAACTGGAGTTTTCTGGCAGATTTTATTGGCATTTTATCACAGGCAGAGCAAGGTCTTTTTGTTGTTAAAGAATGTGGCTGTTATATCCCTATTACAAAATACTCTCAGCTTCAGGCAACCTCACAGTCCGTGCTGCTTCTCCATCTCAAGTCCCCAGCTATTTAGCCAAACACTATTTATTTTACTAAATCATTCATTAGAGCAGTAGATAATGACAAAAAACCCAAACAAACAAGGGGAGGCAGAAATACCTGACATATTTATCCAAGTCCCTTTTTATCACATAACTAATATTTAGAAAGTGCGGTCGTATTGTCTTTGGTGCTTCTACAAGAACCTTTCCTCTCTATTTTTTTTTTAATGCACCTGGATAAATACCAACCATTCCCATGTTTGAATTAGCAGAAAAAAATCATCTGTTTTGATGAATATTCTGCACTTTTGGAGTAATGCTGTGATAAATGAATACCATACTCCTATCCTGGCACAGAACAAAATTCTGCTTCATGCTATGCTATAATATGTAATTGTACAGTGTTGTGTCATTTGAAAGTGGAATTTGTTTACCATACTTCATTATTACAAAACATGTCTCTCCTAACAAGAGTGTGGTTTAAAGAAATCATTTGCTGTTTAATGGCAAATGTCTCGTGCTGGTGTTACTGACAGGGTTTTCAACATAAAAGAGACGTAACAGGCCCATTTTACACTGCCAAAGTCCTGTTATCACTTTACAACTCCTTTATACTTCTAAAGGACTATGAAGGAGCTTTAGAGTAAACAGCAGTCTTGGCCTGCCTTTCATCTGTGGTCTGTCAGTGACACGGAGCTGTGTGCAAGCCCAGTGGGTCAATAGGATATTAACTCGGGTTAAATGTCACCAGCACCGTTCTGTCTGCAGAATGACAGGCTTTGTGAATGGGCCATGCTGCTCATTTTTCCTGCTGAATTCACAGAGGGTTAAGTGCATAATTGCACGGAATACAGAATATTTTTAAATATTTGGTTGTGAGTTATTAAGAACACTACATGTAGTCATTCCTATCGAGTAGTTTGACATTTTATGCTCATAATGTGTCTGTCCCCTTTTCTTCTCACATATAGTTATGGTGTACTTTGGCTAATACTTAGAGTCATGTTCCACATGTGATTTATTTATACCCAAAATGTAAACATAATGAAATTTGGGATAACATGATTTATAGCAGACACGTAAATGCAGCTTGCAGTAGCATAAAAGGCAGCTCCACGAGCGGCGGCTGCAGCAGCTGTGTGTAGATAGCCACCTTGAGGATCAGCAGAGCATGACTTGGGGTTACTGCGTGCTCTTCTGCAAAATGAGGAAATGTAAGGCATAAATCTTAGCATATTTTCAATGCTATTTATTGTTTAAAAATTAAATGAGACTTTGAAATGCAATTTTGCTTTTAAGGAACTAGGAGGAAAGATTAGTGTGAGCATTCATTCCATAGTAGATGGAATCTCAGTGTTTCTTCAGGAGTTTTTGGAAACTCTGCTGGTGTCTGTGTCCTTTCCATCTTGCACATACCCAGGCAAATAAAACCCCGTGTCCTGCCTTCCCACCTTCCTAGCAAAAGCCTTGGTAGTGACTCACAGAGCTTCAGAGCTTAGAAACGGGCACTCCAGCCCTAATTTGGGGCTGCATTGGATCTGCTTACTGATTGTCTCTGGATTCTGGAGAGCTATAGGGAACAGGATTAACTGGAGGATTAACCTTTACTTTAGCTAATGTTGAACTGCACATGTTATTAAATTACATAAAAACAAAAATTAAGGGAATGCTACAGATGCTAAGAAACCAGGGAAGTGTTTATTTACGTGACAATATTACTGTAACCTCCTGCTGTACAGAATCATATGCTGTATCCTTAAAAGATGCTTCTTTGTAGGAAGTCCACTTCTAGAAGTGCAAAACTTTAGAAATATTTTCAAAATGCAATTTAAAGCACTAGTTTAGAATACTACATGAACAAAAAGAAATTTTCTCTAAAATAAATGTTGTTTTTTGGAAATGCTGAATGCGTGAATAGAGTATTTAAACATAACTGCCCTGTTGAGAAACTCCCTTCTATTCCAGAGCTCATTCTCATTGATAATTTAAGCAGAGCTCACTATCTATAAACAACAGTGTTGCTAAGTGGATAAAATAGCGCAGCATTCAGATGACAGGCACAATCAAAAGTAGGTCGGTTAAAGAGGAGCTACATTTGGCTTTTATTAAATGAAATATTCAGCAGCATTACTTCACTTTCCTGGGAGTAAAACCCTTTGAAAAGCGGGTACTGAAGCCAGACCGAAGCCTGGAGTTCGCGAGCAGGCTCTGGGATCCCTGTGGCCGCCGCTCCACCGGGACGCTCGGAACGCCCCGAGCTCACCGCGCGGAAAGGTGCGGGCTGTGCAGGGGGAAACGCCTCCCTTGCGCATCGGCTCGGCTGAAACCGCTGCCGGCTCCTTCCGAGCGCACACGGAGCGCCGGTCATCGACCCCGGCGGGAGCTTCGTGACCGCACCTCCCGAGGAGCCCCTCTGT
>VZTG01008759.1:857604-885233 GCA_013397845.1 Melanocharis versteri | reverse complement strand
CGGGCCCTGCTGGGCCTTACCGACACTTCAGCCTCACCCGCCGAGCAGCGCGCTGGCGACTCAAGAAGTGTTTGGGGACTTTCCTTCCCCGTCCTGCGCAGAGCTGCCCGGGGAGGAGAGAAAATGCTCAGGTCTGGGGGGAGGAGGATAATTATTCTCCAGAGGTGAGCCTTGCGCGGAGCCGTGCGGGTCGCACGGACGTGTCTTGCCGTGAAACACTCCGCGAGAGAAACAAGTGACATATGATATTCGGTATCATTTCGGGATCTGAGCACACGTATTTCATGTTTTGGGGAGGACTGGCCGCAGGGTATCTGCAGAGCGGCCGTATTGGCAAATCTCGTAACGCCACAGCATTCTGGCCCTTGAGAATGATTCCTGTTTTTTCCTCCTACGGGGATTATTTGTATCAGATTTATAACGCCGAACACAGCTGCAGGTGCATTTTCTTTTAGGAATCATGTTACCAGTATGAACATCTTTGTATCAGGCTGTGTCAACCGCTGTTTTGAGAAACAGTTTCTATTTCTTCCACTCATGGCTTGTATTGCCGACATGTAATTCTGTGTACATTGAGTTGCAACTGAATTTCCTTGCTCCTAGTTTTAACCTTACCAGGAAAATTGCTAATGATCTGTTGAAGAACAGAACTTTGCATCTCAGCTGATTAAATTATTTTTCGTATTAAAGTGGAAGTTTTTTTAAGAAAGTGTACCGTTTATTTTAGCCTTTTCGTTTTATACTCTGAATCAGAGCCACAGACATGGTGTGTTCATTCTGAAACCCGATAGCTGGTTTAAACATCTCTATATAGTTCATCTAAGGCTCCTGCCTTAGAACAGAGTTCTTGAATTTCAGAGCAAACTGTTATTCTGAGGAGATGTCTCTGTAGCGACAACAGTGACTCACGACAGAGGAATAAAGGAAATTAGGGAAGCTTTGAAGTAAGGGAGCTTACGGCCTACCCCTAACATTTTTTTAAATGTTTTTTTTTCTTCCAAAGTATGTCGTGTTGCAGTCATAACTGTGTTTTGCCTGTTTCTCCCCAAAGTTGTAGTTGCTGCTGTGTTGTGCAGTGCAGTGATGACTTTTTGGTAAGGATTAAGTTGTTTGGTTTCCAAGTTAATCATACAGTGGTCTAATAGTTTATTCTGGTCATAATCTGATAGGACTATGCTGTTTGTTCAGCAAAGCTTTTACTTTACTCACAGAATTTCATGGGAAATGGCTGTAAAAAATAATCCTACAATCAGTGGTGTATGTAGATGTATTTTTGATACATTGCCAAAACTTAATGTCCTTTTAACAAGCTTTTCTGTGCTCTTAAAATAATAATTTATCAATTGTGTTATTCTAAAAGAAGGGTATTTGGCTTTTAAAGCTGTATGGGACAGTGGTTGTAGATAAGTTTTTAAAGGAAGGCATTTTTATATAGTGATAATGAACTCTTTCAGAAAGGAAAGCCTTTTGGTACTATAGCCAGTGGGTTTAGTAACATTTCTGTGGATGAGTAGGGCTTTGAAAGACTGACCACACACCACATAAAGTTATTACATAATTTAAATGCAGCTGTTGACATGTTTTCACAGTGAATTCTTTACTTCTAAACATGTGAAGATTGGGTTGTTGCAGCAATGGACTTGCGAACAAGATATACTTACTAAAATATAGGTATAATAAAGCTTACTTTGAATAAAATTTCTCAATTCATCTTTTTTAAGCTGTTGAACAGACTTCCTCTTTTAATATATTATTTCTATGCATACTTACTAAAATTAAAATTATTTATTTCTGTAAATGAAGTAGGAAAAATCAGTATCCCTACAATGTCAGGGATGTCAAACTGTTGTTTGCGGTCTACTGAGGATTGAGAAACTTCGTGGAATAGCCCAAAAAAATAAGGAAAGTGAAGTGTGTCAGCTTTTGAAAGCTGAGAACATAAAATGGGACTATGAAGAGCAAGACAGGATTTTTTTCCCATTGTGAAAAAAGTAAGGGGAGAGAACTAGTCAGAACTTGTATGAAACTCTTATTTTGCTGTCTGAGTAGACTTAAAAAAACTAATGGTGATTTAATTGTGTTTCCATGTAAGGCAGGAGGGGGGAATCCTGCTGTGTTCTTCATCAATGTCCACATAAACTGTTTCAATCCCATGCTCACACCATTTTTTTGTTAATCATCAACAAACATTAAAGCCCATTTATGTGTATCAAATGAAAGTGAGGAAAAATATTTTTTAGCTTGAAAACACGTGGAGGGTCTGCCAGACTTTGCTTCAGTGAGGTCTGAAACCGTGTAGATCCTGCCCCTCAGATGTTCATTACTTTGCAGATGGAAACACATTAAGCCACAGAACTGCTGTGAGCTGCTGCAGTGTGGAAGTGTGGTGGTGACACTGACAGCCACGTGTCACATCTGTGCAGACGAGGAGCAGGTTTGAATGTCTGGATGGCACAAGAGCCTCACCAAAGCAGCACAGGAATGTGTGAGTTCCTAGGGACTGAAAGATGAGACTTTGCCCAAATTTCAGGTTGTTTGTAGTTACTACTTTTCTTTGAGGGAAGAGTTTTGGTAAATACTCTATCGGTTTAAAAAGATGAGGAAAGTAATTATAGGACAACTGGATTTCATTGCTTTCCAATAGCTTCTGAAACTGGGTTCAAACAGAGGAGGAGAAATAGCCATAGATTTTGTGTTATTTGAATGCTGTTAGAGAAAAGTTGTGGAGAAATAGGGTACCTAGGCACAAGGACAAAGATTATTTGCCTTTAGGTGCTGAAATTAAATCCATAAATAGTCATTGAGATTGTCCTTTAACTGAATGAAAACTGTGGCATCACAGATTGGAAACAGGAAAGTTTACATGACAATACATTCTGAACTTGTATACTGCCCTTTGCTGTCATCCTGAGAAGAATAAATGCTGCAAAGGTACTGCAGATCTTTCTTCATGTATCCAGTATGATCTAAACTACAGACACATGCTCAAAGAAGTATTTTCAATTTGTTCTTTTTCCTTTCATTGGTTGTGAACTCTAGTTCTTAAGATGATGTTTAACTAAGGTGTTTGCTTCCATGGTATTTTAATAATTGAAAGTGAGGTATTTCTTACTTTGTTGAAGTGAATTATCTTTCTAGAATAATAAAAATAAGAGCCTTCAATTTTTTTCTGAAAATTGCATGTTGCAATGCTGGCACAATTTGGTTTTCATATATTGTATATTACTGGAACTGTCCATTTCTATTAAAGAAATGGCTGTTGTAAGTTCCTAAAGTTCTCATTTTCTGCTGCTCTATTTTGTCAACACAATTTTCTGCTTCACTAAATCAAAATGTTATGCAGGATGACAGATGCAGTACACTTTGTCAGAAATAAGTAGTCGCTAAGCATAGGAAAAGAGCTTTGTAGTGGAAAGTTTCATTAAAATATTGTTTGTAAACTGGAGCAGGTTGTTTATTCATGTTCATTTGCACTTCAGTTTTCCTTTTGCTTTCACTTATATGTGTTTTCTTTGTTTACTGCATTTCATTTCATGTTTTCCCCAACCCGTTTTTTCAAGGAACCAGAGAAGGAAGTGAAATACACAGCAGTAAGGAGCAGAAATGGGTAAATGGGTCTGTCCATGATCAGCAGTACAGTGCCTGTTCTGGGACTGTGGTCACTGCCTTGCATTTTGCTGAACTCTGATCTGTATGAGGAATGAGTCTGGTCACAGATTTAAATTGGTTTTTTGTTTTACTTAAGACTAGCTGTACTTACCCAATTCAATTTTGTCTTTTTTTCTTTTCTTTTTATTCTAGGCTTCCTGCTCTGAATGTGTTTCTTTGCAAAATGAATATTGCATTGTTTGACAAAGATTGGACCCTCCAGTAGAATTTGGAAAGATCACTGCACATAAATCAAGAGCTTATTTTTCTCGAAGACTTCTGTGCAGCTTTAAAAGTTTTAATCACAATGAATTCAGGCTTATGGAGTCAAGAAAAAGCAAGTTCATCCTACTGGGAAGAGCGGATCTTTTACTTGCTTCTCCAAGAATGCAGTGTCATAGACAAGCAGACTCAAAAGCTCTTGAAAGTGCCCAAAGGTAGCATTGGGCAGTTTTTTCAAGACCGTTCTTCTGTGGCACACTCCAGAAATATCCCATGTAAAGGCAAGAAACTGCAGATTGGATTAAAGATTCTGGAACAACCTCATGCAATCTTGTTTGTGGATGAGAAGGATGTTATAGAAATAAATGAAAAACTAGCTGAGTTGCTTCTGGCTATTACTAACTGTGAGGAAAGATACAGTTTGTTTAAAAGCAAGAGCAGGTTAGCTAAAGGCGTCCAGATAGATATTGGCTCACCTGTCAGAGTACAGCTGAGATCAGGGGATGAGAAATATCCTGGAGTTGTTCGCTTCAGAGGACCCTTAATGCAAGAAAGGTCCCTAGCAGGGATATACTTTGGAGTAGAGTTGCTGGTAAGTTACTTGCTAAGAGGTAGTACCAGATATACTTGATGAGGTGAGCTAGATAAATCTTCAGTATAAGGAGGAAGTCCTAATCATTTTTTTTTCTAGAAGCATAGTTACCCCTAAAAACCGTAACCTTCAGTCTTCTGATAAATACTTTTATCTGAACGTGCCATATCACATCAGCCTTGTAATCTCCATGTTGAGTGAAGCTTGATGTGGTGCATGGGCTGGCAGAAAGACTTGAACATACTCTGAGTCCTCTAGCCCAGAAAAATTTAATTCATAGAACCGTGGGATGGTTTGGCTTGGAACAGACCTTAAATATCATCTAGTCCCAAAACCCTTGGTATGGGCAGGGACACCTTCCACTAGAGCAGGTTCCCCAGAGCTCCATCCATCCTGGCCTTGAACACTGCCCTGGATGGGGCATCCACAACTTCTCTGGGCAAAAATGCTTACATCCCTGTCATGGTGATACCTGACTCTCAGATTTCTGTTGAGTACTTTGCTTTCCTGTGTCAGGATACAGTCCGTAAATACAGGGTTGGATTTTAGGGCTGCTGTTTTTGTAGATCCCTAAAAGTCCAATGGCAACTAGTTAAAATAGAAAATATATCTGTTGTCTGCTCCTTGTGAGATGTTTCTGCAAAATTAATGCCAATCGTAAGCTATTGAAGGATTAGGTTCAGGAGAATTCTCCTCTTGTTGTAGAAGTATACTTTTCAAATATACTCTTTAAACTTTTCCTGAACTCTTTGTAATTCCCACTGAGAACCTCAGGGAATATCAGGCCCAAGTGTTTCTGAAAATCATCTCACTTTACATGGCATATAAGTGGAATTTTTCAATGCTTAGCATTATGTCTAGTATGAAGTAGTCTTGTCTTGATATGGCAAAAATTTCATAATTGAAGCAAAATTTGCACCTGAAGAAAACATGCTTCTCTGAGTATAAAGGCTTCTGCCTGCAGCTACTCTCTAATCTAGTGACACTTGCTCTTTATTCCCTGAAGATACACAGTTTGTGTATTTGCCACAGATTCTGACAACAGAATCCTCTCAATATAATCATAGTTCATCAGGAAAATTCTTAATGCAATTTGTCCAAAACACTGGATTACATTTCTGCATTTTTACTAGTCTGTTTTTCACAAAATACGTGGTTTGGTTTTTTTATCTTTTCTTTTTTTTTCCTTCCTCTTCTTCCTCCTCTGACACTTAGGAAGAAGGTCGCGGTCAGGGCTTTACTGATGGACAGTACCAAGGCAAGCAGCTTTTCAGATGTGATGAGGATTGTGGGGTTTTTGTTGCTTTGGACAAGCTGGAGCTGGTGGAAGATGATGACAATGAACTGGAAAGTGACTATGCAGCTCCAGTTGACGCAATGCAGGTAGAACTTCCTCCTCTGGAGATCAACTCCAGGGTTTCTCTGAAGATAGGAGAGAGTATAGAGTATGGGACAGTTATATTCTGTGATGTCTTACCAGGAAACGAAAGTTTAGGATACGTTGTTGGAGTGGACATGGTAAGAAAATAATCTGACTTTAATAACTTCTGCATGTGTGTTAGCTAGTGAATGACATGCACGTAGAAGAACAAACATTATCCACAAGCTACTTCAGCGGAGGCTGACCTAAAATGGGGAATAAACACTGTGTTCAAAGATGCCCTTGGTGGTAATTGTTTCTTGGCATCAGGTAAATGGGTCCTATTTGATGCTGAACAGTTCAGGTGAAATACTCTGCTTACTCTGAGGAGCCTCCACTGAGCTACTTGCCATGTTAGGTGTCAGTCTTGAAGTCATGGAGTCGAGTGTTCGTCTTGTGAGACTGGCTTTGTTCTGCCTGTTAAAAAAGTAGGCTGGATGTCTTTTTCTTTTGTTAGCCATTTTGAAAAGCTTTTTTTTCATGTAGCTGTTTTGTTTGGCTTTGTTCTACCTTAAAAGTATGAGTTTCAAGTACAAAAATTGATCTTTCAAGAAAATGTGAAGCTTGTCATTAAAAATTATTTCTAGCAACGTGAATTTTTAAAAATGGACAGCTTTTAAAGTTTTGGTAGTTCAAGATTGTTCTGGTTTTGTAGGTTAGAGGCTTCCATTTTCTTGGTTGCATTAGCTGTTCCCTAAAAATGCACTGGAATTGCTCTAGCTTGTTTATCGATAATGTTTTTTGGAAGAAAAATGCTTGTTAAAGTAGGAACTATTTCTCAAGAGAGCAGGTTTTAAGCTTTTGTCTTTAAAGACTGTAATGTTTGCCTATTCTATATACAAAATTAACTACAGGAAAAAGTAGATATTGTCAAACCTTTCATTTTCCTACTTTTTGTATTCCTAAAGACATATGTGTGTACTCAGTGTGATGTAAATCTTCTTTTGGGATACATGTAATGTGTTTTTCTATTTTTAGGATAATCCGATTGGAAACTGGGATGGAAGATATAATGGAATACAGCTGTGCAGTTTTGCAAGTGTTGAAAGTACACTTCTTTTGCATATCAATGATGTTATTCCAGGTATGCCCTGCTTTCTTAACCTGAAGGCAGACTTTGATAACATCTAGGACATCCTCCACCTAGGCACAGTTACATGATTAAAACAATACTGCAGAATTAATGCCCTAAATTCACTTGAATTACCTTCTGTGTTATACTTCTCTTCAGTTTCCCCCTCCTTTGGGTTACAGTCTCATGAGTAGAAAAGCTGTAATACTGAACACAATTTCTGTCAAATTGTATAGTATTTACAGTACTATGCAGTGTGCAATATTCATGAATATGTGAGTGTCTGTAGTGGGAATCTTTTCCATGGACTGTTGTTCCGTTTACTCCAGGAGTTCAAATATCTTGATCAGAAAGCTGTTCTTTCTGTGCTTGAAAGGTGTTGACAGTATTATGTGTGCATTCTGTGAATAAATACTTGGAAACGCCTGTCAATGGAACTGTCAAGACTGTGGAAAAATTCATTGCAGTAATTCACTGAATAGTGTTAACTTGTAACAACTACAGTTCCCTGATTCCTTTCCTGAAGAAAGAAAAGTTTATACGAGACTTTTGTTTGGGCTCTATCTCTGGGCAGGTTCTAATGAGTCTGTAGTCTGTAACTGTTGCTCGTACTCTTCAATTTGACTGACTTTTCCTATGTCTGCCTCCTACTTGCTGGTTTAGTTGAGATACATGTTTTTGCACGAATTTTTTGCTCTTCTCTGGAGAATTCACGGGGACTTCTCCAATTTTTGAAAAGAGCATTTATTGTAGATGTATTGGTAGAAAAAAAACCTTAAAATTTCTTGCATCTGTTTCCCATAATGGAAATACATACAGACATTGAAGGATGTGAAGTCAACCTATTTGATATGTTCGAGAAGTAATGGTAGACTTGGCAGTAAGCGATTGCTGATGTGATAAAAGCAAATTGTATGCACATAAAATGTTGGTTTTATGCCAAACAAGGCTTTGTTCCACTCAGTGTTAAAGCTTGTGATGGCAGAGCTTGGTTCAGTTACATTTGGAGGGGAACTTTGTGTAACATAGTGAAAACATAGAAAAGGGAAACTAATACTCTCTTCATGTCTTAGAGACTGTGTCACAGGACAGGAGACCTCCCAAGCTTGCCTATACCTCAAGAAGTGGTGACAAAAGTGTGTTCAATCATAGTAAGCCAAAGGCTATAGGTATGTATGGGAAGGGATTTTCTTTACTTACGTAAGATCACAAAATTTTGTTGCTTGCAAAAAGGGATTGTCTTTTCTGTCAGTTGATTTATTCGAGTTCATAGAATTATCAAGGTTGGCAGAGACCTTTAAAATCATCAAGTCTAACTGTAGTTAAAAGTGAAATTTCTCTGAAGTTGAGTGTTAGTATGAATTTATTTAATCATTATAAAGATGGTAGACGGTTTAAGATTGCTCAAACTGCCTTCATTTTCATGGAAAAGCGTTTGAGGTTTAACAAAATTTTGAGACCATAGTACCTAGTTGTCCAGTATCACCTGGTCAGGGCTGCATTCTCTTTCTCTGGAAGTGTGGGGTGTGTTTATTGTTTTGTTTTGTTTTTTAGTAAATCTAGTTTGCTGTTGTCTTCTTGCAGAACTAGAAATTTCAAAATTGTTAGCCCAGGAGCAGATCTACTTAATAAGGACTTATTAATTTTGCTGTGATTCAAAACCAGAACTGAATTCCCAAAATATAAACTTCCTTGACTCTGTTTTTGTCCAGCTCTGAGACCCTCCCAGCAAAAAAAAAAAAAAACAACAAAACAACAACAACAAACCAAACTGAAAGAGAAGCAATTTATCTCTTTTTTTTTCTTTTTTTTGAAGGCAGAAATCTAAATTCAGTGTATTTTGAGTTTACTAGTGGCTACATTGGGTAGTAGAATACTAATAACAGTCTGTTCTGTAAGCTGTCATCTTACCCAGCATTGGATGCTGGCAGAGATGATCTTCACTGTAGTAACTGTGGTTATATGTTGGCACATGTTATAGAATTGGAACTGGATCAGTAATTTATTTCCCTACTGTGAAATTTTAGTGCTTTAAAACCAAAACCCACCTACTGTAACTGTGTTGCAAGTACTTTCTTATATCCATAGTTTATAGTCATGAAAAATTTGCTCTTGAAAGGTATTTTCTGCCTTCTTTTCAGCTTGTTGACTTGAAATTTCGGTTCAGAGTGTATGTTGGTTTGCTGTAGACTTCTACCTTGTTGTAAGCTTAGAACTGTGTTAGCCTTGGTGGGAGAATTTACTCCTTTGTGGAAAGGCAGTTGTGTCTTCTTGAAAGTGTAGTAACAAATTTATACTCTGAAATAAGAGTGTAAGTGACCTTTTGTAAATAGAGATTAATCTCTCCAATAAAATATGTTGTTTTCCAGGATCTACCTCTGAACCTGGAAATAGAAGCAGATCTGAAGTCTTCTACACATTAAATGGCTCATCAGTTGACTCTCAGCCTCAAACAAAAACAAAACCCCCATGGTATATTGATGAAGGTAAAGAGAGAGGATAGTTTTTTATATGTTTTAAAAACCCACAAAACAAAACTAGAGTGTATTATGTTCTTCAAATAAAACAAGGATGAGATTAAATGTAAAACAGTTGGACTGTGTTGTCTTAGTGGAATACATACTGCATCATAAAAAGCATCTTGAAACCCCTGTGAAAATGTGCTCTGTCTTGGTGTGACCTGTGGTTTTATCCTGCATGTAGGAGATTATGTTCTTGGCAACTCATGTGCAGCTCTGTGGGAATGCACATGTCTCGCGGGCAGAATAAAAGCTGAGGCTGGGATGGAAGACGTGAAGCTATTCCTTGTAGCTGAGTATACAGAGTAATTGTATTTTGCCTGTCTTTGTAGCTCATACTACAGACCCGAGGGAGCTGTCATATTCTGCCATGCCAGCTAATCAGTCTGGAAGTGGGAGTGGGGAAATTATCTAAGTATACATGGGTTTTTTTCTGTATTTTTAAAAAGCTCTTTCTGTAAAATCTCTCTTTTGGTTTTTAAAAGTATGAGTGCACGTACTTAAAGGATTGCATATCTTGATTTGCTTCCAGACCTATTTTTTTTTTTCTTTCCTGGTAAACTTTAGAAAAGTGTGGCTAACTGGCTTAGTGACTGAAGGGGTAAATACTAAACTGTTAATTTACGCTTGAAACCTATAGCAGCAGTAGCCCCTGAATTCCTTGAACTACAAAAGAAATTGGTTTAAAATTGTTCTTGGTTGTGTAACAGATGTCTTTCTTTTAACATTTTTAAAGACATTAACTTCATTTAATGAAACACGGGGAGAATAGGTGAAGATGAAGAGGCTTTTCTTCTGTGAATACCAGTTGTGTATTAAAGACTCTTCCAACTCAGGGTATTCTATGACTATTTAGAGAGATGAGAAAAGACAGAGTGCTTGTGTTGTTACAGGTAGTTGTGTTCTCTTTTATCAGGCACTGCGTTGGTCGTGACATATTTAAGTCCTTTGTTCTTTATAGACGCTGATAGATCCCTTGTATTAGAACCAAAGTATGTTGTGATAGAATCAGGGGAATAAGCACTCTTCCATTTGTGGAAATAAGCCCATTTCCATATCTGCAAGCAATTATTTATGTCTCTATAAACTGTGAACCAAATCATTTCCTCAGTCACAATGACCAATGAGCTCTTTCTAGTTTTGCCCTTTACAGTCATAATCCTTGGGGCTGTTGACTCATGTTCAAAGAAAAAGCCTCATGTGAGGATGAAAATAAAGATTTCAACCTAAACCTACCTGTAGTTTCCAACATCTCCTTTCTCTGTGCTGTTCATTTCTGTTGCTTGTGGTGGGACTGTAGCAGTGTCTGCTCAGTCAGTTCTGTGTCTCCAGTGTTGCCAAGTGACAAAAGTCTTTCTAAATGTCCCCAGCTGTTAGTGCTTCCCACCTGTTACATCAGATGTGGCTGGTTTGAGAGCCAAGTCTTTCCTTTTTTAATACAGGGAAAAAAAACCCCAACACATACTAACATCTTGGTTTTGTTTTTGACAGCTGCTGAAGACCCTTCAAAGTCACTTACTGATTCATCTCCTGGATTTGGGCATTCTTCACCACCACTGCAGCCACCTTTAACAAACTCTGTGTCTACAGAAAACAGATTTCACTCCCTCCCCTTTAGCTTGACAAAAACAACAAGTACTAATGGTACTATTGGACATAGTCCTCTCTCTTTATCTGTTCAGTCAGTCATGGGTGATGTGAATACTACAGCTACCCAGGAGAGTCCATCAACAGCAAGCCCAATTGGAAACTCACATGGTCTTGAAGCAGGTTCCTTGGCTGAAGTTAAGGAAAATCCTCCTTTCTATGGAGTAATCCGCTGGATTGGCCAGCCCCCTGGAGTAAATGAAGTATTAGCAGGACTGGAACTGGTAAATATAAATTCTAGTTCATATTAATGTTAGTTACTAGCTCTGTTTCTCAGAGCTGGTGCCTGTATATGCTGCAAAAGCAGCCAGACTGGGGGATTTGCCCAAACAGGTTTGCCATGTGATCTCCTTAGAGCTAAATTCTTTGATAAGCTCTGACTTTTGTGGCTGCCCTACACCTTACCCTGTTAACAGGCTTTGAGATGTGCTTGTATCACAATGGGCAATGGAATTTGTAGGACTGATCACTTCCTTGCTTTAAAGGAGTGTCCTTTGCTTATATTATGGAGATTGTAACTGAAAAATGAAATTTAAAGGACCTTTGAAATGGAAATTTATATAAAATTCTCTAGCTGTAGTAGTCTTTGTTGAATCTAATTTTTTGTTGTTTGCTTCTCAGCAAACAGGCAGTCAGAGTGATGACTGTCAGAGCCGTAAGACTGGTTTTGAAAATTGACAGTAGTGATATTGTTGATTTGACAGCCATGTGCTTTATGTGTTTCTGTGGGCCCTTTGTAAAAAAATACCACAGTTGCCTCAAACGTGAATTGCTGTTGTGTACTGACATCCCTCTGGGGCAGCTGCTGCCAAGGTTGTGGTGGGGTATCACTTAAGTTAATGTGTACGTACTTAGGGAGATGGGGTTCTTTCTTTGGGATAATGTTGTTCAATAAAATATTACATAAAGCAGTGTAAAATTATGTTCAACACAAGCAAAGTATGTGAGAATGTGACTGGAATTCCAGCTGTTACAAAAAAGTCCTGATCTTTGTGAGTGTTTTGGGTGAAGCTGAAGCCACAGTTTGCCACAGGCATTCTGGGACTGCTCCTTAGGGTGTCATGCATTAACCTGGGTGCCACTCATGCACTTCTGCATTAAAGCCTAGCTGTTGTTAGTAAGCAGGCAATATACCTTAAATCATGTTCTCAAAGATAACAGCTTGTTGTTGTTCACTCCTAGTTTGCGTTGTCTCTCCTTGATGTACATTTTGTGTGTTTTGAAGCAGGCATTTTTCTTGTGCAGCCAGGTCACACTGAAACTGTTCACACTACCCCATGCTCAGTGATTTTAATTAGGTGGTAAAAAGTGCTCTTTCTAACTACGGAAGGAATCTGGACTAGGTTAAACTCAGTCTCTCCTCCCACCTCCCTCGCACTGCTTTTTGTTTTCTTTTGGATGGAGTGAAAGTTTAGGCATGAAGAAAGAAACCTGCAACTCTTAATTTTCTCGATATATCCGGTTAAACAACACCTCAGCTGAGACTTTGGATACTAAATTGCAGAAACAACGTGTATCATGCTTCAGAGTGGCAGAAGGGTGACTTGTGGGTAGATACTTTATCAAATGTCTTACGGCAGAATTGTAGAAATAAGAATAACAGTGAATTCTCACTTGAATTTTCAGGAAGATGAATGTGCCGGCTGTACGGACGGAACATTTAAAGGAACTCGATACTTCACTTGTGCTCCAAAGAAAGCTCTTTTTGTTAAACTCAAAAGCTGCAGGCCAGATTCCAGGTTTGCCTCACTCCAGCCCGTTTCCAACCAGATCGAGCGCTGCAACTCTCTAGGTACTGAGCCTCTGCTTATTTCTTGTTTATCAGCTGGGAACTGGCCAGGGCTTTGGTTTCTTTCATTCCTGCAATAAGTTCTTTGTATTGAACACTTGGAAATCTGTACAGGTATTACTCAATTGAGATTAATGAATAGAAGATCAGCCTGTACAGAATGCAGAGATTCTTGAATTATTCTTTTATGCCTTAAAACAGGAAAGTGTTCGTATATTTAAAGAAATGTCATAAAATTAGGGGATTTTTTTCTCATGATGTATGCTTTTTACTTTAGAAGTTATAAAACAATCTTGCTGAAAATGATATTTGCAACTCTAGCATTATATGATTGCATTATCAGAAATAAAGGCAGTTATTTTTCTATAATCTGTAACATCAAATTATTTTATTCTCTAAATATTAACAGAGAAAAGCATGTATTTTTATGATGGAAGTTAGTGGTGAAAAACTCTTTTTTCCCTAACTTCAAGTATTTTAGATTTCTTGGGTCATGTTGTATTGCCTGGGACAACAGCAAAGAAAAGTGTCTGATGCTTGTAAGATAGTGTGAATGAGGCATTTGTAATGAAAAGAGAACTTCATTCCTGCTGGATAAAATTAATTCAGTGCTTCAGGCTTTCTGAAGCTCTCTAGTGTGGAATGTAAGGCCTTGTTCACTCTCTGGAAGACAGTGAGTCTCAGCTATAATAAAATTATATTCTACTCCAGAGAAGGAATGCTTACACTAAGGAAGCAACTTAGCTATAAAACATTAATAGGAAAATCTCAAGGGGGATAAAATTTGAGGCTTTAAAGTGTCTTTTGAAAAAAAAAATTTCAGCCTTTGGAGGTTACTTAAGTGAAGTGGTAGAAGAAAACACTCCTCCAAAAATGGAAAAAGAAGGTTTAGAGACAATGATTGGAAAGAAGAAAGGTATCCAGGGTCATTACAACTCCTGTTACTTAGACTCCACCTTATTCTGGTAAGTTCATAATTTGTATAGTGGCATCCCATGCTAGAAATGCAGAACATGTGATCTTTGCTTGAGTGACTGTCTGTGTGTATTCCTGTGCAGCTCCCAGTGTCCTGTGCTGCAGTCCCTGTGCCCTCCCAGTGCAAGCAATGAAGTGCTGGTCGTGTCCAAACTGGACTGGCCCTTATGGACCTGCTTGTTTAGGCTGAGGGAGTCCCTGGCCTGTGCGTGGTTGAAGGATAAAGAGAGCACAGGCCAGGGGTGGAGGGAGGGAGATGCCTCTTACAGCTTCTTTGCAGAGTCCTGCCTGGGCAACTGGTTCTGCACTTTGTTGCAGAAAGGATACTGGGTTGGAGTGGATTTTGCTATTTAGTGCAGCTGTGTCCCCGTCCATAATTGCCTCTTTTTGAGTTTGTTTAGTTCTTTAATTCTTCTGTGGCTTTGCTTGGTTTGTCTTATGTTGCTCAGGCATCTCAATGGTCAAAACAACTTTCCTTTTCCTCTTTTCCTTCTAGCCTGTTTTCTTTTAGCTCTGTTTTGGACACTGTGCTACTCAGACCTAAAGAAATGAATGATGTAGAGTATTATAGTGAGACTCAGGAGCTGCTGCGGACAGAGATTGTGAATCCTCTGAGAATGTAAGTAGAGACAAGAACTGGTCTCTAGTCTAACATGGATTAGAGAGATCCTGCAGTGTTTGCATTCCTACTGCAAATCTGAGAAGTTTGGCTATCTGTTGCTACTCACTGTACTTTTTTTTAAGTATTTTTACTTTTTCTTCATAGCAAATTTAATCAGTGATAACTGGAAAGAGTTATTTGGTGATAAAATATTTTCACTAGTTTCTTACTTGCAAATGGATCAGCACAAAGCTATTGTAAAATTCCTACAAGTATGAATACAAAAGTAATGATAAATGCAAGTTTGACAGCATTCATATTTACATGTTTTTAATGCTGTTGTACTTGACAAGAAAATTATTTGGGTTGTCTTCTATGGAATTTCACTATTTGATAGATTTAGCAGGGCTTTAGAAGTTTCATTACTTTTTACATGTGGTCTGCAAGTGGCCAAAATGCTTTTATTAAAGTAACTTAATATGACCTTTATAATTTCTTAGGCACGATGAGCAAAGGAGATGCAACAAAAATCTCCATGAAAAGTTATTGTTCTTAAGCTTAACTTTTTTCAAACATGTGAATAATACAGCTGTAGTTCCAAAATTCTGTGGGCTGTCACTGAACAATTTATGACAAAGTTTTTATTTAATTGATGAATAAAAGCAGTGGCCCCTGAAGCCTTGTTCTTGTCAGGGAGTGTGTGCTTTGCCTGGGGTGTTCCAGGTGTCTGGATCAGGTAGGGTAGCAGGATGCACACTGAGTAGCAGAAATCTCAGGTGCCTGAGATGGCTGAATGTCTTACTGTCCTTTTACCATGCTTAAAACTTCAGGGGAAAAGACTGAATGCTCAAAGCCTCAGCTTCTTAGGTCAGCAGTACAGGTCTGTGTCTTTTTCTCAAATATTGAATTTTTTTTTGTTAACAACTCCCACAGTGCTGTTATTATGTGACATTCTGAAATGATGTATTAAGCGGTGCAAATTAGAGTGAAAACAAATCAAAAGTAATTGACTGACAAATCCGAAAACAGTTACCCTGGTAAGTTGATGATTAAAAATGCTCTTAAAGGTTATAAAAGAACACTGAGCACTGCATTAAATTTGTACTACATTAAGAAAAGTGGGAGTCAGATGAAATATGTGAAATCAGTATGTAGTTTTGAAGAAGGATTTCAGTATGCAGTTAAAGAAGGATTTGAGAACCTGTATTTCAGTATTTAAGTGGTTGGTTTTATATTTTTTTTGTACTTCTCTGACTTGATCATAAACTAGCTAATAGCTTATTAAACCCATTTATCTTAGATATGGATATGTATGTGCTACAAAAATAATGAAACTGAGGAAAATACTTGAAAAAGTTGAGGCTGCATCAGGATTCACTTCAGAGGAAAAAGGTAATGGGGGAGGTTTGCCTTTCTTTGAGACTTACAAGAATCTAATACGAAGGAACTGAGGAACCTTGCTATATAATTATACCAGAACAAATATTTTTCTGTGGCAATAGTGTCTCTACCAGAGATCTGAGTGGCCATTGGCTGCTAGAAAGGTCTTTTCTGCTTCCTGGGGATATGTAAGGAACCCTAGCTGAACAATTTCTGCAGTCTTCCACTGCCTGGATTTCTTTAGTGCCTTCCTGTGCCCCTGGAACTCCCTTCTAGCAGTTAGTGGAGAAGACTGTGATAAGGCTGGGGTGTTCATCCTCTTTCAAAATGTCACTTTGATCCCTGAGGAAGAAACTTCTGCACTAGAACATTTCATTGTTACAATGGTTAGGTAGTATTTTAAGAAATAAAATGTTCAAATCATGTTAGAAAAATCAGTTCCCAACTTTTTGATCTTCTGCTGCATATATTGATTAATTAGCATTGTATTATGCAGCTGTTTTGCTATAATTCAAGAGAATACAACTTTCTTTGTAAATACTGAATGCTGGAACCAGTATTTATTGCAGTTAGTGGCAGAGAGAGAAATACACCAGCAAACTGTGATGGGGGAGAGCAGCCCTCTGGGAAGCTGCTCTTGGCTGCATTCTTGGTTAGAGAACTCGGTCTCTAATTTAGATGAACTCAGGACTATTGTGTCGTTTTTATGTGTTACTGTCACTGCTCCCCACTGGCTCTCTGCAGATTCACTGTTTCCTTTTGAAAGCTTTTATTTCTCCTGGAAAAGTTGTGTGGTGCCAAATGATTCCTCTGAAATACAGAGCATCTTTTTAACTTTACTGGAAAGCTTTGTTACCCTGTTGAGCCTGTACCTTTTATTAGGGCCATTTAACACTAAAAGAATAAACAGAGGTTTGTCATGAAAATGTTCACAGTTTGTCATAATCTTTTTGTGGTAATGAAGCTGTAAAAATTAACTGCTACTTTTTTTCCATGAAAATTTTGAAAACCTTCACTTTAAATGGGTCCTGAATAATGTATCTAGTTTTGCATGCTAACAAAACTTTTTTTCTCTCCTCCCTCTAGATCCAGAAGAATTTTTGAATATTTTATTTCACCATATTCTGAGAGTTGAGCCACTGTTGAAAATAAGGTGAATCTTATTTCTTTGGCCTTAAAGGGTTTTGTCGTGCCTGTGCCATATACAGAACAAAACTTATGTTCTACCATTCAGCTTTTAGCACCAGAGTTTGTGTGTATTGTGCACATACCTGAACTCCTCAAGGGCAATTCAGAAGTGTCCTTTCTTCTTAGTAGTGGAAACACTGAGGATCATGCTCTTGGAATCCTCTCAACACCTGAGTACTCTAAAAAGCAGCATTGGCTTAAATGCTGGCTGGGATGGGAGGAGGTTACAGTTTATAGCAAATTTGATGAAAGTTTCCAGGAACTTTTGATGCTGAGATGAAACAGCTCCTACCTAACTGTTTTCTTTTGTTGTTAGAGGCTAGTTAGTTCTATATGCTTTTCCTCTATAGTAGCAAAAAACATTTCTTCAACCTGAGCACTGTCTTCTATATCCTTTCTTTTGTACTTCCAGAGGAGGTTGAATTGCTCATCTGAAGATCTCCTCCCAGATATATCAGATTTATATTTATTTAACAGAAATACTATTTGAAAACATTGGTACTTGATACTTGACTATGTTTTCAACATCTGACCTCAAAACATACTTAAATTGGTAGCTTAATCCTGTGTCCCTCTCGCCCTATCCATAAAAAATGTGTTGTGGTTTTGTGTTTCTTGTTTTTTGAAGGGGATAATTTTTTTGTGGTAGTGATGTGTGTTTAGTGGAAAGGGTTTTTTTTCCTTTTTTATTTTTTATTTTTTTTATTTTGATGAAGATGAAGAAGTTTCTCCAGAAACTATGGCTTGCATTGGCAGTTTATGTGGTAACCTGCCTCAGAGTTGGCCTAAGTGTGGAAGGAGTCTTAACAATTGGAGCTGGACAGCCTTGAATCTGGATTATCCTTTTGGAGAGTTCTCTGCTAACTATAGAGCAAGTCTAGCAACATTAGCCATCTGTGTGAGACTTCCACTGCAGGAAGCAGTGTAAATATCGCCCTGATTTAGAGGAAATGTTTCATTAGACCCATCATACTGAAGATAATTATTGTTGTTTCATTTGATATTTTATTACTGAAACTCCTAATTGTCTCTCCAATGAAAGCTGCTTTATTGTCTTGGAGCTTTTGATGCAGATGCTTAGGAAGTATTTCTCAGTTGGTAGTTCAGCCATGCATAGGCATATGTTTTTAAAACATGCTCTGAAACTGGCACTGATTTTGTTTCTTTTAAATTTTTCCATAATCAGTCCACACTTAATAATTGGCTGCCTGTCACTTTGTTGTTGGGGGCAGGGGGCTGAGTTTTGTCAGGCTTTGTTGTTTGTTTGGGTGTTTTTTTAAAGCACAATATATTTCGATGTAGAGAGGAAGTTTTATAGGCTATTTTCTTATAGATGTAATTTGCCTAGTAAGGTACAGTCATCATTACAGTAGAGCTTCAGAATCTGTTGTTTGTTTTTTTTTTTCCTTTAAATCTGTTTTTAGATCAGCAGGTCAGAAAGTACAAGACTGTTACTTCTATCAAATTTTTATGGACAAAAATGAGAAAGTTGGAGTCCCAACAATCCAGCAGTTACTGGAGTGGTCATTCATCAACAGCAACTTGAAGTTTGCAGAGGTTGGTGACAGCTGTTGCCTTGTTAGAAGTGATGATAGCTCAATTTCTGTCCATTCAGCAATGGGACAAAAGCAGCATTTGGTGTAAAAAAGTGCAGACATGTTGGAAATGGGAATATTGTGTCAGTGATCCAGGATGGCTCCATAGCAAAAATATTTTAAGGTTCACTTTATGGCAAGTATCCTTTGGCTGAACAGATCAAAGTGATTTAGGTAAAGAATTACTAAAAGAAAACTTCTTAGCTGCTGCCAGTGAGTTGTTTTAAGGACTAATACTTTGAGATACCTCTGTCAATGGGCTGTGAGTTTAAAAAACGTGAATATATTTGTAGCTTTAGAAGAATGTTTATGAAGTCAGATAATTATTTATCTCAAATTCATTACATTATATTCTTGCATTTTACCTAGGCACCCTCTTGCCTGATTATCCAGATGCCCCGGTTTGGAAAAGACTTCAAAATGTTCAATAAAATCTTTCCATCCTTGGAATTAAATATAACAGACTTACTTGAAGACAGTAAGTATATAACATTGCATTGTATAATGAAAGAGAATTGTTGAGAGTGACTAACACAGTGGAAATACTGCTGGTACTTCTGGTGGGTTTGGGTTTTTTTTCTGTTAGATATTTACCAAGATAGTGTGAGATGCTCTGGCTGAAGAGAAATGGAAGTTTACTGGGTAGAAGGCTTTTTTCCCTCATGTCAATTAGAAGCTCTAATTCAGAAGAATGTATGGAACACAATTTCCTTGATTATGTTTATTTAAGTTGAGTACCTGTACAACTGAACTTATTTCAGGACAGTGTTTTTAAAATCGAGTTATTAGCAGCAAAGCAGTTCATTAATATGGCTGTTCATTAGTTCATCAGACTAGAAGAGAACCTGAGATGAGGATGTGCACCTGTGGCATATTGTGACTGCATTTTTCAGCCATATTGGTTGTCCACTGAATTTTTCATTACGTTACCTAAGGAAGGACACCTGGTTTTAAATTTGAGATAAGAATTAACAAAACTGCCAAAATTCGTTAGAATAATAATCTCTGAAGTTGTCATGGCCTTTTCTTTTACTGTCTTGGCCATCAGCTTATGCTTTTATCTTTTTTTTTTTTTTCTGGTGTTGATAGCCATAGGGACTAAGCTAACTGTACCACTATGAGGGGAGAGAGCTAACATGATTTAAAAGCCTGTCTTTGCTTGTTCACGCACTTGATTTTTATCATCTTGTTTTGCCACTTACCAGTGTAAATGTTTTTCTCTTAATCCACATTGCACCAAAGGGAAGAAGTTAAATAGAGTGGTACATTTCTGTTTTGATTAGCAATCTCCTTTTAACTTTTTTTTTATGTAGTGTCTTTCTCCATTTTAAGTAATAGTTCTCCTTCATTTTCATATTCCTTTTCTTAAAAAACAAAGCCTCCCCAGCCTGGAGACTAATACCTTTGTTGCAAATGCAGCTCCCAGGCAGTGCCGTATCTGCGGAGGGCTCGCTATGTACGAGTGCAGGGAGTGTTATGAAGACACTGATATTTCTGCTGGCAAAATCAAGCAGTTCTGCAAAACGTGCAATACACAAGTAAGTGCTTGTCTTTGTTATTCTCATGGGTTTAACCCAAATGGTTAATGCTGTGATAATTGAAAGAAAGGCAGAAGAGCATAGTGAGACTTCTTCACCAGCACTAGTGTAGCTGCCACCCACCAAATAAAGTGTCTCCTTTGGTGACAGATCAGGAACTCCTGCAATGTGCTTATCAGCATGGCAACTGCCAAATCCAGGGCTGGACACAGTGGAGAAGTAGCAATCACGTGTTTTAAATCCTAATTTTATGTACATGCTCCCTTGTTAGAGTTGATAAATTCATGACAGAAGTGCTGTGTTTTGCTGTTTGGCAGTTGCATGAAGATGTCAGTCATGGCTTGCTTTCAAACCTGAGCATAGTAGAAAACTGTTGCATTAAGTCTGACCTCCCTTCTAACCTTAGATTTGAATTTTCTGGGCAATATTGAACTACACTGGTGGGGAAAAAGCAGAAGAAACGTTTAGTCAGCTGCTGTTATTACAGTTCCTTCTCTAATGCTGTTAATCTTCTGTTCAGCAGTAATGTTCTTTTTAGCTTTGTCTGCCGCTGAAACAAATAATCTTACGGGATGTTTTTCTTTTCTGAAATATCACTTCAACTGTAGGTTCATCTTCATCCCAAGAGACAGAGTCATAAATTCAATCCATTGTCACTTCCTAAGGATCTGCCAGACTGGGACTGGCGGCACGGCTGCATCCCCTCGCAGAAGATGGAGCTGTTTGCAGTGCTGTGCATCGAGACCAGCCACTACGTGGCCTTTGTCAAGTACGGCAGGGACGACTCCGCCTGGCTCTTCTTCGACAGCATGGCAGATCGGGATGGTAACCTCTCATTTACTCTCCTCACTTCCCCTTACATTTTTGTACATGTATTTTAGGTTTCAGTGACTATTTCCTAAAGTTTTGGGGATATTAGTATCGTTTAACTTGATGTACTCAGTGCTGGGATACTCAGCCTTACCCCAGTACATTGATTTCATGGCAGCTGCTGATTTGCTTATTCTGAATCTCACCTCAATTGGATACCTTAGTAATCAGATGGTATAGAATTAACTGCAGAAGTTTCCTAGCAGGACTTCTTATACATTTCTCTATGCTTTGCAAATTTAGTAGAGGCAATTAATTTTAAATAATCGACTGCAGGAATGTACTTTCAGTTTATATTTAAGTGATTATCAGTTAGCATGCAGATGTTTTTATTGCTTTTTTCCTAAATGATTTACAGTAGATGTCTTTACAATAAAGGAAATAGTCACACATTACAACGTCTATGCTATTCCTTTGAATCCCTTTAGAGTTATCAGTGGAAAATTGTTACCCTGTAATAATACAAATGTCAGTAAAACAAGTGCTTTCTTAGATACTGCTATTTAAACAGATCACATTTAAATACGGACTCTCTCAATTCTGGTGCCTGAGAAAAACAGTAATAGATGAAGTGTCAGACACATAGTAACAATATTTGCATGAAGTATTCTTGAACCCCTATGTTACAGTGTGAGTTGGCAGGGAGAGAAGAATCTTGCCTCCTGTTGAAAATGAAACTGCTACAGAAGTAAAGTCACTTTCTTACAACAGCCAGAAGACAAATAAGCTTTGTTTCAGAGTGCTTGAAACATGCATGACTGAAGTTTGTAAAGAACCACTTTATTTCAGGAATTTAGATCACATGAGATGCTGGAAATATCTCCTGCTGATCTTAGGGAGGTTTTTTGTATCGCAAATATTTTTCTTCAGCTTTTCTTCATAAGCTAAAAGTCTCTGCTGGGAACAGCGGGATGTCCATACTCGTGTTGTTTGAATTTGCTCATTTTTATGTGGAAAATGGCCAGGAGCAAACCCTGCCTCAGTCTTGCAAGTCAGGTACAGACACGGTTTGTAAATTCATCAGCTGTCATGTTATTAACAAATTCAGTGCATGTGAGATGGTTTATGTATTCAGGTTACTCTCCTAAAGTTGTACAGGATATTTAGTGTTAATGAAAACCCAAAGTTCTCCCTGGTTTTGTGTGATGTTCGTGTGGGTGTGGTTTGTTGGTAAGCACAACAAGATATTCTGATTCTAATTGTGATTTCTTGAACAATACACTTCTCATAGATGTTTACCCTGCAGCAGTCCAGTGTGGCATATTTAAGTTTTTTAGAAGGTATTTTCGAGGACTGGTGATGCTGTCCTAATAAAAGTACATTAAAAAGAGCAAATATATGTAGATGCTCTCCTAATCTTTTTCTCCTTCTTTCCTTATGGTTTAAAAGGAGGTCAGAATGGCTTTAACATTCCACAAGTTACCCCATGTCCAGAAGTTGGTGAATACCTGAAGATGTCTCTAGAAGAATTGCACTCACTGGATTCCAGGAAAATCCAAGGTTGTGCACGAAGACTGCTTTGTGATGCTTACATGTGCATGTATCAAAGTCCAACGATGAGTTTATACAAATGAACCAGGATCTCTGCAGAACTGAAGAGACAGTACAGAGTTACCCACTCTTGGGTTTGCTGCAGTTTTGGGTAGTTCAATGCAACCGTTGCTGGCAATGGAAGAAGTTGACTATGACATCAAGAGGATTTACTGTTCCAAAAACTACATATGGAGTTCTGTCACTGAAGTATTTAAGCATTTTGCACTCTAGGAAGTGTGCTTGTGTGTGTTTGTTTTATAAACAAAGTTAAGTTACTAAAACTTAAAAGCTTTAAGTGCATTGATGATACACAGGCTTTTTTGAAATGTTAAAGGTGAAATTAGATCAGGAGAAATCTCCTTAGTCCATTGGGAATGTAAGGATACAGTGTTCTAGCTCAGAGCATTTCTGTGGACAGGGATGATGATTCTCATGTGTTTCTCTACCCCCACCGTGTCTCCTCACCCTTGATCTTTTTAGCACCACAGATTCTCTCTCAAAGAGAGAATAACTTCACTTTGAGTAAGATAGATAAATTTTAGACTGCTCATTGCATATTATGTTCTGTTATCTACTACATTCTTTTCGGTTCAAAAAATTAACGTTCATTTAAAGATCTGAATCCCTGTCTTGCGAAAATCAAGCACACAGACTTACTGTGTGGTTAACTTGCAATTTTTGGAGGGGAAAGAGAGGAAAAGAAGAGGATATTGAGGGGAAGCATAATTGCTAAAATATTAAAATTAGCAATGAAAGTTAACAGATGTCTTTTTCTAAGTGTCTATTTTTAAAGAAACAAAGCAGTCTGGAACAGAACAGCGACTGTACACAAATGATTCCAGGACAAAACAATAAAATCATGGATTGCCTCAGGGAATGTTACTGAAGTGAATTCTAGTCCTTGGTAAACAAAACTGACTTTTCTACAGTACATTAAGCTACTGCCTGGGAATATGTTATACATCTGACTCTTCATTTCAGGATTAGTAATATTAAAAAGAGAATATTAAAAATCTCTGCCTGGAAAGAGAAACTATAAATAAAGGTAGATCAGAGTTTTACTGTATACCAAGTACCTGATGAAAACTAACTTGAAAAGCTGCAAAACCTGTGTTAATGTAAAATACTATACTTTGAAGTCTGTTGGTTCCTGTTTGCAATGAAATACTGTTGTTTTAGTTGCCTTTTAGCTACTTCTGTCTACACTGACTAGCAAACATGCAACTATATATATACAGTAACATCTGGTTGTACAAATTGCATCTTTATGAACTGTATATTTTCAACTCATAAGATGTTTTGTATGGAAACTTCCTTTTTGGGATCAAGTCTATAGAAGGGAAGAGATAACAAAATATAACAGAGGAAAAGCCACATTGAAAAAGCCACTGTTTTAAAGGCAATGGAGACTGATCCCTTATTGTAGAAAATGTGGTTACTTTGTTTTTCTTGGAAAACCCTAGACTCTTTCTTTGGGACACACTCTACCGTAGAAGGGTAGTAGAAAGAGGTTTGAAAACTGCTTGAAGGACTAATCTGTGTGAAGCAGGGGATGATGAGGGGGTTGATCTGTTCCATTAGCGTTTGCGTGAAGTGTGCTCTAATCTTTCACTCTCAAGAGCAACAAGGTTAGTAGAAGTGTCACTGTTGCTTTTGCCTGGAAGAGTCTCCTGGCTTTCATGTTCCCTTGCCTTATTTATCTAGTCTGTGCTCCTTGGCAAAACTCTCTTTTGTTTCAGCGCTACCATGAGCTCTTGACCTCTTTCTCTCCTGAAAACATTCAGTGAGGTTTTAGGTGAAGGAGTCTATAACCATCAATGGATTGGTTATTGTCCACGGGCACTTCCTCAGCTGCATCCACCCTGCTCTGGGGCAGCAGCTCGGCTGTGGTGACAAAGATGCCACCGAAGCATCTCGTAGGTAACGAGAGTAGGGGCAGCCTGTGTTCATTCCCAGGGGCCAGAGCCCACGTGGGTAGTCTGAGCAGAAAGTTTGGTAGCCCACCCTTGGCTGTGGATTGAAGAGGAGGGTTTGCTGCAGCCTCCAGGAACCTCAAGTGATGTTTTTAGAGCCCTGTTTGCAAAGCAAAGGCTGAGAGGCCTTGCCAAGGAAGACAGTAGTAATAGGACAGACTCAACTTGCTCTCTGCAAGGTTTGATCCTTTTAGCCCAGGCCCACTGTGTCCCAGCCTGGAAGGAGATGCAAGCAGTGTCCCCTTTGAACAAGGAGCAAACACAGGCCCAAGCACAAACCTGTTCCCAGGAGACCAGTCTGAATGTCTGGATTCTTTCTCTTCCCTAGCCCTAGATTTATTTTTGACTTTCCCAGTGCATTAATTTGATGTCTTTCCAATGCCCCCAGCCTCATTACATATAGTTACCTCTTCCTGCCTGAACTTAGAGAACAGCCTTGGACCTGCTGTGGCCAGAGAAGAGAATTGGAATTGGCAACCATATTAAATTTTCCTAGGTGAATAATCTTGTATCAAAATATCCACTTTTTTGTACAGCTAGAAAGTATCCAGCTTTTCAGGATACATATTCTATTAGCAGAAGGGCATTAATACGGATGGCTGTAAATGAGCTGCTTGGGTTCTGGCCTCCAATCTTCTGGCCTTTCAATAGCATAGGAAAAGAAGTGTGGACTCTTCCTGTGGGACATGTAGGGAATATTCTTTACTGTGCACACTTCTGATGACAAATACTGTGTTTGGAAAGGCACACAGTGCTTTACAGCCTGCATTTTGTACTATAGATTATTGCAAAATGGTAAATAGTTTTGCAAGCAGTGTATGATTACATGGTTAGTTTGTTGTTTACCACTTAAGAGGGCAGAGATGTCTTCTATAGCATGCAAAAAAAATTAGTTTTGGCAATCAAGCAGTCTTCTTTTAATCTAAAATATATTGCTGTGTGCTGTACTGCACTGCGTTGGAGGTGATCTGGCAATGTAAATGAAATGTTATAGAAATAACCCCAATTTTATTTCCTTTCTCAGAAACGAGTATACAAACACAAAAGTGATTTCACTGTGAAAGGAAACTTGTAAAATAACTTATATGCAAGGGTAAAAAAGGTGGGGGTTTTTCGGGGTTTTTTTTAGCCTTCAGCATATATTTGTAGGGGATTTGAATGAGCTATTTTGAATCCTGCATTTTAAGCATCTACTGCTGTTAACTGTAATGCCCAAAGATTCCAGTGACTAAGCACCCAACATTTATGTTGTTTAATGCATTTGGAAATCTCCCAAAAGATTCTTTTCTCTCTCTTTTTTTTATATGGCGAATGTCCCCGCAGATTAATAGCACTTAGATCATTGCTTCATGGTTTGGCTCATAAGTACTGCTAACAATGGCCTTAACCTGTGAGTAGGAAAATACATTGACAACATGGTTCCTGACAGCCTGTAAAAATGTAAAGTTTCGTAGGACATAAACTTTTGTAACTGGGGGAAAACCTTTGCCCCATACAGCTTGCCTGCTCTGCTAAACATTTTTAGAACTAGGGGTTCAAAATGGAACAAATCACTGTGCCACTAAATCCTTGCTTATTTTGAACACAGAGAGTAAAGAGAAGGTATTAGTTAAAGGTGATGCCTTACAGATTTACTCAAGCAAACAAAATCCTTCAAGAAAACCCCAACCAAACCCACCGTAAGTTACATCAGAAGGCTTGTCTTTGGGCGGGGGAGATAATTGGAGGAAAAAATACAAAAATATCTATGTTCAGTAAAGGTCTTTCTAATATGTGATACTGATTCTGTGCTCTTGAAAATTGTAGTACTGTGTTGTACTGAACAGCCTGTGAGATTCCCATTTTAAGCAAGTACTCTGTGTAACAAGAATTGCTCTTGATCATAAATGGTTCATTTCAATGCACTTATTTTTCTTGTGCACTTTATACTCCACTGAGTAGCTAAGCGTGGTCACCATGATCCCTGACACTTGCCTGTTCCATACAATACCAAGGCACCACCATGCTGCACACCAGACTGGTGTGGTTTCCCAGCTGAGCTGGTGTAAAAAGCAGCTTGAAAGCTCTGTGTATTTTTACCACTGTAACAAAGCATGTTTTTATCTGTTCTTGATGTTTTGCTAAATAAACATCCCATGTTTTGTGCACAAATAGTCTCTTAAACTTACAAGGCTGTCTCCAAAAAGGCATTCGGGAAACAAACCATTGGATCAGGTTGCCCTCAACTAGCCTTAATTTATTTTTTTTTTCCAATGGTAGGGCTGACTGAGCTGCTGCTGGAAAGGAATGTACTATGTGCTCTTTCTGTATTAATATGAATTAAAAATATTATTCTTATGTCTCTATTTGTTTCTTTGGGGCTTGGACATGGGTGAGTTTCATGAACAAGCATGAATAGAGGGTGAACTAGCTTGTTTTGTGTATTTACAGGAGGATTTATGTTTATACATTTCTTTTAGTCTTTCCTTCAACATTTCTAGGAAGCTTAGGAATTGTTGCAGTGTATAAAATCAAGTCTAAGAATACTACTTGTGTCTTACCAATTAGCACCTGGTGCTGTAGGAGAAAACCACCAAAAAGCGGCTATAGCTACCTGGAGTTTTCCTGGGGGGAAAACGATTTTATTTTTAAATGCTTAGTACACCACCTCACTAACTGTAGTGAGCAGCTCTTCCTGGAATAATACTGTAGCTTCACTGCTGAATCTACAGCTCCCACTTTCTGTGCGTTTTCTGTCTAGAAAAATACCAACTCCTATCCAGTATTTCTAGTTTTACCTTTTTATTTATTTCTTTTCCCGAGTATTTCAGTAATAAATAAATAAATAAATAAATACAGTGATAAGAACAGTGAATCAAGTCCTACCTGGGCGCGCGAAAGGAAAGCTGTCAATTTAAGTAATTTTAAAACCTTTATCTTACTGAAAATCCTTAAGCGCTTGTGAAAAATAGGTGCCAGAGCTGTTTTTAGGAAGCAGCTGCTGTCGAGGGTGGAGCTTTGTTTGTTGCTGGAGCGGAGCGTTCCGCGGGCAGCGGGGTGATGATGCTGGGGCCGGGCGGGGGGACGG
>VZTG01008759.1:771360-857505 GCA_013397845.1 Melanocharis versteri | reverse complement strand
CCCGCCGTGTGCCCGCCGTGTCCCTGCTGGGTCCCTGCCGGGTCCCTGCTGTGTCCCTGCTGGATCCCCGCGGCTTTGTTCCGCTGCTCCTGAAACTACTCGTGTCCTCACCGAGTGAGCTGCTGTCCCAGGCTCCCTGCTGTAAGCAGGCTGTCCCAGGGTCACGCATCTGGAGCCCAGCCCCGGCACAAGGCAGGGGTGTCACTCGCTGTCGCCGGAGCCCACGGGCGGTCCGTGGAGCCGGAGCTGCCCCGGGCCGGGCGGGCGGTGGGACCCTCACTGCACCGCCCCCGGGCCCACCATGGAAAACTGCTCCCGAATGGTGGCTGAGTCATGAAAGCGGGTACTGTTGGGAGATGCAAAATGCCACGGAAATCTCAGGACAATTGCAGCACTCAGTGGAAGCGGATGAAAACTGTATCAACAACACGAATGTAGTTGTAATTTTTCACACCCAAACTTTCACGCGACATGAAGTGTCACAGGAGAGAGCCCAGGCGCCCCATGAGGAGAGGTGCAGCCGTGGGAGCCGAGCCTGGTGCTGAGGCTGCAGCTCAGCCTCCCTCTGCCCTGGCTTCCCTCCAGCTGTCCAACAGCAACCTGCTCCCAGCCGGCCCAGGAACCGGGCCCTGGAGCTGTCCCACCGCCCCTGGCAGCTGCTGCAGGCTCCAGGCTTTAAGGAAAAAACCAAAACCACCACCCCCACCAAAACCCAACCTGCATTTTGTGGCCCTAACTGACAAGTTTTGCAGCTGGTCGATCTATGTATAGAGAAATTTGACAGTGGATATTGTTATTCAACAATCACTTTTTACCAAATCATTAATTTTAATTAATTGAAGAAAAAAATTGTAGTTTTTCTGGGTCTAACTATTCCCTATATGTATTAGTAACTTAAAATGGAAATAATTCCGTGTGTGTGTTTTCTGTCTCTGGCTCTGCCTGGCTCTCCGTGGCCCCAGCTGGTTGCTGGGGCTGTGCTGGGGCTGTGGGGCTGAGCTGCCCACCCACACTGAGAGCAAGGCAGGCCTGCCTTCACTCGTGCTCTGCAAACATCCTACACCTTTAGCTTTTTGTCTTTTGATGTCTTTGCTTTCCATTCTCTTTGTCCTTCATTTTTCAGCTGATTCCCTGTTCCATGAAGCAAAGAGACATCTGGGAATGTAAGGATAATTGTATAGAAGTTACTTAGTAATTTTTTTTTAAAACAGTATATTAATTGGATGGATTTACCTTCACTTTGTAATGAGATCAGTTTGACTGTGCTAGTGCTTATGTGTGAAGGTGTTTTTCACTGGGTAACATCTCACATTCCACACTGCACGTTGGAGTATTTTTAACCATGCAAACTTCCCACCTATCAAAGTAATTTGCAAAGGTAATTTTGTTTCTACTCATCTATTACAATAAATCAATGAATAAATAAATTATAATGCAGCAATTAAATGTATAATGAGATGGGCAACAACTATTAATAAATGCAGAGCTAGTTGCCCAAAGGTGAACAGACTCCCCCTCTCTTCTTACAAGTCAGGTAATGATCTTTCTATAATGGAGAAACAAGCAGCTGTTAAACATGTAAATGAAACCAAGGGGTAGATGAGTTCACACTATAATACTGTTCTTCAGCCCCATTATTATTGTTACATTGTCGCTTCTTCTGTGACTTTTCCTCTGAATATTTAAAGACAGGGAGGGGATATGTAATTATGCTTAAACATCCTTCTGCCAAATGATTGACTGAAAGAACCCAACCTTGTTGCTGAGGAAGGAGTTGGCTCCCTTCAGCAACCTAGCTGGTACAAGCTGAGTTTTATCCCAGTAGAGCTATTACAAAACCAGTGTTGATCTTCTGGATAACTCAAAAGAAAATGCTGAAATTTCGTGGGGGATAGAGGTCCCTTTAAAAAAAAAAGCAAACAAAAACAAATCGACATTATTAAATATTTAATCTAAACGAAACTATACAAGTAGTGTATAAACTAGTGTATCTTCTAATTTTGAATATGGCTATGAATTTTAATATCATTGCTACTCTCAGGATTTGATATTGCTATAAGGAAAAGCAGAATACAATTTCCCCTCTGAAGTCTTGTTCCTGTAGTAGGCATGCCTTGGGATGCTTCATGTTTCTCCAATTCCCACGCATCCTCAATATCTTCTTCCTCTTCAAAATTAATTGTCAGAGAGGTACTGTTTCATTGGAACACCTTTATTTCTTTCAACAGCCACCGCAGTGAATCCCTTGTCATTTTACTCTGTCTCTTTCCTGAATTTTCCTGCTCGTGTTCTCTATCTCTCTGTGTCACTTGCTGTGTTTGTGTTTACCCACATGTGCTTTACCACACGAGATCACATTATTCAAAAAATTTATTTTCAAAGGAATGATTGATGCATTGGTGTTTGCCTCAGTCTGAGCTGACTCTGGCACACCATTAATGTGGGGCTGAGGAGATACACATTGCCCAGGATATCAAGCTGTTTATCTAAAATTTTCTTATATTTAGAAGAGTACAGGTTTCCCTCCCAGCCCCCCATACAGTTTGAGAATTTCAAGGGCAGCAGTTGGCAGAGAATTCAATGAAGCTACAGTGGTTGATTTATTGTAATAGATGGCAGGAAACAGAATTATCTTAGCAAATTAGTTTGGCTGATAGGAAAGCTGGCCAGCAGATAAGGGGCAGTGCTGATGCCTGAGCTGACCTGCGCATGCCTCTGACAGAGTTTCACCAACCCGCAGCTGAGGATGAGTCACTGCACTGAGCAGAAAGTGCTCAGGAAGAACAAGCAAAGCAGGATGTGGCTCCGAGCTGCAGGCAGTATGCTCCCTGGAAGCACTGTCCTTAACACTGCCCAGCTGCCCTGCAGTCTCCGGGTCAGGTGAGAAATATTATCTCATCCATTCATCATCTTACACAGTTCAGGCATTCAGGAAGAGGCCGTTTCACAGAAAAAGCTGGACAAGTCTTTCAACTGCCTACTGCACTCACTGAAGTTCAACTGTGTTTATCAACCCCAATGAAGTGTTTTCTTTGGTTTTCCACTGCTGCACCTCTCTGGCTCCTTAAAGCCCAGCAGCAGCTGGATGAGGGGACCTATGGCAGTCAGGTGACTTTTGGAGATTCTGCTGAAGGTTCACAGTCTTATATGGGTCTTTCATGCAGACAGAATGCATTTAACTCTACCCAAACACTGTCTACTCCCACTTTTCCTGTTTATACAGGAAAAACAGAACTGTCAAAGCCTTGAATAAGTTCACAGTATATTCTATTTAGCACTGAATGCAGCTGTTTCTGCAGTAGGGAACAGAAGCTGTTTAAAACCAGGAAGAAAAAAAAAAAAGATACACACAGATATAAAAGGCTCACATTTGAGAGGAGCTCAGTTTGGGCATTGTCACTAACTGCATACACACGTGTGTGTGTATTTGTGTCTGTGTGGTTGAGAAGCACAGTTGTCATAAAGGGAAACAAGACCTTTCCAGCCATATTTCATCTTGCTGGAGCTCTCTGGAGCAGGGGGGTCAGGAACCGTAGGACAAAGCTTTCAGGTGACATTGTTGGTTCATTGCTGTACAAGGTGCTCAGAAGATATTTTTCTAAGCAGGTACTCGATGTGCCTTTGATTTAATGTTGGGCTGCTGAGGATGGCAAGAAGAATCTTTCAGTTCAAACTCTGACTTTGTCAGCAGACCCCGAAGGATCCCCCTCTGGAAACTGACAGTTTTAATATCTTTCATCCTTGGGAAGCAAGTGCCTTCCATGCCCTGGGAGCTTGCTCAGAGATGCTACTGGGACTTCACAGACAAAAATTTAGAATTGGAATTTAGTGGAGCAGTTGATTCTATGCACCAAGTCCCGTGTAAGCTCAAAAGTGCAGTCGTGGAACACCTGATGGCAAGAGCAGGCTGAGAAATGTACACGGTGTCCTGGTCCCTGCAGCTATTGGTGCCCGTAGGTGCTAAAGCCTTGACCCCTGTGGGCCACCTGGATCAGCACATTCATCCAGGGCGTGTAGGAATGGGTTTTACACGCCTGGTTAGTAGCATTCATCCTGTCTTTGCACGGGCTGGGAGCCCTGCTTGGCTCCTACAGCCAGAACCAACCTCTTAGATCCTGGGACAAGTGTGAGGAAATTAAATCATAAACATGGAGAAAAATACTATGATAAACATTGGGGGTGGGGGGCAGGGAGAGAGGGACGGGAATGAACCCTTTCTGCAAGGTAAGAACTCGGTGATAAATAGAGCTGTGCATATTTCCCAGTCTCATTCCTCACTTGCCAAGTCTGATGCTATTTTCATTAGGCCATGTTACCATACGTGTCATTTTATACAAAGGTGCAGTATATCACAACTGGAGGTTGAGGTGCTTGTAGTGAACACAAATGAGCTTGTAATGGTCCATCTGCTTTGATTTTATTTAGTGATCCCTCAAGGGCTGGGAGCTAGAGTGAGAATAACAATGCTTCAACCCATCTGCTATTGTAGTACCAGCTCCAGTTGAATTATCACATGTTCTGAGTGGCTGGCATATGCTGTGACATAAAGCCACAAGAAAGTGTTGCTCTCCAGCTGTTGTGTTGACAAATACTTTTCAGCCAGTCATTAAGTTCAGCTCAATAACCAGGGGGAAACTGTAGCTAAAAGTTGATTATTATTTTATTTTATTTTAAGCATTAGAAATCACTAGTACAATATATTTTATTTAAAAATGTGTCACTAAGGGCACACATTGTATATGAGCTCTAACAATAAAAAATTCTCTGTGATGCCCATAAATTTATGTGTTATAGGATTGGACGGGCATCTCTGTAACTGACAGTGTAAATCTTAGTAATGAGGCTCTGGCTAACCTTGTTTAAGCAGCAGCACATCTCAAGATGTGTATGTATAAACTTGCTGGCCTGGCAGTGCTATGGGCCACGAACAGGAAGCACCATGGAAGGAACGACTCGGGAAGAGATTGTGATCTGAGGCCCCACGCAGGGATGGATAACCAGACTGGCTTTAAATTGAAGAGAAAAGTGAGGCAAGACCGACACAGGGACAGGCACCTTGAGGGTGCAACAGGTTCAGATGGCCCCCCTGGCACTGCACCTCACCTGGGCTGCGAAGTGTCACGGTAAACATGGCCACTGGTTTGGCCTTTACACCCTTCCCAACCCCTGGTGGCCTCCTGAAGAGCTCAGGTCACTCTGGAGGCACCCCAGGCTGTGCCCACACAGAACACTTGTTCCAGAGCAAGCCTTAGAAGAGTGTTTGTGGATCTCTGCTGACAACAGCCAGACCAACCCCTTCTCCTTCCTCTCTCCACCCTGTACTCTCAGGGCTGCTGGAATCCACCAGTGTGCCTGGGAACAAAATAAAAGGCATTTCCCACAGGCTCAAAGGCTGACACACAGACAGATGTATGTGGGAAAGGAGATGTTCCCCACTCAGGCTGAGAGAACGTTCTCTCTTTCTGCAGGTGACACACCCAGGGACAGCGCACACCTTTTGGGCACTGCCCTCTGTCCAGCAGGCACAAGTTCAGTGAGAACAGAGCCGGTAAAATCCCTTCTTGATATTCCAAAGCACTCTCCAGAATTCTCATCCCCAGTGTAAGCCCCCCCTGCTGCAGGGGAAGGGTTTGTGAGGGGTTACAACCGAGGACCCTGAGGGACGGTGCTGAGCCCCGAGCGCTGCCGGTGCCCCGGGAAGGGGGGGGGCTCTCAGGGGCTCTGGTGCCCTTCTGTTCACCATTGCACTGGGGAGGCTGCTCTTAAATACGACTTGCGCTCCTATTTTCCCTCAGAAAAACAATGGGCACTGTTCATACCGAGGCATTTCAGTTCTAGAGGTTTATATTTCCTATTGTACCCGAAGACCTGTGGGTGCCAGCTGTCACGGGTGCTGCCATTGTATTATGATCCCCTGGCTAGTGCAGGAGTCGTTGATTGCGTTGCCTTTTGAATCAGTTGATTACCATGAATAATAGGCCAAAAAGGCTGTCAGCATTTTGACTTTAACTATAACTGTTACAATTAATTATGGGTTTAATTAGCATATATGCCTAGCAGTAGAGAATATAATACTTCATGGGTAACAGATGATCCTGCAGCTGTAGCATAAAGTGTGATACAGGTTGGGACACAGATAGTTATTAATAAATGGCTTCTATTGTTTGAGGTCCTTATTTATACAAATTAGCAGGCACGACATAATCAACCCAAACTGTATAATTTATAATAATTGATTTCATTTTGACTGACCACCAGTCGGCCTACTACATGCCCTCAGAAGAAAAATAGCCCTATTAGGATAAGTTTAATCCTAAACATAGCTAATGAATCCTATTACTTTAAGGTCATATTTGAAGCTTTTGTTAATTGTCAGAACCATTTTAAATTGATTAGAGTTAAATTAAATCAATGTAATGTTTAGAAAAACAATATTTCTAATGGATGAGGCCAAGCTGACCTCGAATAAACATATTTATCAACCGATTTCAGTGAATGAGAAGGCTAGCAGCTGGGCTCATAATTCATGATTGTCTATAATATGGGAAATGTCACTATCTAGGCCATTAATTATGTCAGGTAATAAATCTGTCGCTCACAGTTGAGCATTTGCCAGTTGGGGTAACAACCCCCTCAGCAAGGTTATGATGTTTAGAGACTCTTTCCTTGCTAAACCCACACTTTACAGCAGCACAACTGCATGCAACTTTGAGGGGAATGAATGTGGTCTTTTCATAGCTGTCAACTACCTGAAAGCATGCCAGACTGTGATAACTTAGTATGGAATCATCCTTTGAAATAACAGGGATGTTCTATGAGGAAGAAGTTTTGCTGCACTGTATAACTACATTTTCCAGGCTGGAGAGGTCAGCTGTTAATAGTTCCATACAGACCAGCACTAAGTGACTGATTTCAGTAAATACATTGTGTGTCAAAATGTATAATGACTTGTGCTTTGCACAAGTTTGAGAGTGTGAGAAATTCAGAATGGGTTAACATGAACGGGGGTACAAGGTGCATCCCAGGTAATGATGGGTACAGTTTAACACAACAGGATATAGGAAAAGTTATACACAGAAGCAGGATCAGTTTAAAGTTAATCATGCATTCAGCAGCTTAGGAAAAAGGTCTGGCATTATTGCAGACAAATGACAAAAAACATCTGCTCCCTATTCAATATCTTGTCAAAAAAAAGAGCAAAGATAAACTCAATTTTCATAAAGAAAGGGTGAGAAAATAGTAAAAAAAAAAAAGGCACAGTAGTAGCCAGACAGAGAGAAATTCTCATTTTTATCACAGAAGAATATAAATAATGTGATATAATATTTCTATTGACAAAAACCAGTGTAAGTGATGAAATGTTCGCTAAATTAAAAATAATCTGGAGCAGATCAAAAAGATTCCAACAACGTTTTGGGCTGCTTTACTTATTCCCCAGAACTGGCCTTTCCATGTTGCATGTTGGTACAAGGTGCTGTGCTCTGGTCACCCACTGAACTGAGCCTGTGGTTGCAATCCCCTTCCTGCTGCTCTGCTCGTGGAACGTCAGCTGGCTTTACATTTCAGGCTCAGCTGTAAGCTTCAACACTGAATTTGACCATTAGCACTAATAAATGCTCACATCCTGACAATACGAATCAAAAGTTAACACAGCGTCTCAATCGCAGGTTTTGCACAGGTAAGGTGTGATGCACTAGCAGGCACACACTGCACTTCCATGGACATGATCGACTCTTGGGCTTCACAGATTAGGTGTGTCTTCACTGAACCACATCAAATGGCTCTAAACAGCCACGAGTATGTTGTGAATTGGTCTTTTTTGCCTTAAGTGTATCAACAGCTTCATGCAAAGCACTTGTGAAAATAAACATTAAATGTGAGTTGTAAACTTTCGTATATTATGAACAACAGATAAATAAAAGCGCCTTTCAGTCACAATATAAAAATAGTTTCCTGTGAGGAGAAGAAAATACAGATGCTTTCTTGACTTCAGATCTCTGGCAGATACTTTGCTGACACTACTTGCAATTAAGCATTTAAATAGAAATTGGTTCCACTTGCGTATAAATTATCAGCAGGTTGGGAAGAATACGAGGAAATCAAACACTCGGTTGTGAAACACTGCACTGGAGAGCTGCTTTAGGATATTAAGACTGTGTGTGTGTGTGTGTGTGTGTGAAAGAATAAGAGACCGTGTTTTTATGGGTGTATGTAATTACCATTTCATTTCTTGGGTAAAAGCTCTCTCTCTCTGTGTGTGTGTGTGTCCTTTCCTTTATGGCAAGGAAAATTGCTCTTCTAACCTGTCTTCAAAATGTAATAACTTTACTTGCAACCAACCACTGTGGACCTGGACCGGACTCTGAATTATTACTGTGAGTTGAAACATTTCTTTAACAAAACTGAGTCCTTTAATATCCCCCACCTCTGTTATTAGATGGGCGAATGAATTTTACTTTGAACATAACATGTGGCATTGTCTGAAAATTGCCGGTATGAACTGAAGTTGGCAGGTATTTTCTTGCTCTCCTCGTCAGTGATTGCCATTTATTATATGTTGCACCTTTATCTGTCAAATACCGCAGAGCGCTATATTGATTTGTGTCTGCCGCAAAGCAAAGGTCACTTTGATCAACATACTACAAAACCAGAAAAAGTAGGGTTCTGACATTTCATTACCTGGGAAAAAAAGGACTAAAATAAATAAGAATATGTTTGAGAACAGAGCACTTCAATATCACAGTGTGCAGTAACTGTAATTAACAAAAGAACTGCTCTATTGAGGTTAAAGAGAAAAAAAAAAGAAGGCAGGTTTTCTTCCAGTGACTGTTCTTTACATGACTGGTTCTGTAACATTACAGCTGTGATCTTACTGAAGGGTTACATTCATTGCAAATCAAATACGTTTCACTTCTCAGATTCAGACTTTTAATGAGGAATAAAACTCCAGAACTCTTTAAGGACTGGGAAAGATTTTATAAAACTTTTAATTTTGACTAAGAAACCCTAATCAGATAGGGGACTTTTTATGCTATACTCAGATGAGGACATGGTCTCTACGTTAGGAATGCACAGTCTGAAGAGATAAATCACAGGAGACAGAACTGGACCCACTGCAACATTCTGAGTGCCCCAGGTCCACAAGGACTGAAAGGTGGAGCCAGAAATCAAGCCCCTATCTTATCTCCATTTTCTAATTCTAGTTCCCAAGAATTTGGTCGTCTTTAGGAACTAGCACACAAAATAATGACTTGGGAGGAAAGTGGTGCTGCAGGTGATGTAGTCTTGTTATTTTTCTTCATGCCCAATGTCTTTCAGGCACCCCCTACATTTTGCTTCACTGGAATCAGCAGACACTTTTTTGCATTGTGTGAATAAAATAGGATCAAATTTCTGTGGAAATTTTTCATTCTGGCAGAAACTTCTGTTCTATATTTCAGGAATCTGCTTTTCAGTGTAGTTCCCCATCCCTTTCCTAGTAGATCCTGCAAAAACACCTGTCATTTTTTTCTAAACATAATAATATGGCAGTTTTGGGTTTTTGGGTTTTTTTCTGCATGCAGCACCCTGATGCCCTCAGGATGGATCTGGCATTTCACACCCCTGGTTTTTCTAAACAGACAAATGAATCTCACAAGTGCTACTGCTCTACCTGAATACAGGTAATAAAGTGGCCAGGCTGCTTTCCCATCATTACTGCTGGGAAGTTTTGGTTTTTTCTGGTTTCACGGTGTTCAGTTCTTCACCTGAAGGCACATTTGCATGGAAACCCAGCGAGCAGTGACTCCTCAGAGCTTTGCTGCTCCTCCGAGCAGTAGGGTGCATATCACAGCTTGCGTGGCATATGGCAGTGCTTATCATGTCAATAACAAAGTCTGAATAATGCAATTCTTGGCTGTAATTATCTTTTATTATTATCAAGGGTCATTCCTGGGCTCTTCATCCTTTCATCTCATGTGGAATTTTGGGCTTCCTTATTAATTAAATAGCCAGTGTGATTGAATTAGCCAATTAGCTCTGCCTGAAGGGATGAGCACTGATCCAAACAAAGGGCTTGATTCCACAAACCTGTTGCTGTGAGGGAGAGCCGTGCAGGGAGCTGGCTGCCAAGAGGGGGCTCCTAGGACTTGGCAAACCTGATCTCAGCTAATTTGCAATTATTAGACCAGGTAAAAATCTCCATTTGGATACTTTCCTACTAGGAAGTAACTGTTTATCAAGCATGAAACTTTCCAAGGGATGTTTGATTTTATTAAAAATAATGCATTTGAAACTAATCACATTGCTGTATAGTGTTCTACTGTAATAATTTTTTCCTCAGAATCATATTTTAGATTTGTAAAATTTAAAGTGAAAATGGGAACAAATCCTTTTAACATTAAGAGAGGAGTCCTGACTGCTCCCACGTATTGGAGGAGTTTTGCTGTAAAATCCTGTATCACAGAAAATGTCCCACTAATAAAAAGATTAGTCTCTGTCTTCAACAATTACTTCAACCAGACAATGTATGTTCCCTACTCCTAAACCACAGATTAAAATCCCTCATGGCAACAGGGCTATGCATCTCTTAAGTATCTGTGCCTGAAAGGCACATTGGAAATGTATGCAAATGCAGCTCATCTCTATCCTGCTCCACCGTTCTCACTCCCTTTTTTCCTCCCTTTATCTTGACATGTTTACTATTTCTTCTACACTGTGCTTCACTGAATAGCAGATCAAACTTCAAAGCAACTTTTAGTTTGAAATTTGTTTCCAAGCTCCTAAGCTATTCTTTTTCTGACAGCAGTGGATAAGAAATTGTCACTACCACTGGTGACATGTCATCGGGAGATACAGGAATAACAGATGGGCAGCACTGAGATAACAGGAAGTAACTTCTTTAAAAGATTGTGTTGACATCACCAACTATGAGAGCAGAGGGAGAATGACCCCCAGAAGGGAATCCAATCTGCTCAGGTCTTTCTGACTCACAGGTGTTTTTTTCTTATTTATTTCCATACACAGATCATATTGGATCTAAAATGATTTGAAGTTTTAAAACAGCTGTGTTAGAATTGATAGTAACTGTTAATGGAGATTAAGGAAAGGATGAATGGATTTAGTCACTAACTTCAGTGTTTTAAATGATACCACTAAAATGATAAAATTATCATAAAAGATAAAATGATTGCTGATGTTCCTGGCGTAACTGAATGCCATTAATAAGAGTCAAGATTCCTTGATTGCAATGTGAGATCAATGGGTTATGACATTTTGATGACAGGCTGATGGATCTGACTTTCTAAATGAAGAATGATTGATTATGACTCTTCAAAAGTATGGCTCATTATCAGCATATCCAGACAACTCTTGACACCCACTATACATAACACCTATTATGGAATGTCAGAAGTCTTCGCTTTGGGTCTGTGGCCACGATTTCTGAGGAAATTGATTGTTCTGCTTACTGCAAGATACCATAGCATATTGCACAAAACAAAACAGTGCCTGGTATCTACAAGGAAAGCAGCACAGAAGCCAAGAAAAATAGTGATTTTTTAGCCCTCAGTGCATTTCATATCTAACAGATGGTCCACAAGCCTACAAGAAAACTGCACTTCCTGATGGCGGTAGGAAAATTATATAAAGCATGACATGGGCTTCATTTTCTGCATTTTATAAAAGTCTATGAATTTGTCTTCCACACCAGGGATGACACAGATTTCTTGATTTCAAAGAGAGCTGCATTAGTGCTAATTACATTTGAAAGTCCCCTGCTATGCTGCACTTCCTATTTTAGATTTTAAAAAGTTGTGACGGTGTTTTATTTATAGAACATTACAGTCCAATTCAAGGTTTTGGTCTAGGGTGTAAATTCCGTTGTGTAAAATGTACAGTGGATAACATGGATGCTGTCATGGAGAGTACGTCAGGTGCAGGGAATTGTTTTGGTGATAAAATAATGCCTGAACTGTCTGGCCCAGTACCCCATTCTGTACTGAGCACTATTCTTGAAAGAAGTTGATATTACAGAAGAAACTGCTAATATAATTTTTAAAAGGTATATTCAATGTGGTCTCTTAATCAATGCATGGTGTTTTCTTGTCTCCAGAATTCTTGGAAAAGCTCTGGGCCACTGAAGGAAAATCAGTCACAGCAGAAGTTTTTGCCTGCCTGGCAGAGTTAAAAGAGCAAGTAGCCAGGAAGAGACAGATTTATCTAGGGAGAGAGAGCACCCAACTACCCTCTGCTACGAGCTTCGGAATCACCAGTTGTAGATACACAGGATTTCAAACAGTTTCAAACCACCATTTTAACATGATATTAATTTGGCTTGGGGCACATCATAGTGTATTGATTTTCCATCTAGAACACTAAGACATTAGACAATTACAAGTTCAAGAATATTACTAATTCTGCCAAGTCTTGCCAATTATTTTGTCTCCCAAAGGACAAAGAATACGGAAAAGCTTCATACTGAGAAAATTACCTCTTTTTACCAAAAAAAAAAAAAAATAGAAAAAATAATTAAAGAAAGAACCATTGTGAATAAATATTCTTTTAAACCAAGGAAGGATCAGCTGAAAAAGAATTATTTTCCCCTACTGGAAAATAGTTGGTGTCTGGCTAAAATAAGGTGCCATTTATTCAGGCAGGGATTTACCTTGGACTGCTCCTAGTAGGAGCTGGAAAATCACCTGTGGATCAGCTTTGGAGTAGTCAAGTCTTAAAAATAGCTAATTACTTAATAAGTAGTAACTGTTACCAAATTCCTCTCTGCTTTGGAAGGTCAGTGAATTCCCAGGTGACCCACGATGCAGGCTTACCATTTCATGTCTGTTCCTGCACAACCTGGGCAGGAATGGTGCTGGAGGAGCGGCAATCTGCAGCACCTGCTGATCTCATGGACTTGCCATTTCGTGTGACAGAACAGGAGGTCTCTGCTGGCCTTGGGAGGGCACATTCACATCCATGGTATTGACTGACACGTGAGTCACAATTTGCTCATCTCTGACCTGGGCCCCTGTTCCACTTTGATCCGTTCTTGTTTTATGTCTGCACTGGCTGGGGCAGGTGCTTACACAAATCACAGGACAATGGACATTTGTCCTGGATCTCTGTTGCTGGAACATCCCCAGCCAGCCAACCCAGAGTTTCAGTTTGTATAAATCAGTGTAATTATGAGCATGCGTTTTCAGGAGATCCACTGCTTTGTTCTTTATCAGATCTTAAGAAATTTCCTAACATAATGTCACCATATCAATTGCAGAGAAATCCTAGAAAGCAAAGATTGGATCAGGCCCTAAGTGTCAATTCAGAGTCGTAGGACTTTACATTCAGTTTCTTTTCTGGGGGAAAAAAATTGCAAAATCTGCTCACATCCAGTAGATTTGATGTGATGAACAGCTCACAATCTGCTAACTGAAGCCTTATAAGCAGATCGTTGTTTATCAAATTTAAACCAAAATATTTCTTCATCCTTAATGGAGAAGTCCACTACAATTTCATAGTGGAGCTAGAGGATATCAATATCAATAGTGGGTTTAAAGAAATTGCCCTGTGTATCTCCAGAATTCACTGCTGCTCATTGTCCAGCTGTGGCGCTATGAATGGTTTACAGAAGAGAACACTGTTCTCCATAATTTTACAAACAGAAAGAGGCTGAATCTGTTTGCAGCAGCTCCAGCACTGGAGCTCCTGGAGAACTGCAGAGGGCTTGTGCTCCCCCAGGAGGGTTTGCAGGCAACTCTTGCACCCCTTCCCATCTGTTTGCTTCTCTGCCACCAAACCATCCCCCGGGGGGCCTTCACCCGATGCTGTCACAGGGTGCACTGTCCTTGCAGAGCTGTGTGACTGGTGTTTCGCTTAAGAAGTCCCTAAGACAATGACAAAAGTCTTCCAAATAAATTGCTAAAATTCAGCCATGTCATTTCTCCCTGACTGCTTCCATTCCACCTGCTGCATGTTAATTGTTTTTTTTAGTAATTCTGCTTTTTGGTTTTACCATCTCCGGAATAATTCTGTATAATTTTTATTCTGCCAAATCAATGAGTTAATAGTCAATGACGTTTCTGAAATGGCTGCTCATGGGGGGTGGGTAAGGGTGGGGTTCACTGTGATTTCCAGCATGAACTATCTTTATATGTGCCAGTAGCTTTTAATAAAGGCAGATTTAGGAAAATCCCAACTCCTCAGCTTAGTGAGTGGGGTAGCTCATCCCCAGATGTACAATTCCCAATTTTAGGGAGTATTTGGCTCTCAGACTTCCAGGCAAACATGAGCCCAGGATGACCAAAGCAGGTACTTGGATCTGCAGAGCACTTGGGACAATTACCTTATCGCCTTATTCATTCCTGTGAGGTGTTAACCCAGATCCCAGGAATGGTAATTTAGATGTCACGAGGAGTTATTGAACTCCTCATGTAAGAAAGATCTGTACAATTTGCTGTGAGTGACATCTCAGTGTCACAAGGGGGTGATAGCTGGATGATAATGCCACTTACTTGTTTCTTCCCCCATCAAAAGGAAGAAAAACCTTGGATAGGAAAGTTCCTAGCAAAGCATCACAGTAATTTGTTATATTAGTGATTTTTTTTTAGTTTTTCAAACTAGAAGAATGTTTTGCACTTGGTGCTGCACAACTGAGGAACTACAGATGACCCTTTCCTCAAAAAACTCTCGAAGAAAACTGCACTAGCCACAGAAAGATGGACTAACACAGTCCTGGTCAATATAGTAGTCTGTGAGTTAAATATTTGCTCATTTGCATGGCATAAAACGCGTGTCAGTTCTGATTAATTGGGCTTGGTTAGAAAGCTGGAAGGCTAGCACTGCCAGCACAAGCTGGAGAGCAAGTCAAAGACAGGATAGAGCTGCGTAATTATCACAAGAGTTGGAGACTAACAGAAGATTCTCCTGTGCAGGAAAGTAGTTCCTGCTCTCTCCCCATCCTGATTCCCATTTTGTGTTAGTATGAGGGTCTGAAGAAATGAAGAGTAGTGGCTTAAATTAAAACATAAAACTCTTGTGAATATAACTGGGAAAGGCTTTCACCCCTGCATTGGTGCAGCTCTCTGGAAGAAGTGCTGCTTCTTAAAGAAGTAAAATGTAAGATTTGAAGAAGAAGGCCAATTTCAGTTTTAGGGCATTAGCTCTTTTTCCACGAAAATTCCTTCTAGCCACTAATTCAGATCAATAAATAACCAGAAAAGTAATCCATGGACTACTACTTAGGCCACCACTTGAGTGTTTCAAGGATATAACTTAGAAATGTGATTTTCCCCACCCCCATCCCATCCCACAGAAAACTTGTGATTTTATGTGCTTTTTTATGCATGTATTAAACAAATGGCACAGCTGAATAGCTTTTCTTAAAAACTGGACATTCACCAAAAAGAAGTTTGCCAGCACAGACAATTAGGCTTTCTTCTTTTAACAATAGATTGACTGACTGGCACATTTGAAATGCGAGCGTATTTTTTATTCCTCCGTTCACCCTTTGAGCTGATAAACATGAACAATGGGAAACAGCTGGGACAGGAAAACATTTTAGTTTGTATTTTCAAAGCAAGCAAGAAATAAACCCATCAGTGGGAGCCAGATCACATCTTCTGCCTTAGGGGTAGTCAGCAATTGGGGGGAAAAATACGATCCATATTTTTAATCAAACATTACATATTTATTAATGTGCAGCTGGCCTATTGTGTGCATGATTTTTTTCTTTAACGCTGTGCTGCGTCCGTCAGCCTGACATTGTTCTGTAACTGACATTACTCTATAAGGATCTGGAAATGCACAGATTTAATAGGAATCATTGAGACAATTGCTTTCTGTATTATTAGGTCTGTGTGACGTAGGTACCATCTGAAATTCAATTTTAGAAGAAAAATAAGATATTGTTCTATCAAGGCAATTTTGTGCACCTGTGATACAGTAAGAACATACACCCCCATGCTCCTATTCTCCTCCTCACTCATCTAACTTCACGGCCATTTAATGATATGTGCCAGTCTTTTGTTAAAAAATGTTTGGCCAAATGTATTTTGATGCTTATTGAGATTAAACTTTCAGTACATCTCTCTGGTAGCAAAGGTTGGGCTGTTCATTAGTTGGAGGTTTGGCCTTGTCAGGTTCCATTGACTGCTGGCTAAAAGGATCACTTTATCATCATTTGTCTGCAATGGAGACAGTCTTTATTCAGCCTTGATTCCTCTGGGGTCACAGCTGTCATAACTTCACTTGCTTTATAATGCAGACCCCAGTTTCACAATCCCCTTAGGTAATTGTCTAATAGATTCAGTTTACCTTAATATAGGTAATATGTTATTTACAAAGAAATACAAGGGGAAGGAAGGGACAATATTGCTCAAAACATCCCCCTCCTAACCTACTGCTCGGGATCAATCATTTGGAAATTATGTTAAACTCAGTTCTCATTTTGAACCCAAAAGGGAAATATACCTTTGTTTTCTGAGTTTTACTCTGATCCTTCAGCTGCAAATCTCCAGACTGAGCCTCAGGCCTGGTTTTCTGCTGGTGAAAGTTGAGATAACTCTGCAAATTTTGATAAGGCTACGATGTTTTGGAGAACAAGGCCTTCATGTGCCCTTACAGTTCAGATCCTGCATATTTATGTGCTGAAAACTATAGTTCAATTTAACTTGAAACAGTAAGTTTGACTTAAGGTCAATGTGTTAATGTTTTGAGCCAGAAACCAGCACAGGCAAGGATGGGCTACTGCTGGCCCTTCTTGCCCAAGGGGGCACCCACCCTGGTGCTCTGAGCAGGGTTTCTCTTCTATGGTGCTCCTCCAGTTTTGCAGCTCTTGACAAAGCAGCTGGAAATGAGACAATGTCCTCCAAAACAAGGCCAAAGAATCAGCTTGTGTCCATTTGATTTAGTAAAACCTGAAATCTTTTTACAAAACCTGGAAGAACTCCATCATGAGCATGTGAGAAGCCCATTTTTGAGTGCCTTGGTAACCGGTGCATTCCCCTTGCAGGTCAGCTGCTGCCTTTTTCAGAACCAGAAACAGCTTGGCTCCCAAGAGGAGATGGGCTGAGCAATTTCCACATTTGGTAGTCTTTAAAATTCCCATTAAAAATGAGAGGAGAAAAATCGGAGCTTGATTTTCGCTGTGGTACTACTGCTTTTACAAGGTGCTGGCAGCTTCAGTTACTCTAAGACATACTTCTCATATTTTTTATTTGTATCTTTTAAGGATTACACAGAAACAATTGCATGCTTCACAGAAAGTAGTTGTCACACTATGTTCTTAGCAGCCCTACGAATAAAGATCTGCATTTCACTATTTTTCAATAGGAAGAAGGGTGTAGCCAAAGTATCCAGGAAAAGCACATAACAGAGACAGTTCTACACCGGATTTCTAATGCAGAGCTATATGGGTCCAGACAGATCCCTCTTTGAAGGTAACTGCTTAAGGGGAGCAATTTCAGAGACTTTAATCATTAACAGAAAACCTCAATGTAAAGTAAAACATAATGAAAAATAAGCACCTTGTGGTGGGAGTCTAAACTTCAAGAGGGAAATTGTACTTTCCTTTCCATTTGTGGAAGTTTGTGGATGCTCAGATCGACAGAGTGGTCCCACACCTTCCTCTGCAGGAGGATCCTGACACCAAATCTTCTCCACAATTCACTGACTGGCTATTTCTTTTTCAAAGTTTTCCCTGAACGAGTGTTTGTATTTTTGAAAGAAAACATGTACTCTATCAATGGCATCTTCTCACTGTAAAGTTTCTTTCAAATTCCACTCAGTTACCTTGTGTGTGAGCTTATGCACCAGCATGTGTTGAATTTCCCAGCTAATATCTTAACTAGAAGCTGATTTTCATTTGAGCTTCTAATTCAATGCCACAACTCATTGCACTGCAATATCTTAATTACAGTTGGAGATTGATAAGTAAACAAGAAAATGCAGCTGTAGTGCTGTGCAAAGTGATCCTTTAAAAATGAGCTTCCATTATTTTTTTACTATTTTTCCCAAATAACTTCCATATAATAAATTAATTCAAAATAGCTATAGAGCAAATAAACATTATACAGGGGGGAAAAAAGTGGCAAAAAATCCCTACACCCCCCAAAGCAATCTTTTAAAGGATTGCATAAAAACTGGACATAAATGCCTGTTTCCATGCGTACTGCTGCACCATCCATGAAAACAGCCTTTAAGACAACTCATCTTACAAACGAAAATGTCACTAGATATAGTGTTGGTCATTAGGAGCACTACAGTGCATTTGTCTGCTTGTACCCCACTTTGATTACTATACAGCAAAGATGGCCACAAGCACTCAGAAAGTTTTATTGAGGCTTAAATCTTCATTCAAATGATGTAAAGGGGCATTGAATGAAGATTTAGAACTCTATAAAGCTGCTTGGCAGTGTCTGTGGCAATCTATGCCACATAAAAACTGAAATGCTTCCACTTTCTTATTGAAACATTTCTACTGTAATTCTTTAATATTAGGTAGCAGCCACAGTGCTGGGACATTACCACATCTGGGAGTATTTCTCTTACCGAGGGCTTGCCTGCAATCAATTGTGCAGGATATTATAGAATGTTGATGTCTAGGACATAATGGAAGAGGAATTGTTACTGCAATTACATATTATTATGCTTTTCAGAAGATAATGTGGGTTCATTCATGTGAGTATTTTGAACTAGCAAATACCCTAATTGCTTACATGTCTGTTATAATCCTAAATCCAGTTGACATATCTGATGCACTGTTGCATTTTCATCTGGCCACTTGCACGTGTCCTCTTTATGATTTTCCTCTGACCTGCATGAGCTGTGCAAACAAGGATCACGAGCGTCTTGCATATTGCCTTTGCAGTTTTGGTCTGAGTAAACACCCAGGGGGACAGAGAGACAGAGCACTGTAACCAAGTGTGCTTTTTTCAGGAATATAGAATTAGCCTGTGCAAGAGCAGGGTAAGTGCAAATGATCTGATTATGCTATAATGACAAATTCATGAAAGAGTGTGTGTATTGCTTCAGCTGCCCTTTCCCAATGTGTTGGATTGACAGTGGATGTGTGGCAAAGTATTCACCCATTCACTTAACCAGAAAACAAAGGCAGATGATTAAGAAACATCAGTATTCTGAAGCAGCGATCAAAGTGACCCTGCCAAGGAGTGAAGAACAGCAAGCCCAGCCAAAAAGTGCTGCAGTTGTCTCCTGCTATAACTGCAGGTGTATGGGCAGCATTTTTTTGCAGCCTTCCCTGAGGCAGCAAACAGGGACAGACAACAACAGCTCACTCCATGGAACAGCCTGGTGCCTAGGGCAGTCTCATGTGCACATGAAGTGACAGAAAATGGTCAGAGAAAAGATGTTCTTTTATAAATTCCTGCTTAATAATCCACTAGAGGGAGCTTATGTATAACCTCTGCCAGGCCAATTATCTCAGAACCTGGTTTTGCATAATTAACAAAGATGAGGTAGTTGTAAGGGGGATACCTGCACTGCCGTTCTTTTCTCCATCTGTCATCCTGGAGCTCAGGAATGGCATTTTTGAAGTCTCCAGTTCTATCCAGAAGAGCAATTTGCTCTTCTCAGGTGGAAGCAGCATTCTCATTGGCATTAGCTGGGATTCACCTTCATCACTTCACACACTTGAACCTGAGAAAAAACAGCCACTGCTGAGTGAGGACTTACACTTAAAGCTAGCAAAGCTTCATTTAAACTACCCTCTGTCCTTGGCTGTTCCAATTCTGGCTGTAAAACAAGAACTCAGTAGCTATGATTCCCACAGAAGAATCAAACTACCTGTACTGCAGGCTTTGCTTCCTGTCTGTTTCAGTAGGACAAGGCTTTCAGCAGTGTTTGCCTGGCACTGCTTGCTTTCCAACTGGAAACGGCCACCTTTCTCTGGGAGACAGCTGGTTTAAAAATTGGAGTCCTTGACAATATTTAACATGCACACACCTGCAACTATTTCCTATAGGGTTAGCTAATAAAAGACAGGTTTAAGTCTCATATCAAAAATATCAACTTTAGTTTAGTAGCAGAGATGTACTTGCAATCACAATTCTAGCTAAATCCAGAAATAACACACATTCAAGCTACATACCCACATCACACAGTCTAAGTAGTCAGATACACTATCAAAAAGCTTATCATAAAACTTGAAATTGCTGTATCCTTTACACTCATTCTGTTGCCTCTTTTTCTTTCTGTTTTTTTCTGTTGGAAGAGAAAACTTATGACTACACTTCAGCTGTCACCAGCTTTCAAGGTTATACTGATAGGAATGAGAAACATATTCCTAATCTGCATACCAATGCATTGAGAATGCAAAGGCAGGCTTTTTGCCATTGAATAGATGATGATAAGGTCTTAAGTCTTTTGAATTTCTTGTGTTGTACTTGTATTATCATATGATTTCTTAAGCCAAGAATGAATATGTAAATTTCTTGCCACTGACTTGCTCCAAAATAATGGACATTACACTTGCACAGTGGCAATTCAGAGTGTAAAATTGATTAATATTTGTTTTCAAAATGACATGCAATGATGTATGGATCCTTTTACAACTTAAATTAATACTTTAAAGAGATGAATGGTCTCTACAGAGGATGTTAAAGTTCAAGCTGAGAAATTTGCATATTTATATTACAACCAACTGATAATAATTGTCGAAACAGAATGTAATGTGGTTCGTTTTTCATTTTAATCTGGTTGTACTCAAACACAGGACCTCATTAACTTCCAGCAACTAATACAGCATTATCAGTCCCCATAAACCAGGCTTGCCTTGAATTTATGAATTTCAAAGACTATTTCCAGTGGTGAATCGCTGTTAAACACTGGGTCAGTCACTAGCAGGTGAACTCTATGTCAGATGCTGTAGAAGCATGAAAGTTACCTGGGCTAAAGTGCTGGAGAATCCCATGACCAGGTGCCTACTTGTTGGTTGACACTCAGAGCCAAAATTAGGGTGTGATATAAACACCTTGCCTTTGATGGCTCACTCAAAGACAGGCTGGTTTCCTCTGAATGACCGAAGCCAGGAAATCCAGCTTCAACCATTTCCTATGTTAGGCAGTATTCTTTAACATTAAAAAACCAAAAAAACAGCAACAACAAAAAACCCCAACCAACCAACCAACCAAAAAAGCCAAACAAACAAACAAACAAACAAAAAAACTAAGCAAGAGATCTTTCACTGAGCTATAAGTTTTGCAAAAGGAAAATGCATAACTTTTGATAGAGTAGATAAGCAAACTTGGATGGTATTGAGGATACAGCCCAAATAAATACTATCCTCTTGGGTTTAAATAACAGTAGCAATAGAATTAGCAGTATATTGCTTTTCTGAGGCGAGAAATATAAAATAAGCATGCTGTCAACATGTCTTGGGTAGTGCATTATAGGTATTCTTGTGGGTATACTTTTACATTTCCAGATGTATTGGGAAAATGTACATCTCTCTAAGAATGAACAGTTAGCAAGGAACTTCATAGCTCTGTGAAATTCTTGTTGTGAAATGGATATTGAATCTTCTAATAATGATGCTTATTTCTTTAGTTCACTAAAAGTTGATGGCTATAAAAAGAAGAAGCATTGCTTACAGTGCACCATCTTCAACTGTTTTTCATTTTCCCACACCAGTGTTAGTTAAAGGATGGCATGACCCATCTGTCAGAGATCTGGTGTATGATTGGTCTGGTAGGATGGAAGAGCAAATGTAACTTTCCTTTAGCACTGTGACAGCTACAGGGAGCTCGGGACTCAAAGGGGCTTTCTGACAGCTGGCAATAGCTGGAGCGTGGATGCATTTGCAATCTCCTAACTGTATTCCTGCAGGGAAGAGGATAACATTCCTAAACTAACTTCCTGGAGTCCAAACGTTGTCTTTAGGCAAAGAACAGGGCAGTTAGATCAGCCCTACAGCTGCTTTGTGCAGCACTGGGAGAGTCCCAGGAGGCTGTGAAAAAGAGAAGGAACACTATAGACACCCTGCAAAGAGAGTAAATGTGGACTTTGCTAATAAGACAAGAACTTTTACTTAAGTGAATGAAAAGCTCTAAAATGTCAATACCTGGTATTATAACTTATTTCCTAAGAAGCCATCCAGACTTCCCATTATAACCTCACAAAAAACTTTTTAATAGATATTCCTATCAGCTGATGAATCCCTGGAGGACGACCTGTTCCAGCCTGTTCCAGCCTGTTCCAGCCCGTTTCAACCTGTTCCAGCTGCACAGTGATTGGACATTCATTTGTTGCAGCTTTATAATGGTGCAAGAATTGACTCTTCGGATGCCCCTCGCAAAATGAGTCCACAGAACAGGCCAGGAAGATGCCTTGTTGAATTCCCAAATTTGTTATTGAGTGAGCTATGCTGCATCCAAGCCACCACAAAACTTAAAAACTAAATCAAAAAAAAGGGCAGGCAGAGCAATGAAACCTCTTCTCCAGCATATAAACTCATCCATCCTACATGTTGGTAACTAAATGATGACTAGATAATTGATTTTTCGTTGTGAAGGGTATGTACCTTCCTACAGAGCTCTGTAGTGGGACCTGTGCTGTAACATATTCATAAGTGGCTTAGAAAAATGGAGGAGTGCATATCCTGGTGGCAATTTAATATCTAGTAGAACATCACCAGGATAGTAAAATCATAAACTGACCGAGGCTTGGTGAAGAATCTCTGAGCAACTTGGTGGTAAAACAGCCAAAGAGACAAGATGCTGATAAAAGCAAACATTGCAGAGGTGGGGGGAAGGGAAGAGAAAACAATACCCCAAACCAGCAACACAGTATGCCACCCTAAATAATTTATTATCACTTAGCAAAGTGGGAGAGTAATTATGGACAGTAAACATTAACTCAGTGCTTAGGTGAGGAATGGAAAAAACATTATTTATACACAGCACCCCTGATTCGTGAATACTTTTCAGTGTTTGATCTCAAAGGTGGTATTACAGAGTAGCATAGAGAGAAATAATAATGACAACAGCATTTTGGAAAGGTTTCTGAAAAATTAATTAGATAAGATTCCTTTGATTAGGACAGGAAAGCTTGAGGAAGGTTTTGTGAGGATTCTATAAAAACACTCCTTAACATAGAAAAGGTGATTTGGGAATAAATGGTCACCATTTGTCATAATACTACATCAGTTAGGGAGCAATCTGGGAAATTACAAAACAGCAAGTATATAGAAATACGTATTACTTTACATGTTTCCTGTCTCATCAAAACAGACTTCTGTACTATATTTGGATGTTAAAATTGTGTGTGAATTCAGAAGGTGACTGGAGAAAATTCAGACAAGAAATGTCCATCAGAGATTATTAAACACAGTGATGCAGATCTAAACAGCAGTCCTGGAACTCCAGATTGCTGGAAATAGTAAGACTGCCATGGGGAAAGCTTCATTTCCTTGCTCCAGCCTTATGCCTGTTTTTGCAGATGTCTGCAGGAGCCAGTGTGTAGGGCTAGCTGCTTGCACAGAGCACAGCCACTGCTGTGCTCCAGTGGAGTGAAGGAATGGCCCAGAACTGGAGCACAGGAATTCTTGTCCTGCTCCAGTCCCAGCTAAGCAGATCACAGAACATTTTTGCTTTTCAACCCCACCAACCATACTGGCAAATTTTCTTACCGTAGCAAAATTCTTTGCCAGTGAACCCAGGGTTTTGTAGTACAAGTTCTGGCAATCCCTATGAGGCAATGAGGGCAAGTTAAGCCATCAGAAATATATATTTACACCTGGAAATTGCTAGTAATACTGCTCTTCTTTCCCCTAGAGACAGCTCCATTGCCACAGCCTTGAGAAACAGATGCACACACACACACAGAGACACAGAGAAACAATCAATAGATACACTTAGAAAGCCCCTTATGCCATGTCGTGCTTCACGGATTTTGATAATATCAATCATAATTGAGTTAGATAAAATCCATCTGACTTTCAGGATGCTGGGGTCAGCCGGGGACGCAATGCTTCACTTCACATCAATTACCACATGTAGTAAGGTGGTGGTAAGCAATTCCATTTGATAGTTTGCAGCTATAAATAATTATATGGCAATAGCAGTAAAGTTGGCTCTTGGGCACAATACAGAATCATGAATTTTCATTTACTTATATCTCAGAAGCTGTTAGGCCTCCTGGTTTGAAATGTGAACCTCTGATTAGGTATATCAGTCTTTCTATTAAGACAATATATGCAGCTGGTAGGTGCTTTTGAATGAACACTTCATACTTTTTCTTATTTCATGAGAATATTTTCATTACAAACACGACCACATGATATATAAGGATTGATTAGAAGTTGCTGTGACAAAGCAAACTTGGTTTCAGTCTTCTTTATTATCATATTCCATCTTTCGTTCAGTTTAGTGTCTGTCTCATCCAAGTCTCTGCAGGATTTCAGTAAGATTTTTTTTTTACATACTGTATAATAAATTCTCAGCAATTTGAAAACATACAGAGTAAAGCAGGTTTATTAATCAGAAGAGTAGTGCAGAAAGGTTCCAAAAAGGATCAGATATTTTTTGTACTTCCTTGCTTTGCCTGGATACCTGTTCCTTTTAAAATGCTGTTCTTTATGACATATTCTATATTTTTAAGAACATTAGTCAAGAGAGGCAGAGTGGACATAAAGTCAGATTAGGAATAAGTTAGGAGCATGGGATGGAGTTTAGCTTCTTTAAGTGTGAAGATCAGAAAGAACCAGGCTGAGGAACTCCTAAGGAAGGCTGAACAGGTACAGTAAGAACAGGATGATGAAGCAGAGACCTGGAAGAAGTACAAAGGCCAAGTCTTCCTAAACCTATTGAGGTATCTCTATGGTCCATAAAAATGCAATAGAATTCATTTGACATTGTAAAAGCAATGTGGAAGTAGGGGATTGGGAGAGTGAAGATGTACAAAGTCCACCTGACAAGAAGAAACCCACCACAAGTAGCTGCTTCTGTCAGACACCACACTTCACCTTGGATCAAAGAACGAATAGAGGAACATTTCTTGCTCCGTCCTAGACATTTCCGTGGTGGAACAGGGGCTGGTTTCACTGATGAGCTTGTTTTCAGAAGTGAGTCTGCCACAAAGAGGAGTTACAGAGCACTCACACAGAACGCTGCTCCCAGTTTGCAGAGATGCTGGTCCTGCTGAGGCTGCACAGGACACGAGGCAGGGAAAAACACTGGGGCAGTGGCAGGAACCACATGATGTGAAATGGGGTAACAATGGCTGTGCAACATCAGGAAGATTTAACAGTCAAGAACAGAAAAAAGATGCATCATCAGCAAGATGTTGACATGGGATCTAGATTTTAGGAAAGTCTTGCTCTTTCTTTCACTCTGACCTGAAGACCAGTTGTGAAAACCATTAGCATTTTGATCAGTAAGGAAAATAAAAAAATGTTCAGTAACCTAAGATTTAGTCTAAGAAAAAGTCTTCTAAACAGGAGGAAGATTAAATGCATTAAGGATGTCATAGATATTTGAACAAGAGTCAATGATTTAAAGGAAAGGCAGATTACATGTGCCAAAGGAATGCATAGTTGTCACTAATTCTAGATGGGTCACTAAAAAACATTTGAATATAAAAGGGAAGGCTTGCTGTAGGATCAGGTAAGAACTGTATCCTTAATAATGATTTGATAGGACAGACCTAATTTTAGTAATGCAACCTATGTAAAAAATTGAGCATCCATGGCTTTGGGAGGCCCAGGTCACAGCCCACAGAGCAGCATCTTGCTGATCAGAGAACTGGTATTTAGCAGCATGAATTGAACTGCAATCAACAAGGAGCCTGATTTGTGTTCTAAATTGGTGTTTAGCAGCATGATCTGAACTGCAATCAAGGGAGAACTCATAGCCTTTTCTAGGGGGAGCAAATGGATTATTTCCAATCTCATTACACAAAATATTTGTAGCATCTTAAATTAGATTGGAAAAGATCCCAAATTATTTTAACATGAGATCTGTAGAAGGAGAACTTTTTGAATATGTTTTAGAGCAAAAACCTGCACAAATGTAAAGGTTCTAATAAAAGACTTACGCTAAGTGTGCTTTTTATAATTTTTCACATTATAAAAGGAAAAAAGTCTGAAAAGCCGTTGTAACATAACAAGTAGGTATTTTGTGGCTGTGTTTTTTTACTCTGTTTCTTCATCAGTTTCTCTTCTCTATAGCATGCTGCAGTACCTGCATGAATTATTTGCTTTTTTCCCAGCAAACTAGAATGTTTCCATAAAATTGCAACACATCTTGATAAGAAAAGTATATTGTCTTGTGTCACGGGCCTGAGTTTCCTGAGGTCACTGCTCAGAAGATACTTGATCATAGCATCAAATAATAATCCCAAGCCATATTCAAGAATTTGGTGGCCTTACGGTGAACCCGATGCCCTGTGCATCATCCCACTGGCATTGCTTTCCCTGTAACTATGTGATCAATTTGATATTATACCCAAATACAATATTGCACAATATCCTCACAACTGGATAGTCTAACAACCCCCTTCCATGCTGGTTTTGTACATTTTGTGTTTGTCTCGTGTTCTTTTTCTTCTTCTATCTCAATCACAGCCAACGGTCAATGTGAAGATCTGGCTCCCCGGCCTGTTGCCATTCTCTGCATATTCAGGAGCAAAATCTTTCCATATCCACATGGCAAACCTTTCAAACTGTCATAAAGAAGAAATAATCACCTTTTCTTTAAAATCTAACAAAGCCCACCAGAGCTGTGTTCTTTGTATAATAGTTAACATTGTCACTAGTAATCAATTTATTTTACTGGTAAAGACAGTATTCTCATGACAAGTCAAAGACCTTTGGAAACAGTACATCTGTGCCTGCTATTTAAGCACACACAGACACAAAGAAGCAGAATATATTAGAAACAAAAAATATGTCAGCTTGTATAATGGTCCCATTGTTTGCTCTACCAGAGAGGGATTGTGCCATAACATATGATGCTGAATGTGCTTTTCTTGTTCTCCAGCCTTCATAATAAAGTATTTGATGCAAATACTCTAATCACATGGAGAAGATGCGGATGTTAGTTGTCCTTCCTTTCACTGCTATCCCCGCTGCCTCAAGAAATATATTTTTATGAGTATTAAAAAACCCAAACAGCAAATTGATGGAACCCTGCTTTAGTGTGTTACTTTTAATAGCAGGTGCTTGATTCACGCTTGGCTCAATATGAACCCCTCTGCCAGACACTGGAGCTACATCACTGCAATGTTCAGGAAATGGAACCTCTCTTGTGCCTTCTCCATTAGGCTGCTTAATTATTTTGTATAGGACAAACCAGAAAAGGTAAAAAAAGGCACAGAGATCAGCATATACCCTATTAAATTGCTCCAAATATAGCACTGTAACTGTATGCAGGCCTGTGCAGCACTTCTTAATGAGTAGTGCCCACAATTTACAGAAAAAAGTGGTTTTCCAGAGTGTAGGAAGAGGTAGAGTAGGTCAGTTCATCCATTTATAACACTTCCTCCTGTGCAGGGGAAGTCTTAAGTCTAAGGTGCAACTTCAAATACACAAAGTGACCTTAAGTAGGAAGGAGCACACTGACCTTTAATTATGCTGCATGGACCATAGAATTACCCAGTGCTAAAACAGTTCATCCAGTTCACTATTTCTGCTCCTACTCACTCATTTATCAATGCTTGATAAAGAATAGGGAACATCTGCCCACAAGAGAAAGACAAAGGGCAGGAATAACTTTGGAGAGGATTATGGCCTGTGATAAGGACTGGCAGCAGAGAGGAGTCACAGGTCCACCCCGGCCACACTCCACAAAGTGCCATTCTCTGTTGACAGGCAACAAACCCCTTGGCAAGCCTGCCCCTTCCCTGGCTGTGCACACAGCTCTGCACAACTGGAAGCTGCCAATTTTTCTGCAATGGGAGAAAGAGTCCCCCGTGAAACAAACAGGGCAGGGATTCATTCCTTTATCCCAGCATACTTTGTTGCGGTGCAGCTACACCACATTTCTATCAGAAGCAGCAGCCTCAATCCCATCGTACCTAGTGCTGCACATCTCGTGGTGTGGTGCAGGAGCTGCCTGGAAAATAGGAGGGTTTCCAGAGTTCTGCTTTGTGAGACTGAAACATGTTCTCCCCAGTTGTTTGGTAGGGTCATCATAATGCTTCTCTGCTTGTCTGGATGTGGAATGAAAGGACAGAGCAGGTAAACACTCTTCTGCTTTCCCTCCCTGGGCACCCACTCATTAATTGGGCTGTTATGTGCATGTCTACGCGAGAGTATTGCACACACTGAAGCAGCACATGGGGCTTTAGCAAATCAATAGCTTACATGTTATGTTATCAAATTTCATACTTTCTTTCCTCTTGGAAACCAAGGAAACTTCATGTGTGTGAGTCAGCCACTGCAGAAATCAATAATGCATCAAAATCAACTTTAAAGCAGCACTAGTTAAGTGGAATAGACTAAATATTGCCTGCTGCAGCGTGCAGCCAGTATGAAACAAGCAGAAATAAAATCAGAGATGCAATTAAAAAGCTCTGTTTAGGGTACCTGATATTATGCACTAGGTCCATGTAGCCATTAATGTCTGGCACGAGCAGAAGGGGCCTGCAGTGGTTTGTGTAGGGGATGGAGCTCCTCAGGACTCATTAACAACCTCAGCAGCCCTTCCCCCCGACACTGGGCAATGGAGCAGAATTCCTACATCTCTATAAACAGAGATGAAATCTGAATATTCAAGCCTTGGGCCCTCCTGCCGAGCACAGCTGAGCATGCTGCAGCTCGACTTCAAAGCGAGAGAGCCATGGGAGAGGAAGCGCAGCCTGGTGGCACCGGGACTGGGAGCTGGTGCCTGGCTGGGCTGGATGGCCCCGGGTGTGCTGTTAAGCTGTGCTGTAATGGACACAGCACACCTTCAGCTTTGCAAAAACAGGCTCAACACTTGGCTTTTCTCACACGGGGTCAAAAGCACCTAGTTATTACTCGACTGTTAATCTGCATTTCGAAAGGCCAGGCCAGCTCTCGATATAGTGCTGCTGTATTATAGCTTACTGTGGGTTGGATAATAATTTAGACTATGCAGTGGGAGCAGAGGTTGCCTTGTGCTGGGGCCAGGTGCTTCAGGCCATGGAGAGTTTGAACCCTGGGGCGTGTGGCTGGGGCCATGCACACCAATGCCCATCACCAGGTCTGTGCAGTCAGGCCAGGGCTCCAAGCTGCTGCTGGCCAAGGATGGAAATTCTGCCTCCTGGGGCACAACGAGAGCCAGGCTATGCTGCAACAGCCAAGACTGGTGATTTTAAAAAATGTGCGTGGATTTGGAGATCCAGTTGTAGTTCCCTGTATTGCCCAATTTTGAATTTGCATCTTCTGCATGCCAAGCATGTGATCAAACCACTGGCAGTTCAGAGGATCATTATCAGTGGTAGGTCCTCAAAACTTAACACTGTTCTGACTTCCCTACTCCTGTCCCATTCTTCACTAAAACAAAAGCATCTTTTCTCCAAAAGATTTCTGAAAGTTGAATGTTCGAAATTTAGGCTGGAAGAAAGTAATATCCCTTTTGAAGGACTAGGACAGGAAGATACCTTTGTCTTACTGGAGCTTCTGCTGATGCCCAGGGACTACATCCAGTGTGTCCATCTAGCATTCCATGCAAGTGCCATTAGTGACATCTTAACACATTCAAGCTCACCTCTTATGAACAAGCACGAAGGAGCCTGGGGCGCTTCCTCGTGAAAGTGTCCAAAGGTGTGCTTGTAAGAGCACTGTTTCTGTAGGAGTGACCAGGCAGCTCCCACCTAAGCAGGACATGGCAGAGAAAACTATTTGTCTATTCTTTACGACCTAGGACTTTTAAATTGTTTCATTGCAGATGATGAGGTTTTTGCTAGGACAGTCCACAGCTTGCAGTGTTTGAAATGAACCACGTAACTACAACGCAGCCAGATAGAAGCACTGCTGACACCACTGGCAGAGCTATTAGAAGTTGCTGCATCTGAGGGTGAGATCGATTTACCTTTCTTCATCTTTTAGAAACACAGCCTGAACTGTGATCTGTTTGGTTTTGGTAGTGGATTTACTTGTTGCTTCTTTTATCCTTAATGGGAACATACACACACATTTACCTTCAGGTCACTCATAATTTCTGCTCTCTGAGCTCTCAGACTGATCCCTCTTATGCCCTGTTAGCCAGAACTTTTTAATTATCTCTACTGCAAGGCCCATTCTAAAAGATAAAATTAAAAGAGCATTTGTGCAATCTGTGCCCAAGTATCACAATATGCCCTTGTCAGGCTGTAATAGCATCATTGCCTCTCACTGAGGGCAGCAGCTCTCTGAAGTTTAGATGGTAGCAATGGAAATGTGGGCTGGTAGCACATTGATAGGTTCCATTTTTCACTGTCAGTGAAAGCATTTTTATTAAGCAGATACGTTAAAAGTGAAAGGTTTTCAAGAACATGCCGTGAGGTGAGTTGCAGTTGGGAAAGCCATCTTTACATTGACAGCAGGTGCAGAAGTCCATCCTCATGGGGATCTTTAAAAATTATAGATCTGCGATTAACCTTACATTGTATATCATATTCATGTCATCAAAATCTCAGCACGCACCTGGCAGTAAAAATATCTGGTTGCTATTAGATAAAAAGTGAGGTGATGATGAGAGTTTTCTGCAGTTCAGCATGTTGCTTATTATTGGGATCACTGATTTGGGGCTGGCGGAGTAGGAGCAGGGCAGAAACATACATTTCAGGCCGTGATTCTAAAAACTTTCAAACCTTAGTCTTACTTAACAAAAAAAGTTGTCTGTATGAATTACACTTGTGCACAACTATGTGTGAACTCTGGCACTAGATATTTACTCAGTAAACTGCCTAGCTGGCAAACAGCTTTGACCCAGTGTAGCATAGTTGCACCTCTAAACAGCACTCAAAATTCCTACAACCAAGAAAGATTCCTCAGCAGAGACTACTTTAATGAAGAAACAGCCAAAACATCAAGATCTGGCGCAAAGGGACTTGTATAACAAGAAGTGAATTGCAAATAAAGATCCTGGGTTGTGCCAAGGAAGAGATACAGCAGTTTTTCCTCCAATTACTGCCCCCCTTATTTGTTTATCCTGCCAAGATTGAACACAACAAATGGAGTGACTGTCCAGAAGCACTGCTCTCTTCCCAGCTCCAACACTCAGCAGCTCTAATGGCACTTTGAAAGCAGTGAATCAAACAAAAACTTCACCTGTTCCTGCTCTCCTCAGGATGCTGAAGGGTGAATCTCTCATACACAACACTTACTAAGACAGTAAGAAGGGAAAAGAGTGTCTGGAAAGGCGTTAGTGAAATTGCTACTACATAATTTATAGAGAAGCCAAAGCAGCTTTTAGTTTTGAGCTGATTAGTTACTTACATCGTGGTTTGGAGATTATTAATATAATTATATTATGCTCAGCCAACGGCTTTTTGTGCAATGACTGATTAAATATTTATTTTAATTACAACCTATAAAGCAAAATTTTTCTGAAGGTGTTGTTAGTATATTTGTAAAACATGTTTGATGATCGTTCAGCTGACTAAAATTTGTAGTTAATTAAATTAAGAATTTATCACAGAGTTTACTAATTCAAGACATTCTTGGCATTCTCAGCACATATTGAATTGATATGGAGAAAAGACATCCCGATCAAGCCCTCAAATGAGCCCCAGCACATCAGGGGTGGGACCTGTGCAGATGGGAACTCTGTCCCACCAAGGACCAGCCTGCCGTGGGTAACTGTTGAGGCTGCCAGTGCAACTCATCACCAGCCAAATACTCCAGCCTGTCATGACACAAACACTTTTCCAGAGTGAAGGTGTGAAGCTCAACCCTGTTCACTTATTCCTAACAACAATGTGAGGCTATATTGGTTTTATTTTCCCCAACTGCTTTGACATAATGCAGTGTTCATATTTTAATCTGATAACTCAATATTTAGGCCTTTCAAAGGGGAAAAGAGATAGGGTGAAATCACTTTTTTGATGTGTGTAAATTAATTTATTCTAAGTTTCCATGAGATGAAGACACTGGGAAAGCTATTAATTGCAGGTAAGCCATACCTGTGACACATCACGTGATATTATTTCTTCAAATAGCAATTTTAAAATAATACCAAAACTACAGTGATAAGTATTTCCTTGCCAAAAGAGAGAGAAAAAGTGAATTATGAGAAATAAATTTAATTATATTTTCCTTTTGTTCTCTTCTGTCTCTAAAGATGGAAAAAAGTAGAAATCAAAATTCCTCAAAAGCTCTAAAAGCTACTGTTCCATTTAATGAGAAAACAGTAAAACTTTTTTTTTATAGACTTATTCAAAACTTCCTTTTATTCGTGGGAGATTACAGGATAAATCCAGGCACATTTACCCCCTGAAGGCAGGATGAGAACTCATGAACACCAATGCAAATGCAGAATATGTCTAATTGATTTCTGCAGAGTTTTATTTCTAAAGTAGACAAAAATACATTGCAAAATAGTTAAAACCACTGTGAAATGTCTTTTCCTGTGTTTTTAAAGGGTGCCTCTATAGCCTCATCTAGCTGCTTTCAGAGAGAAAGTATTGCTGGTTATTACTTGACTTGTGACTTGGAGTCAATTCTAAATGCAACTCTCATTTTAGTGCAGCTGCAACTAATATTCATTATTAGGTGCAAGTGAGCTATAGATTTAATGACCAATTCCTTCCATATCATAGACTGTGAGATTTGATGGGGAATAGAAAATGCATTAAAATAAAGGATAATTCCTTTTAGCATTATTTCCCATTTTAAAAGGAAAAAAAGGAATCTGACAATCAAAGTAAGCCTGTTTTATTTCCCTTGTTCTAGCAAATGAAACCATTCTTATACAAAAAGATGAATTAATAACTCCTGTGTATCAGCATCAGAGATTGTCTATGAAAGAAAAAATAACCCTTTTCCATTTGGATTGTGCTGATAACATTTATTTTTCTCTTTCCATCTGGAAACCCTGTGGGTATCATGAGAATTGTAGCGAAGCTGATTGGGGTCATGTGTGGGGGCACTGGGATCAGAGCCAATGTCACGTCCAGCCCCCTGCAGCTTCAACAGCTCCCAGAGAGAGTGTAAGTACAAATCTGTGGCATATTGGGAAATGAGGGTGGTCACAGCTGAGGTCAGTGGCCAGAGTGTTTCAAACAGCCCTGGGAGCAGTGATCGGTTCCTAACCTGCAGCAGATATATTGGATGGAGTTCCAGTAAGGAATGGTGGGGTGTCCTGCAGGAATTATGCTCTAAACCTGTTGCGTTATGGAAGTTGGGTGCAATCATAGAAATACACAAAGCTCACAAATTGCATGGAGAAAGCCTTCTGTGTTCATCTGGAGCAGAAGTTAGAAGAGCAGATCTCATCCTCTGGTTTCTTTATTTGTTTAGCAGGATTGCGGAGAAGAAAATTAGAAGACAATTAAATCAGTATTTTAATTATATCAAGACAGAGTTTTCAAGTTACTCAAAGAAAGGCAAAAGTGAGAAACATATATAGCAGCAGGCTGTGCATTTCTGCACATGGCTCTTGCATTATCTTTCTGAGACTGCAAATTATGTGGAACGTGCACTGTCTATGCTGTATTTCATATAATAAAATATGAGTTGATTTTTCACCCCCAGCCCCAGTCTCTGCTTTAGCTATGCTCTGCTGCCATGCTAAAAAGGCTGGCACAGGGCCACTGGTACTGCACCAGAGGAGACAGCTGTAATCGTGGCCTAGACTGCAATAAAAGGTAGCAGAGAACTTGGGACAAACATCCTTTCCTATAGAAGCATCCAGAACCACCATAAAAAACCTCTGAGAAGAAGCCAGTGCTGAGTAGCAGATGCCTCCTGAAACTGCCTCAAGAGCCCGACTGCTTTGCCACACTTGAGTGCTCAGAGCGTTCTTGAGTGCCTGAGCTACAGGCCACCTGGGGGACATGAGGGAGACACGTCTGAAAGGCCCTCTCTCTCACAAACTCAACGTTATGAACGTCAGAGTGGAAATACAACTTCTGCAATGACAGCTGCAAGAGTATCTGGTGCTCCTGACTCTGTTTGTGCTGCATCCAGTAGCTGGAGCATTTGGAGTGGCAAAATCTGATTGTTTCCCACTTTGGCCCGAGGGTGTTCAGTGTCCCTTGGAGGAAGGCTGCCTACCAGACAGCAGGAGCTATGTGGGCTCCTTTTCTTTCCCTTCCTTTTCCCACTGAGATGCAGTGTATCTAGTCCCTAGGTAGCAGGACCAGACCATGCAAATCCAGAGCTGCCTGTCTCCCACCAGGACTTGTGTCACAAAGATGGGTTCATTCTCCCTCTTGCTCACACATTATGAACTGTGTGACAGGACAAAAGAAACTGAAGCCCTGCATTTATTTCTACTCTCTGAGTACAGCCACCAACATGTGCTCCTCAGGGAATTTGAGCCTATGGATGCCTGGTCCTACCAACTGTAGGTATGAGATACATCAAACACACAGCTCTGCCAAGCTGGCAGCTGTAGGCACATGAAACTGCCGAAAGGCCCACTAGCAGCAATTACCCACAGCCTTAAAAACATCCAACTTCTCAACAGTATTAGCTACAGCAAAGCAAAGATTCTTTAACTGAGATGGAAATGAATGAGTGTGTAATCCTGCAGAAGGAGGCATTTATCTAATGAAAATAGTTTGATAGCTTCAATTGACAGTGAATTCTCTGGTATGATGACCAGAGAATTCTCTTGTATTCTCTTATACTATTCTCAACTATTCTCTTGTAGGGAACAAGTCTGGGTGGCTAGTACCATCTCCAAAGAGGGTCATTCCAAATTAGCCTTGTCACCGTGCAAAGAACAACATCTCAACTATTCATCTTCCCAAAGAGACAAATGTTTTCATCAGATGCATGTTGGTGTGGGATGCACTTAAGTCATCTGCTCTGCCTCAAACCAAACCCAGAAATTAGTCAGTGCTTTTAAAGTGCTCTTTCAAAAAAAAAAAAAATCTGTTAAGTGATTGTCACTTTACAGTTTCATACATGTGTCTGTAAACACGTGTGTATACTTATATATATGTCTATATACATATATACATACATATATGTGTGTGTGTGTCTGAAATGAGAACAGAAATGAACATCTGTGCTTTAGCTCAGCACCTGTGCTTTTTGCCTCCCTAAAAATACAAGCTGTTTCCTGCAAGTGCAGATCACTCTTGGATCTTTCTCCACATCAGCAGCAGCACTGCACCGTTACAGCTCAGTGCTTCAATAGATGAACATGTCTCCCAGTGAGAAGTCCAGTGCCCTGTTATTCAAAGCCAGAGTGTTGTTAATCACATGCTCTCAGCTTGTAAACAACAGTAAAATCAGTAGATAGCCTTCAGAAAAAGATTCTCTCATGCTAGCCTCTTAAACGATGCATGGATTTTAAATTGTGCTTGGATTGCAAAACCATATATACATTGCATAAGTTGAAAAATTCCTTACAATGTTTTAAGATTTCTTTGTAATAAATCAGGTTCTAATTCAAGCAAACGCCACCGGATTTGCATGTAAGGTTAAGACAGCTGGCACACAGAAAATGCAATATGGAGTTTATTGCCCGATTCCGAGCATGTAAAAGGAGATTCTGATGGGAGTATCACGGACTTGAAAGTGAGCATGGATACTGTAGGTATCCCTGCTCAAATAGGTACTGGAGCAGTACTGTTTCGCTGTGTTCATTTGGTACACCCATTTGATAAATATGGCAACATCTGAGAAATGACAAGGGCCAAAACATTTTTCACGTGCATGAGCCAAACATTTAACTTCAGCCTATTAGGGAATATAGTCAGCACAAATGGGATAAGCTTCAAAAATTTAGAAATCCTATATTAGAACAGAAATTCTTCTGCCAGTTTTTCTAGCTTTAGAGCCAAGAAAGACCCTTTGAACCAAAAAAAAAAAAAAAAAAAAAAGCTTGGATGATTTGTTAAAAGTTGCTCCAGCTCCTTCAGCTTAAGTGGATAAAATAACAGTGATAATACAATTTGCCAGATACCTTTCACCTGTTTGAATTCAGCTGTTTTGTTTGACCTATTTATGAAATTCATCTCACAGTTATAAGAGATCTCTCTGCAAATTATGGGAAATGCCTGACTTGTTCTTCCTGGGAAGCACAACAGCTTCCAGTGATGAAAAAATTTGCTTTTTTACAGCTTGTGGTATAACCATAAAAGAGAGAAGGAGGCCTCTGAGGGGAGTAGGACCAAGTCAGCTTGCACTGAGTGAAACTCCCAGTATCAATGCTTTGGGTTCCTGCTGTTAGAAGCTCTCAGAACCAATATGACGAATCCAGCAAGGCACTGCTGTCCCCAGCACCCAGAGGGACGTGGGACACCCTGCAGCTGTCAGAGACCTGCTGCTGGGGGCAAATTCTGCCCTGTTCCGGGAGCCCAGCTATGGCAGAGGTGTGCATTGGTCTTCCTGCGCTGGCCAACACACCCAGCAGAGCCAAACCTTCAGGTGCCACGTGCAGTGGAGTCAGCACCTGTATTGTTTTAAATTATCTTTTTGCAAAATCTGCTTTCGTTCAGGAGCTACAGATATCCTACGCTACCCCTGGGTTCTTTCTACCTTTAAGCTGTCCTTTTCTACTCCAAGCTTCCCCCCCTCCGCTCCTGCTCCTTCTCCCCCAGTTAATATGTTGCATCTTATTTCATGCTGTGACACCATTAGTGGAACCTAATCTCCTCTCTAAAGTAGACTATTAGTGTTTGGTTGGGGCCACTTATGAGGTCATACGCTCACACAGCACTTATCTGAAGTAAATGCCTTGTAGCTAATCAGGAAAAGGTAACATGCCATCACCCTGCCCACAGCTTCCCAGCACCCAAATTCCACTCATTTACAGTGAGAGAAACCCCAAGCAGCCCAAGGTTTGATTTTTCCTTTTACATGACAGAAGCCACAGCCCTTAAGTGACTAGGATGGAATGAGAAAGGAATAAACAATTAGACAGGGCTGCTGGAACAAATCCTCCTGTTTCATTTTTCTTCTTCACTTGTCTCAGCGGGAGTAGTTTTACCTCCTATTGACACCCATTGTGCTCTTGGCTGCTCGCTACGATGCAGCTGTTTTCTTAATGCCTATCAACCCTCTCCCCTTTTACGATACAAAGGTGACTTGTTAATACAAATGTTGTTGAAACCTTAATAACAATGAGTCCCAGTTGTGATCAATGATATTGCACCTTGGCAAGGGAATGTATCAATGCTTATGGATTCATTTAAAAGTCATCTACACAAGGCTGCCGATTTTTTATTTTAAAAATCTCCTCATAAGAAATACGACTGCTCTATCAGACTGACATTTCTAACACTACTGGGTGCAGTAACACAGTATTACAGTTCTACTATTTCCTGTAATACCAACTTAGTCTCATATCTACCATTTTCTATCTGCTCCAGAGATTACATTTAAACAGAACTCGAGTCTTCCAATGAAATCCTCAAATGCTACTTATGCTCAGTCCTGTTTAAAAGGTACTTTGATGCACCTGTTCTTCTCCAAAAGTACTTCCAAGGAAGCCACATGATTCTCAACGCCATTTTTGTTTTATTATTAAAACCTCAGCTCAAAACAAATGTTATCACCACCTAAACACCAGCTGAATTGTCTCTGGACTTACTAAGCAGCGTGTTAATGTTATTTCAGAAAGTGTATTACCCCTCAAAGCTCTGTGCATGAATGGCCACACCTCAAAACGCCATTGTGTTCAAAAGTAAATATACCATTTATAAAGATGACAGACTGGTTCTCCTTTCCTTTGGGGCATCCTCATATGGCTGTTGGTCTGGTCACATCAGTAGATGTACACTTGTGCAAGGTGATATTGGATTAAAAGATCAGGAATGATGAAATTGAATATAGATACTCATATATGTAACTGACAGGGAGCATAATCCATAGAGAAGGGTTGTTTTCAGGTGGGAAACAAGCTTGAGCGAACCTCATTCCTCAAATATTCTCAGTTCTGGATCAGAGTATTCTAAGAATATTCTCAGTTCTGAATCAGGGTATTCTAAGTAATTTCCTGCTTAATCCACTCAGCCAGAGACATGATCATTGGACGATGTAGGGATCAGTTTGCCCTAGAGAATAAAAGCTTTTGGTGTTGAAAACATGAAAGCTGAATCATTCATAAAGTGAGCTACACTGCTATTGTAATTCTGAGTAGAGGAACCATGTAACACAGCTGCTTTATGATTTGAAAACTGTTTCCAGTGTTCCAGTGTCATATATTCCTCCAGATCATTACACTCTCACATGAAACTAATCAACATTACAAATTGAAATTAATCTAGCAAACACGCTGCTTCTCATTAAAAAAATTATTAGGTTCCATTACACTGTTTTAGAAATCCCCATAGGGATTAGCTAGAATTTTGACAAATGTCAACCCCAAAAGCAGGAATAGCTGCTAATGCCTGATTTATAAGTCTTCAGATTTTGTACCTCTGTATTGGGAACAATAGAGTCTTTTTTGGACCTTTGGTTTGTGCTAGGACTCTGAGTCACTGAATATTTTATGGTATTCAATGAACTACAGTATGAGTCATTCATGAGCTTTCAAGTATTTTTGGAATTGTGTTATTTTGCTTAAAACTGCAGAAAAATAGACTATCAGAAGTGATAAAAAATGCACCGCTGTAGATTTAATAAGATCCCGTGGTGGAATCAGAGCAAATACACATCAGCATAAAAATTAATTTAAGCAAAAATTAGGTCTACAAAGGAAACAAGGGATTCAACAATGAATTGTTAGAGAGTTATTGTATTCTGAACAGGACCCATTTTACTGGAGCTAGTCACGGTTGCCAAAAAGTTCTTGCCTCAGATGCTGTCCGTGCTTACAATACTTATTTCCATACTCTGCTGCAGTTTACCATTTCTACAGCATTCTGCAGACATGCAAGATTTTTATGCACACTAAATGATTACGAGCTTCATCACAGGGACATCAGACACCATTCAAAGGACATGACCAAAGCCAGTTTCCATTGGTGAGGTCAGCGAAGAAATAAATCCAGTTGAAGAGAGTCAGTCCCACTACAGCCTAGGACACAGACTATTCACACCACTCCTAATGTGAAAGAGTATTCCTAGATTTACACAGGGATTTCATTATTTTTTCTGGTGCGGGGTTCTCTTGTGTCTGTGGGTGTTTTTTTGGCTTGCTCATTTTAAATAGTGCCTAAACACACTATATGCCATAAGCAACAACTTCAGTGTATGTAAGGACCTGAATCACCAACATCACTGGGAGACAGGAAAAATAAACCAAGCTTTACACAAAGCACATGAAGAGCAGTGGCAGAGCCCTGAGCTCACAACCTTGTGCTTGTGGTGACCATCCAGCACCGCTTTTCACACAGGTTCAAACTAAATGACATTTAGTCATGGTTCTCTTGTGCAGAGATCAGTTTTGGCTTTCTAGTGAGGCTGAATTAAAGCCATTTGGAGAAATAATGGGAAGGATTGTGTCAAAATCTGGAAGTTTTTCCTCCATTGAGAGCCAAAGTTCTTGTGTCACAAGACTTTGCCTGAAAGAGAAAGTTTTCTTAGATGCATGACTGTGTTGACACTCTTATTCTTGCTTGAGAGTGGCTTTTCATGGTTTTTTTGAAACTCCTTACTAAGCAGTATAAACTAAGTCAAATAAGAATGGGCTCATGGGGCTTCTTTGGATGGAACTAACAAATTTACACTTTAGTGAATTCTGAACAAACCTTCCCAGAATACACAAGATGTTAGCCAGTGAGAAATTCACCATTTCTCAAACACTTGATGTCAATGGGACATCAAATGGATGGACATCCCAGATTGCCTCCTGCAAAGGGAGCAAGAGGTAACTATGAAGCTGGTTCCAAATGTCCTTCACTGTTTCCAAGTCTCTGAGTGATTAGGGGGTGAGGGATCTGCATCTTCCAGTGTGATGCTATGAAAAGGACAGTCACATCCAGCCTGTCCCAAATAATTTGAACAGCCTTTCCTAGTGCATAACTCACAATCTGCTGCTGACGAGTGCCATGCAAGGGAAGAACCTCTCTCCCCACAGAGTTCAGAGTCTGCTGCATACAGACTAGAGAGTGGAGAGCCCAGAGCACCTCTTGTGCACGACTCTCCACCATTTTCTTTAGGTATTATTAATTGGTATTATTAGTACTAGTAGGGCACTCTCCAGAAAATATTTGATCAGAATACTATGGCTGGTCAATGTCAAAGAAATATTTCATATAAAATATTTAGAATATTCCTCTGTTGACTTGAGAGGAAGCAGGCTATGGATAAGTTCTCAGCTGGCCATGCAAATGATGCACTGAACTGTTCAAAGTAGAATGTATGCCCATCATCATTGGTCTGATACGGTGGGAATAGCAGGGAGTGCAAACGAGGTGTATTTGTAAGTAAATGGCAATCATTATGCAAACTGAGTTTTTTAATGAAAACAAAAAAAAAAAGAACTCAAATCATCTTGATACAGAAAAATTAGCTTTGGGAAAAGAGTTTCTGCACACAGCTTCAGTATTTAACTGATGAAAAAACTGAGGGAAAGGGTTTGTCTGTCACTAGAAAATCTGCAAGACTAAGATTGTTGCTTGGACTTCAAACTCCTTCCTGTCACGCATGAATGACAGGTGCCACTTGCAGTAGTTTTCTATTCTCCTTTCTGAGAAATTTGAAGTGTGCTACTCCAAAGAAAGAGCTGGCTGCCCACTCACATTCACAGCTACAATAAGTAGAACTTCTACAAACTTCCTTACCACAGTTCTTGTTTGGAGGTAAATTCTCCCAAGTTCTAGAAAAATGGCTGCTTAAAAATGAAGAGTCTAAGGATAAAGGGGAGCTGGGGAGGTTCTGTTTCCAGTGCTGCCCTACCAGAGGACAGCATGAGTTAAATAGTTTTTCATAAAAAGGCAAAGAAAAAAAAAAAAAGGTGTGTGTATTACTTAAAGACAGAGGAGGAGTCTTTTAACATTTTGGAAGAAAGGCTGCCTATATTTTGCTGATATTTTTTCCCCGAGCAGAGCTAACAAAACAGCATTTGTCTCAGTCAGCCTAGTACATCATGTAATTGTATCATTCAAGCTTGTTTCAGGTACGGGTTGCTTTTCCATTAATTATATTCCATGCACATGTATACATATCAGAGCTGTTGGGATGTCTATTTCTATTAGTTTAACAAGCCCTGGTATTAATGAGATTGCTCTATAATTGAACCTTTTCATGGGTCCCTTGGTGATGAAATTATGCTAATCTGAATCTGCAACCACAAGGCATCCATCATACTTGATCAAATAGTAAACATCAACAGTGATATGCTGGGAGTGTAAATGTGCCGTTAATTATTACATAAATGAACAAGCCCCATTATTTCATCTGTATATTCATGCAACTTAATAAAATGGGTGAACACAGGGTGTATCAGACCTCCACTATGTGGCAGCATGGTCCACTTAACAGGAGCACGAGCTTGTAAATATTGCTCTATCTTGAGGCCTGATATCCTCTGTGTATAAAAGAGGAAAGAAGGGGGATATATTTCATCTCCCTGAGTCACTTCTGTGGGAAACAGTGATACTGATCAATTACATAACTCTTAAAGGGAAAAAGCATCTGATTTCCCTACTGCTATAATTGTTTGGTTTTAAAACCTGCATGGATCGTGGATCACTAAGGGTTTTAAGTGAGAGATATATCTCAGAATGTCTGAAGTGGAATGATTTATATCAACTTCAGAAAGCGTCTGTAAACTTAAGCAGATAAGACCTTCTGTACCTACACTTGCAAAAATAAATGGATTTGCAGAGTGCCTGTGTTGCTACAGGCATCACTCCTCAGCGATCGCTGCACCACACTAAAGAAAAGAAGTAAAAATTTCAGGCTGCTGTTAATCAATAATATGAGGAGGACCAGAATTGCCACAGTACAAGCATAAACATTAATATCTTTTTTTCTGACAATGTTTTTCATTAGGTGCACTGTACCTTATAACTGTCTGAGCAAGTACTAAATTTCAATGCAAGTTGCATTTAATTTTGCCTCAACATGTACAGAGGTAAACAGAAATTAAAAGAACACTTTTATTTTGTTTGGTAGCATTTTAGTTTGACAAATCACAACCCCAATATTTATCTAGTGACCAGAATATTCTTCCACAATTTCTGATGAAGGAAAAATACCTTTTCAGAGATCCTATGAATATGATGAGCAAAATACGTGCTTCACTGTGAAATACATGTGAAATACATCGGTGCCAGATGCCACTGACTGATTTCTAAAAAACAAGATCAGTTTTCCTTTTTGAACATGTCTCACTAATTTCTACATAGGAGTATGTTGTGCTGGTGATATTAAATCTACTTTGGAACCCAGTTTGACTCATGCTTTGCTTCTGCCTTTTTAATATTTAACAGAACTAATTTAAACATAATTTTGGAAAAATTTTCTGTAAGCCATCAAGTTATACATTCAATTAATATAAAAATATAGGGATATATATTATGACTTTTCATAGGAGAAACATAGAATTCAATGGAGGAGCTTTTGAAAATGTACTCATTAACTTTCAGACATAGTTCAAAATAAGTTCCCTGGATTGAGGCAGTCCTGGGGCAATGCAACATACAGAACTGCAAGCTGCTCACTCCAAACTGATTCTACTGCTGCTAAAATCATGATGAAGGCTTTTGTGACAGGGCCTGTTCCAGTATTTATGCTACCTCTATAGGCAAGTGAACTACAAAACCCGNAAAAAAAAAAAAAAAATTGTTTAATAGATTTCTAAAAACATTCTCATTGGGTTTCTACTATTAACATACTTATTTAAAAACAGTCCCATTTTAAAACTAAAGTCCTGGTGCTTTTAGAAACAAGGAGAGGGCTGCCCCTCTGAGCTCCCAGGCTTATCATGTATTTATTCACATCATGTTAATGACATTTTGCATTACTTAGATAGTTTGCCTCAACTTCCCTTTATCAAAATTGGATTGTTTTGAGATATATCCCAATCATGGTGGGAGCTTCATATTACAGAAAAAGCATATCAAAAGTACAAAACCACATTCAGTCTTGCAATTTTTTCCCTTTCCAACATTTGTCAGTGGAATTACTCAGGACAGTTTGTTCAGAACTTTCAGAAAGTGCCATGTTCTGGTGCTTCTTCCCTTATTTACACCGTCACCGCTGCTCATTTCAGCAGCCTGACTCAGTTTCAAACAAGACTAATGTCAGGCACTTTAAGAGATTGTTTCCATCCTTCCTTTTTTTGTTTTTGACAGCATTGCCTAACGCTCTGGTTTCCCTCAGATGTGCTTTTGTAACTGTCTCCTGCTGAGTCAGCAGCCTCTCCTCCAGAATTTACCAATGCCAGCCACACCGGGTTCGCCCTGCTCTGTGACACCACCTGCGAGCCTCAGACCAGCCAGAGAAGCCCTGCCACTCCAAAAGACTGGCCATCAAAATGTCAAGGGAAAACCTGGAGAACTGGAGACAGTTGAAGGAGGAGGGTGTCTCCACCCAGAAACGCCCCCAACAGCAAACAAACAATAAAACCGCTTTGGGTTTGTGGGTGTGTATGGATTTGACCACAGAAAGGGTTTGAACTCCCTTTGTCCAGCTGGTGGCTGAGGAATGCTGGCATCTGCCAAGGCAGGTGCTGTTCCCTGGCATGTCCAGGTGCCTCCTCGAGTCTGCAGAGCCTTGAGCTGAAATCACAAAACTGCTCCTTCCCTTTAGTGAGGTCACGGCACAACCACCCCAGGGAAACTGGGACTGAGGCACTTGGAAAGCACTGCTGCAGGAATGACTCCCCACAGCACAGGTCTTTGCCCTTCTGTGTCACCTGAGCTTGCCTAATCTCATGTTCCAGTTACTGACTTTGATTTTTGTTTATTTTTAGACTGAAGATTCCTTAATTAATGCAGATACATAAATCAATCCTCTAGATTTCTGTTACGTAAGCCATAATAACAATAATTTATTGTTGGTGTTTTATGAGACAAAAGTTTTTCCCAATGACAGAAAATTACTGAAAATTTGTACCACTGTTTGTAATTATATGTGATTTTATTAAATACAGATAGGACAGTAAAACAACACACTGAAGATCTTTTGTTCATGGCATTTTAAATATAAAAACTATTCCTACACTTCCTAATTTATAGTCATCAACAGAAATCTATCCTTTCTTTAGTTTTATTTCTGTACAATGCCTTTGTTACATATCTATATATATCTTTTAGTAATTATTTTCACTTTCTGTCCAAACAACATCAGCAAACTACACCCAAGATCCTATTGCCCTTGATTACTTAAAATTTAGCAAAAGAATTCAAGCAGTCTCAAACTATGAATGTTTGTATCAAAACTAGAAAACCTTAACCCAATTTACATTTCTATTATTATTATTATTCACCACTCCAGTGTGTAATCTTGAAATATGTTTATTTTGACTAGATATCCTAGCCAGGGGGTTGATTAGCTGCTTGGCTCTCCTGCTTATAGAAGTCACCTCTCAAAAAACTTGTCTCCCACAGCACTGACCCTTTCCTATGTGAGACCATACATTTTCAAATCGTGAATGAGAGTGAAACAATTAAAGGCACTAAATTAAAGTAGACTGCAATCCTTTCACTTTCCATCCATTCAGACTTTAATAAATAAGTTATTATATGCTATTCTAATTTCCCAGTCATGCAAGTCTTCCCACTAGGGTCTGATAGCAACTTTGGTCAAATTTATTATTAACAAGCATTTTAAATCCTTAATTGTTTGCTAGAAATTCAGAATTGTTCCTTATCTGTGTATTCAATCTTGCATAATATTTTGTATATGATACTTGCTCGGTTTTCCTGCTGACGAGTTTATTCATTTGAATGTAAATTAAGAATTACCATAGAACACCATGTTCCTCGTTTCAAGCATATTTCTACCTATATCAGTTCCCTTGTGTCCAGGATACACCTCTGTACTCTTAAAATCAATATAGTCCTGATCCTTTCTTGGTGGGAGTTCCCAAACCAAGCAAACAAACAAGTACAACCAGGACAGGCCAGTGCTAAAATTTAAAGCCAATTAAGGTTAAGTAATTAGTGCAGATTTGCCAAAGTTCTTATCATTCGCAAACCCTCAGTTTGGTATTTCAGGGCCAAAATTCAGATCTCTCTGGGTATTCTGTTTCTGACTCATTTATCTTGTAAAACTCATGACAAACACCAAAACAACTATGCACAGATTTGAAGTTTTTAGTCAAGTTGTAGGAATTATATAATAATTAGCATTATTTTCCAGACAATTGTGGATCCACAGGAGTGTTAGATGGAGGGAGGCACTAGAGGTCAGTTACTCCAAGCTCCCACTCAGGCGAGGGGTGCTGTCAGCACTGAACAGCCACCTCTTCCTGCAGCTGACTCTGGGAGAGCTGCACAGCTATCTGGGCAACCTGGAATGCCATTGCTCATGATAAATATAACTCAGGATTCAGAACAACATATTTCAACAATCTGTAAAGATCAGAGGCTTACAGGTGGTCCTGAAAGCTGAAGGTTCACCTTATTTAGATGTGGATGGGCATATTTGATGGGTACAGGTAGCACAAGGATCTGGTCCATGTCAGCCTACAACACTCACACCAGTGCACAGCGCTGCTCTGCAGAGCAACAACAAGGTGAACATTCGAGGTACCCAAAGTCTGGTGATTATTATTCCAAAACTCCCAGAGGAGATTTACTTTTGAACCCTTCCTAATGTTTTGTGCCTGCCAATACCTGTCACCCACCTTTTTCTGGATGAATACTTCTCCATCAGTACAACCGAGACAAATGAAATGCCTGTGGATATACACATGCATTAAATAGCTATACATGCTTGGAATCACTAAGGGATGAGAGGATTGGCCAACCAGAACAAAGCACAGAAATAGAAATCTTACATGAAGGGTTGATGTCATTGTTTCAGTGATATTCCAGGGGGAAGCTGCTAAAATTCTAGCTGAAAACTTTTGACAACAATCTCTCAGAGAAAAAAAAAATATATATATCTGTTATATATGTACATGTGTGCTCATATGGCCCTTTGTCTTCCTTGTAGCTACAGAAATAAAGTAATTTTCTTTCAGATCAGCCATCCTAACCTCGCTATCCCTGAAGAAGGATTCTTATCAGGAAGCAAACGATGTAGTTTTGAGTCAGAACGGGTATCATTACTGTAGAGCACAGAGTGAAAAGATAGAGAGTAATGTTTTCCCAGGAGGTGTGTACTCAACTCTGCCCACAGACTGACCAGCTGCAACCTTTTCAGCATCTCTCTTTGAAGAGGGAAGGAAGGATAAGTTATCACCCCCAGATAAGGGTTGTACAGACATCACAGCCTAGAATTAATAGTTACAAACTCAAATTGAAGTAGTAGCACTCTAGCTGCTATGGCACAGATATCAGCACTGGGTTGGGCAATGGAGGAAACCATGAGCCTCAACAGTTTTGCAGTGGAAAATTACAGCTTCCCTCTACTGAGCAGAAGCTATGTGAAGATGATACTCAAGGCACACAACACAGTCCAACAATCAAAGGTGGCCAGCCAAAATGCTGGCACTTGCAAAACGTCACCACAGCACCTGCAGAGGCTGGAAGTTGCTAAATTCAGGCAGTCTCCAGAGAGGATTTCAAATTCTGAATCTCACACTTAGTTACACAAAGTGGGTGGAAGTCCCTGGCAAAAAGATAGGCAGAACTGCAGGGAGCACAGGGGCTTCGATGGGATGTGGCTGTGTGAAATCACCTTAGTGTTTGGGAATTATCACACTGCTTTGGAGTGGGGATTGAGGAACTCCAGGAGAGGCCTCCTGCCCTAAAGAACACCCTAAATAGATTTCAGACTGGAAACACCCTCAGGACTGGTATAAATACACCTACCCCACTACAAGACTCTACTTAATGCCGACAAGTGGTGTAACTTCTACTAAGCAGTAGATTCTGCAGTTCTCACGGGTGCAAGCACAGGCCTTACTGCACTAATGACCATTTCCAGTTACGTTTAGACTACCTGGCAAAAATCTGCTACTGAAAAACTGGTTATGGGAACTTAAATTCACTTATAGCCTTCCTTAAACAGCCCACTGCCTTTTCCAAAACACTTGGTTGAAAAAGTAATTTGTAGACAATCCTAACCTGTGAAATCCTAACCTTTTACATGTTCAGAACTGAATCTGGTCTCTACTAATCCTTGACCACTCCACTCGCTTTTCTTCCCTTCCTAGCTGCATCCACGGTTTTGAAACTTTTACTGCAATCATTTAATGAGACTTCTTGTAGAGTAAATGCTCAGTGATCATAGGTTAAATAAGGCCAGTGCCAGCTATTGCCCTGCAAAAAGATTCTGTGTATGTGCAGATGGAACCAGGTACCAGAGAAAATGGTTGATGGTGAGAAGGTATCAGCTAATTCTTGGCTCCATCATTCGAAAGAAAACAGGTCTAGTAAATGTAGTTCTAAAGATCACTTCCCTTCCATACTTTCTTCATCTTGTAAGTTTGTGTTTCCACCTTTCCTTGCTCAAAAGAATGCAGACTCTCTTAATTTCACACAAGGAAGACTATAGCTTCACTTAAGAGCAGCTCAAATTTGCAAAACTCAGGAAACAGTTAAATTTGAGGTTATATGCCACTATCGAGTTACAGAATTACTATGTGCACTAATGCAGCTATGGCTGCATAACCCCAACGTGTTTACCATGGAAATAGCTCTGTGAAAAAGCACTATGCATTCTTCAGTGAGTCAAACAGAATTTCTGAAGTTCTACTGCAGCAATAGTCTTAGTTTTTACAAAACATTCACTGGTAACTTTTATCTGACAGGCCATAGATATAATAGTTTTTCAGGCTAAATGAATTAGTGTTTGCTGGACAGATTTTGTCACTATACAGTGGATATAGATTGTGTGTGAAAGGGGGTGAACTGAAATCTAATTAGATTTCATTTTAAGTCTAGCTGCTGCAATTATGACTTCTGAATAAAAGTGGTTGTTATTTAGCAGGGTAGCCTAAGCAATGCACATAATTATTATAATTATTAGGTACCTAATGATATCTAATAGGAGTCAGCATTGTAAATAAATGCTGTAGCCTGTTCAGCAGGGTGGCCTGCACTTTGCAGAAAACTAAATAACAAAGGTTAATAAATATGTTTGCAGATGATTGTTTTACAGGAACCCTGGGCAGCACTATCTGTTGGAGATTAGCTACATTAGGACTCAACAGACCAGAAAACATCCAGAATAATAGTCTTGGTACTAGCTTATAGATGCAATGTATTAAAATAGCCAAAGCAAATTCCTTCTGTTCCCAAATCCTGATCCTCAAATATAAGTTATACTGGGGTTTTTTGTTGGTTTGTCTGTTTTTCAATAAGATCACTTAGTGGGCAAAATTCCACTGAATTGCTATAAATCAGCAAATGTGAAATCAATCAGCCATTCAGTTTTTCTGTTCCAAGCTCTTTTTTAATTCTCAGAATTTAAGAATATAAAATGGGTACTGCTGTTTGAAGTGTGAATTACAATAGCTGCAGATGCTGCCTAACCCCTATTTGCACTGTATTAGCAGAAGAATTGTATTTATGTAATGAAGACAATGTCCACCGCTGATATAGATGACACATTAAAGATTTAAAATTGCATGTGTTTGCAAAGTGCATTTCAGAACCTTCAATTTCCAAAGTCCATTGTGCTTTCAATTATCTTCCCACCCAGGCAAACTAGGGAGAGACTAATCAAGCATAATGTCCTCACATACTTCCCACTATGCCTTCCTCAGAGAGGTCAAAGGGCACTGTCAGATCACGATTGCAGCTTGCTCTGCCATGGGAAACACTGGTATGATTTACAGTTTATAGTCTCCATCACTAAATGTAGCCATTAGTAACAGTATGCCTAGCTACAAAATAAGCATTTGTTATTTAAGGTTTTCCCACATGACTTTTGAGATAATTTTAGCATTTGTAAATTGTTTTGGTAGTGGTCAGTTAGCTTCCAGAAAACAAACAAAAAAATACCAGCCTGGGGTAAACATTCCAGTGATGTATTTAAGGCTCATGCATTGATCTGACTGTAAATATTTGTTTTTCGAATAACACCCGTATTAGCTGCTGCAAATGAGGGGAAAGAGTGTGCATCTCTCACACGTTAGTAGATGGGTTATTAACTGATTTCTCCTCTGGAATAAAAGGGCATAATCCAGACAGTCATCTAATTGCCTCCTGAATTGGAGGTTTGTAGGCTGTCACATAAAAGCTCTTCCCAAGAGAACCTTCCTTCAGAGATGAGAGCTGGCCACTCGCCCACCTCCGTGCTGAGACTGGTCACATTAAACTCTCCCTGCCAGGAGAACGACCACGTTTTACACTTCTCTATCACATACATCAAGCACTGGCATTGTAGGGTCACAGGGTGGTTTGGGTTGGAAGGGACCATACAGATCATCTTGTCCCAAGCCCCTGCCACGGGCAGGAGCACCTTACACTAGACCAGGTTGCTCCATCCAATCAGTCCTCAAACATTTCCAGGGATGGGGCATCCACACCTTCTCTGGGCAACCTGTGCCAGGGCCTCACCACCCTCGTAGTGAAGAGTTTCTTCCTTTTCTAATCCAAATCTACCCTTTTTCTGTACAATTTTATCTTGCCAAGCCCAAATTCACTACTGTTCTAGATACACCCATGAGTGCAGCCAGGGTTTGGTAATAAAGACCACTTTCAACAAAAATTAACTCAGTTTATCCAATTACTAACTTTGACAACTCTTCCCTGACTTCAGACTTTCCTGAACACCTCATTTGCTTCTACCTGCAGGTAGAGAATGCTTTCTCCCCAAGGGGTTTCTTCAACAACTCAAAGAGTAACTGCTTGGCACTTATTATCAGGGCACCTGGGGAGGAGGAAATTCATCTAAGGTTCTGCAGATGACTTAATCCTGTACACCCAGAAGAATGAGATCTCTAGGACAGTTGAACAGAAGGCTCAAGGTAAAAGCTGTCCCTGTACGTGCCCTTTCCTCTATTCATTGAGCGGAAAGCAGAGCAGCTGAGGAGTTTTATCCCACTGTGTAACTTCATGCACAAACCATAAATGCATAACCAGGAGCAGCACAACACGTGCCTTTGAATATGGTCCTTTAAATATGTAAAGCATCCATCAATAATAATATGAAATACTGCCTTTAACCTAATTTGGGTTTATCAGAATCTACCAAAAGTGCAGCTGTCACAGTAAAAGTAATTGGTCAACTGAACATTATTTCATAATATTAAAAAATGGTAGCAATGCTTTTGGAACAAACAAGAGGTTCAGCTTTCAATATAGGAATAATGTGAAATTATGAAGTTGGTTCAGCTCAGGAAAAACATAATTTTTAATCACAGTATTTTGTAAGCCACAAACGGAATTCATTTTAACAATTCATGAATTAAAGATATGCTTTGAAATTGAGTTCAGCGTTCTGAAAGCATATATTACATATCTATACAGCAAACTTAGGCACTAATGTAAACCAAGTTCTATTTACATTTTGATTGCTACCTCATATCTATCAATTAATGTACTGTATTCATAAAACACAACCTTCAATACCCAGCTGATGTGAAGAACTTCCATATGCATTTCAGGCTCAATCTCTACAGACTACTTTGTTGGTAATGCTATGTGTGAAGTTAAGTACTGTACTTGTGTTTTTATCTATCTAGAACTATTTATCTCAAGTTCTCTCAACCCATTTTTCTTAAGAAAATTCCATGCCTTAAAAAATACAGCCTAACAGTATTAAAGCAACAAACAGCAGCCTTTTGTGTACATGTTGAGAGAACTATAACAAATTGCATTTGAACTATTTAAACATTTTTTTTTTCACTGAACCCAGTAATAGTTTTGATGCAGAGAATGGCATTTTCCTCATTTAAAACAAAAACAAAAAGCCAAACTCAATTTTCCATTGGCTTTAAAAGGAGTTTTTGGTATGCACAGCCAACAGACTTGGTCTACCTGTTAGACTCAGGCAATAAGAATACAGGGGAGGTCAAAGTGACCCTTTACTCAGTGAATAAAACAGCCTGTGAAAGATGCCAAACCCCACTTCTTTCTACACCTACGTAGTTTCACTAGCCTTATGAAGGTGGACAAGGGAAGCTGAACCAGTGTTGATGTGCTCGTGACTGACCTGCAGAATAAGCCAGAATATGCCCCAAATGATGGATTTGATTAGACAGACAGCAAATTGAATATTCAGATGGAACAAAAGCATCATTAAAAATTGTGAAGGTTATCTGTGTTTATAAATATAAAATGCACACACAAACCATGAATGCTATGGGACTAAATGTACTCCTCTCTCTCTCACTCACTCAAATCAGCAGTCTCAGTAATCTGAATCCAGTTTATTGATTCCTCTGGCTGCTGGGAAGGAGGTGGCTGCCTACACTGAAAGAAACAACTCAGCATGGCAGAGAAGGGCCTTTCTGTTTGATGCACAGACCACAGCTCGGTGCATCAAACTTCTTTAAAGCAAGAAAGATTATGTATTTAAAACAGGCTGTGTGTTAGTGTTTTGTCCACCCCTCAAGAGGCACCTGAAGCCGGTGCTCTGAGTGCAGATGTCTGAGCACAGATGTTTGTCAGCCATGGCTACACTGGGCTGTTAAAGCAGATCAGAGGCTGTGCAGAACGCAGCACCAGTGTGAAGTGAGGAATAGAAACTGCTTTGCTGTGAGAAAGAATGGTTCCAACAGGAACTCAGCATGCTGAAGCAGGGCTGGGACGTGCACACTGGCAGAGCTAGAGATCCCTGGCGTGATCATCACATTCAGTATATTCAGATTCACACAGGCTGGTGAAAAGCTTTGTGCCACAGCAGTGGGTTAGTGCCCACCGGGGTGGATTTTATGGCCCTGGCCACCGAGCTCTTAAAAGACTGGGTTGCAGCATCTCAGATGAAAAGATCTGTAGTAGTGATCTTTGCTAGCTCATTTCCAAATCTGGCCCCAGTGTTATCAGTTATACCGGATGAGACTCACAATTTGTTAACTGGAACTTGTTTGTTTTTATTGCACATCCCAAGAGGCTGCCCCTCAGGGAGGAGGTCTGGTGCACAGTATTTGGAAGCTGCACTTGGGAGGATTTTTTCTCAAAGCTTTCTATACATTTGCCAGTTTTCTGTGTACCTGGCACACCTATTGCTACCCAGGCAAGTAAGCCTCCTCACTCTGTGCCTCAGCTCTTCACTGTGCTGCTCAGGGTGAGCATCACCGCCTCATTTTAACATGCTAAAACTGATATACTGTCATTATGCCTAGAAAGAGACGTTTCCAGGAGAAAGAAGGTTTATCACTAGATGAAGCACTGAAATTTACAATGTTCAATCTGCCAGAAATCACTTTTCTGCAGATAGACTTCCAAAGTTGACTATAATGTTGTATTTTTTTTCTGATTCCTTTAATTTCCTGCTCTGAAAGGCTTCTACCACAATAAAAAATCCAAGATTGCAATCAGAACAAATTTGATACCAGGGAATGGTTTGCTCTTACTTAGTAGCTCAGTGGACAGATGAATGGCAGTTTAGGCTATTTTTTTGTTGTTGTTAATATCATCTAGAGATGATACGGTTATAAATTTTTTGGTGAACCTTCTCCTTGAAAGAGAGAGAAGAGAGGACAACAACTAACTTCACCTGTTTCAAGGCTATTCTTGGCAGCAGTTGGGAGATGTTGTTGCTCTTTAAGCATTATTCAGCTCATAACAATGGGGTTTTTTTCCATCCTTTCGATACCCAAACCTTCAAAAAAGTTGCTGAGGGCATTGCAAACACATTCAGCTATTACATGCAAGTAGGCAATAAAGGGCCATAAGTTCCTACAACTACAGAAGATAAACAGCTTCACATTTTGAAGTCTCAAGCACATCCATATTCACCCTCCACAGAAACCCTTGCCAGCTCATTGATTCACTCTGTGAGATTTAGAAGGTTCCTATGTTGTCTTCAAATTAGCAAATATACTAAAAAGTGTGAGGAAATTTCTTTGGTTTTGCATTTACTTCTGGTAAATAAAAATAAGAAAAGAAATTTTAAAAAAATTTAAAAACCTGAATAAAAATATATTGATCATTATGAAACAGTTATCAGCTCCAGGCCCTCAGAATAAGTGGCAGGAACTATGCTTAGTTTGCCTCTTCAGTATTTCCTCCAGTCATGAAACCACCAATCATATTGAAACAAACCTTTCAAGTATCTTCCCCTGACTCTGCAGGGATTGAAAAATATAATTGTTTGTTAAATCTCCTTCAGAAGAAATTATTAAAACAATTTGTATTTGTGTAGATTTATGTATTCAGATAGAATCATGGAATAAATGGATTTTTATAATAAGTCTGTGTTTGGAAGGATTACTTAAATTTGCTACACAGATATGACCTACATTTTCAAAAACCAGCAATAATTTCACAAGAAGACTTTGATACTATCTGTGCTTGTCAATTTGTTGAGATTGAGGACAAAGAGCTTCTGAAATCTGACAAAAAAAATCAAGTTATGCAGTTAATATTAATTTAAATACCTCAGCCTTTCTATTTCTGGTGTTTATGATTTAAGATTACACAAAGTAAGCTCACACGTTGCTTCTCCATCAGCAACGAGTTTCTTTACTCTTCAAAACTGTTACCATGTATACACTTGAACAATTTTTTGGTAACTTTCTAATGGAAAAGGAAAAACCAACCAGCTTTATTACACAGAATCTTTAGAGCAGAAACCAGTAGTTTCATGTGAAGGCCTATTTAAGAAGAAAGAAATTTAAGAGATTACTTTGTAGTAAGAAGATACATTTAATCTAGCAGATCACTACTGATTTTGGTAAACATCTGTCATATGAGAACATTTACAGTATGCATTAGAGAAATCATTTATGTGTTTTATGAACTCAAAATTAAAACCAATTTGAATGTCAGCTTTCAGACTTGGGAATTCAAAGGTTAGTTTCAGGTTTTCATACTGATTTTGTTGCATTTCCAAGATGCTGGAGAAAAAAACTGGGTAGAATGGATTGTTAGTACACATTCAGATAAGCAGAGCAGGTAATTGACAGTTACCCATGAGAATGGTCAATCCAGACTAGAGAGAATCTAGACAACGAGGGGTCTGTGGCAGGAAGGGCAAAGAAGGACCTGGAGATGCTTTCTAAAGGGAATTCAGAAGGTGACCTGTTTTACAGCCTCTGAGTAGAGCACGTGGTGCATGGAATGCCTCTGATGAGAGGGTGGGGGACTGAACACCATATTCAGCATATTCACATTCACCTGAATCTTGCTCCTGCTGAAGGCAGGACAGTGAAACTTTCTCTTCATCCCCAGTGAGCAGCTCCTGTAGTAGTTTTATGGGAAGCACAGAGCTCACAGCACTTCAAGAACAGTGAGAGGGGAAATTAACCAGAAACCCAGAGTGAAGAAGGGGTTCTCACTAGGAGTGTATTGCAGAGTTATTATAATCAGCTACCAAAGAATATTTCTACAGCACTAGAGTAGAACAAGTGGTGACTAAGGTTGTCCTCACTGCTGTGCCTCTCACGGGGTGCATCAGATCAGAAATTTAGACACAAGAACTATCTATGCATCACATACATTAGCATCATAATTGCCACTGAAACTGAGTTCTCATTGTTCAGTTTAGCATAATTGCAATCTTGGAATCAGTCCAGATTCAGTACGGTTGGTTTATAAACAGCATCCAATTAAACTTCTTGGAATATGTTCTCTATCAGTTTCTGAGAAACAGGTTAACACAGCCATACAAGACACCTATTCTTTCACGGGCTGAAATTGCACAGTTTATCTACAATGTTTTGGTGACGTGTCTTGTAACACAACACTGAGAACGAGGCCTAAAATCTTGCAAGAAATTAACTGTTTTATTGGAATTAGCATGAGAGTTTAAACTGCACTCCAGCCAAATTTTAGCACTCAGATGGCTGAAACACTGTGTATGAAACACTTTTCAAATGAGGATCCCTCGACAGTCACAACCTGTGGTGTTACTCATTTCACCTGCAGGAAGAGACGACAGCTTCACCCTCTGTAGAGGTGATGGAATTAGGAAACACCAGAGAGTTCTCAACATGCAGAAGGCAATAGCAGGGGCACACACCCCCGAGGATGTAAATCCTCGAACGTGTTAATGCACTGCTCTCCCTCCCACGCTGGCAGGCCAGCTCTGCTGCCCACCTGCACACCATGTGGCTCTCTGGGGAACAGGGGCCTGCTTCTCTCCTCTGACTTCGTTCCACTCTCGCACATTCACAGAGCAACAGCATGTGACAGATGATCGACTGAGATCAAGACAGAGGGGGAAGATAACATCAGAGTTTGCCTGTTCATACAGCTGCTGGCCACCTTTCATTCTTCCCCCAAGTTTGACTCTACAGCACTAAAGCAATACAGGACTGTCACAGCCTTCAACTCAACTGCCTGCTAAAAAACCAGTGACTTACAAACTAACCTGTGCTTCAGAGTACTGACGATCATGGCAGGTCCCTGCAGCCATTTGAGATGCCTTCAGTTTTCACTTTCTGGTGTTCTGTGGTTTTCTTTTTGCTGCTGCACAACCTTTTGCCTTTCTCTCTGCTCATGTTCTCCCTCACTCAACTGAGAAAACTCACAAGATTGAATTTAATCCCACGAATAACTGCAGCCGTTTTTTTTAGTTGACCGGGCAATATTTTCAGGGGGAAACCCATTTGATCTTTTAAATTTTAAATAATGGTTTGTTTGAAACCTTAGTCATGTTCAATTATAACTAAAAAGCCCGATTATTAAAAAATTCAACTAAGTGAAACCAATGATTTACAGGCATGTTAAATCACAGATCTGATAAGGTTGATTACTCTGATGTATTGCCATGTGTATAAATGCTTGTGGTAACTCTAAATGAGCTGCCACCTCTGCGGTGCAGGTGTGTGATCAGAAACGCCAGCTCAGGTGAGTTCAGAAACAGCAGCTCAGGTGAGTTCAGAAACACCAGCTCAGGCACGACAAAGCTGCTCCAAGTGAGTGCAATAAAAGCGCAGTATCACCTTGCTGCCTGCTCCTGACTGCAGAGGTGGGTTAGCCCACATCAGCCCAGACATCACTGTCCCTTGCAGTACAATGCACCCTTAAGTGCTCTGCTGAAGACTCAAAGTCTTAAGACTTCAAACCCCAAGTCATTCAAAAGAGAATACAGGCTTTTCAATTTATGCATATGTATTTTTTTTTAAATTCAGCGCTCTCAGTGTATAACCCACTCTGTACCTTCTATTTCAATACACTTTTATTGATGCCGTAATTCATGTCTTGAGGGCTTTTATTAAGAAATGGTACCTGCACAATAAGACACCACAACAACCTTTTGTTTTGCTAAATATCAAACTTGACACTGTTACCTGTTCTACTCTTGTACCCAAAGAGAAAAAAAAAAAAAATCAATGATGATGTTTACAAAGAGTCAGAAAGGAGAACTAGGCATCAGGCTTGAATTGTTCCCTCCACATTTAAAACTCATGTAATACCAGTATCTTAAAAAATTGTGTTACTTTCTGTTTTTCTTAGGACAAGACAGGTGATGAGGAACAACTGCCAGTATGGCTTTTTTGCACTTTACCCTTCCTTTCCTCTCAATCTGTCCTTCGCACCAGATTCCCACATTTATGAATCACAGGAAAACAAAGAAAAGAACAAACCCTCCCACTGAGACTGTGAACAAAGAATTGATGTCTGAAAGATCAGAGCATATAACAACAAAAATGGTATTACTGCAGTCAGATATTGAAGATATTAGGTCCTTATGAAAAGGGACTATAAAACTAGCTGCTTTATGCCTTTTCAAAATTTTATTTATAATCTGGCAGAAGTTTTTCAAATTGTTATCTATGCCAGTCTTACTAATACAATATACAGAAATGGAAAGCAAATAGGAATTTTAGGAAAAGCTTTGTTAAATGTATAACATTTGTGTGAATATGGAGAATTCACATATGATTTATTCAGTAGCAAAGAAAGAAGTAGCTTTGTTAATAACCAAGATCAAATAATCACACACAAGCAAAATAGGGATAGCCCCATAGTACTCTGTGCAGATTTATTTTGTTTCATAATATTAAAAAAAATGCAGTACTGATGGTTAAGCCAATACAATGCTACATTTACACAGTACTGAAAAAGTTTTCTAACAACTAAAAAGGACAAGAAAAGGAAATGACACTAATAAAACTCCTCTTTTGGTTCTGAGTTGAAACATTTGCTGATGCATTTCTTTGATTATATTGAAATCAGGTCTCTAACTAAACATGGCTGTAATTTCTCAAATCTCAGAATACTTTGGTTAACTTGATAGTAAATCTTTGCGTTCTACTGCCTAGAATACCAATACCTACAGAAATACTCCAGAAACTAACACCCTGATGAAAGTTCAGCGGACTGCAATCCCATATTTCCTTGTGTGCTTTTTCCTTTGTCTCCAAATTCTGTTCAAGAATATATATAAGGAATTTTGATTAAGTTCCATTAAGTGCCTAATTCCTCAGAAGGTGTATTTCTGAGTGGTTCCATTGATGTATGCCAATTACAGCAGCTGACAAACAGCCACTGCATTACAAAAAAAATCCATATTTTTAATGACTCCCTTGCTATCCTCCATGTATGTGTGTATGTCATGACACACAGCTTCCCACCATCTGCACCTCTTCCTTTATATATCCATGCATTTTGGATTATAAATTGCTTGGCTGTGATGTATCTTGACATTTGACATAACAGCAGGGCTGGGGGGAGCGTAAGTGCTGATCATTAGATTATCGTTGAAGTATTCTCTGCTTTCCTCCCCTGCTCCCTGTGTTCCCTGGAGACACAGGTGTTAATAAAATCAAACAAAATGAAAATGGGTAAATTATTGCAAGCTATGAACACCTACATTGTGCCATGCCTCACTAGTTTCCAATACCACCTCATTCTTGAGACAACCAAAGAAAAAGATGCAATTTCATCCTGTAGACTGGGTGGTATAAGGAAAGGACAAAAGAGACAAGATATTGCAATCCAAAGGTCAGTGACCCACTCCCTTGTATAATTATAGCATTTCATTTATATCCTACCAATCTGTCTTTGGATGGCTGATAGTAAATTAAATAGCTAAAAAAGAACAATTTTGAAAATTCCTTAATAACTAGTAACTGAGTTCTAAACCTAGAGCATCATATAGGGAGATGAGCACAAGTATCAACTTGTAATTTCTTTGCTAAAAAGTAATTTTAACAATACTCAAAGACTCAGAGCTGATCTAGATCTGTGTCTCACTGCTTTACTTCAGGATTCTTGAAAACAGATTTAACAGATGTTATTCTAACCACCCCACAGATTTTGTAGAGCTTCAAGGGTCTGAATCATTCTTGAGTGCAATATACATCCAATTGAATCTTGCAGGATGGATGCACTTTACACCTCTTTAAAATGCGGGTAAGACATTTTTGTGCTGCATTCCTCATTTCCCATGATCAAGCACAAAACTTTTTCCCTGCGTTTTTCCAAGAAGGTTTCACGCAGTAATAAAAACTGAATAAGAACTTTAATGTTGAACCTTTTGCTAATATATATTATCAGCTTATATCCAAATTTAATGGTGGCCCACCTTTAGTAATTAGCAGAGACCAACACTTAGCCTGCTAGCCATTGTTATTGGAGCAGCACTGCACAGCTCTCAGAGTCTCATCTACTGGACAAGCTGAGGAGCACGATAGAAAAGAAATTCTAGATCTGTAGACCTGCTCAAAGAATCACTCAGTCTCTCTCCATTTAGTACATGCAATGCCAATGACTTACCAGGTCACTCTCTCTGGCACAGCAATGTTTCACACTTCGATGTAAGGTAGTAAAATGCTACAGATTATAGAATTTTATAAGAAACCAAATGGGAAGTAATTCTCTGAAGGGTTGGAGGAACAGAACGCTTCCTGTGAAGAATACTGGAAACTCAACTATTAAGGCCAGATACTTCAGAGCTACAATTCCAATCCCTACAATTGCTGGTAGCCAGTCCCAGGTCACACCCATTTCATTTACATACCAAATATTGACCAGAACTTTGAATTCAAGACTGCATCTTTACAGAAACAACCCAATAACTTCCCACTAGAAAAGCTGTCTAACTGTATTTATCTCAACCAGACCACAGTAATTAATATTTATGAGGATGAGCGAAAGAAGGATGCTCATAGCAAAAGCAGATTATGAAGACACAAGAATGTGTGAAGATGCCGATGGGACTGAACAAATGGCACCTGAGACATAGATGCAGCAGGCCCATGAAGTGACAGAAGGAGGGGAAAGCAGTATGTGTGTAGCTGCCTACACACACAAGCACCGAAAATCTTCTTTCTGTGCTTTGCTCCACAAGTAATCCAGGAAAAGTCTTGGTACTTGTACCAAATACAGTTATTACCACTGATTTAATGGCTTTATTTGACTGTTACAGGCACCCACATCTGAGACATCCCTGAACTCAGGCCAATCAAAGTAACAGTGCCTGGCACATGTTCCATTCTTCAGGGGTAAGTACTAGATCTGTTACAGGTTTAAATGTGCATGTGTTGCATATTTCTGGATTTATATCTTACATGTATATGACCAATAAAAAGTGGACAGAAGAAGAGAGCTCCGGAAAGAACTTGTCAACAGCATTTTCAGGTGAAAAAAAAAAGAAAAATAGGAGGTTTTGATCTGCAGAATGTGCAGTGTACAAAGTATAACAATTAAAACAGAAGGGTAGATACTTTGAGCTCATTAAAATTTCTTTTGAAGATGAAAGTCATTAGATTTCAATGAGAACTTGGAGCAGAAGCTCCCATTGACATGAGAATATTTAACCTGTAGTCTATAGTGCTTCAAGCAATTGAAAGTATGATAAATAATTGCTTGGCTATAGTAACCACATAGAAGGAAAAAAAGGATTACCCTAATCAAACACAGTCAGTGTGGTGTTGCCTGTCTCTGTGCTCCACATTTCATTCTGAAAGTTTGCAGTTATAAAAACGGAAATCCTGAGTTCTTAAAGAGGAAATTGTAAAGGATTTATTTTCCTGCCACCTCCGAGAAAACTTTGAAAATATTCCGGGTCAGTTCTTCAGCTGGCATGATCAGCAGAGCTCTGTGGAAGCCAGTGGATCATTGCCAATTTATAACAGCTGAATGTCTGCTTTTACTACAGGGACAGCCCTATTTTAGAATTTTTTTTCTCCGTATCTCTCTTTTTTTTTTCTCTTTAAATTATTTACTATGCATTATTTGCAATGCCAGATTCAAAGAGGCCACTAGAAAATATCAGTTGGTGTATTCAACTTGTTTCCCAACCTGCTTCCCACAAGAACCTCAACCAAAAATCGTCAGTGCTACTTTTTTCACATTTTACTTTTCCATTTCTAATTGTTTATAATTCTTCACAGAAGCACTTTTAATTCAGCTACCCAATATATATAGTATACATAATATTTTGCAAGAGACAGCTTCTTCAACTGCCTTTATACCTTGAGGCTTTGTGACTTGATGTCATAATGGTCTTGATTTATTAGAAGATAAACCTTTTCCAATGCTTTTTCCTTTAAGTAGTGAACTGTAAATAACTTATCCAATATGAAAAATGCTAATTAGTTCCTTTGAAATTCTAATGGAGATTGTCTACAGTTATATCACCCACTGCAGAATCCTTGTATCAATGCTTTACCTGCACATGTGGGAACATATAGGAATATAACCTGCACATATACACATTTCTGTGTGGGTCTGCTGAGACATATGAAATTTGAGTGGGGTGCAACTAGCATATTCCAAAGCAGAAAGAGAAATTTTGTTCCTTTATTTGTGTCTTATACGTTTTTACTTGAATATTCAATGGCACAACATTGCTGTGAAATATAATTCAACCAACAGTTGTCCTTTTTCTTTAATTATTTCAGTTCTGTGGTTCTGCTGGTCCAAGCTTCCCAGCTGTCAGATCATCACTGAAGAAACTTTCATGCAAAGCTTAGCTCCAGTCAGTGCTCATTTTCTGTCAGTAACAGCATTTTCTGCCCGTGCTTACACACTGGCATGTGAATGTCACACCACACCTTGATGTCAGCATCAGGATGGAGTCTGGATGGAGCGAGGGCTGACTGGGCCACGCACCATAATCCTTGTGTTTGGAGCTCTGGCTCTGACTACATTAAACCCAAGTGCTAGGCTAACGAGCCTTCCCAATTACTCCTCTGTTCTCTCTTCCCCACAGGCACCATCTCTAGCACACTCTGCCACCAAGCAAGCTCTGCTCCACCAGCCCTAGGACTAAAGCCTGTAGAGCCCAGAAGATCTTTTCTCCCTGACAGCCTTAACCAAATCACTTTTCCAGGCTTGCCATTCTTCAGAACACTGTCAGGCTTTGCTATCACCAACCCACTCTTTCCAGAATGCAGTTAAGTGCTTATCACTTAAAACTTTAAACACTAATTGCTTCGTAATGAAAACTTGAATTGATCGGAGAGTAAACTTCTGCTAAGCGACTGGCAGAATTCCAGCTCCAGTCCATAATAATCAAAATTCACTAAAATAGCATTTTTAAATGCATTTTGTTTGAAAGCTATTCTATAGTGTGTGAAGGTCTAGATGCAAGATAGTAATTTTAAGTGTTTCCAGGATTGAGCCCAAAAAATTGTTTCTGAATTAACAATTGTTAATTTGGGGTTGAACAAAATCTCTGTGTTCATCTTAAAAATGTCTAAATTATTAAAAATCATATTCCTCCTTCCTTTATTTCTCCTGCTTGTGTCGTCAGGTACATCAATCCCTCTTAGAAATGTATGCCTCAAGAGAACGACACTCAGCTTCCTCCTAACCTGGTGCTCAGGATGGAGACTCTTCCATTGTCACTTTGATGGGATTTACTATTGATGGCCAAAGCTCCTGTGTAACCCGAGGAACCCTCCTCACCTTCTAAAACAGCATTCTGAATTTTCATTACTTCAGAGGAAATACTGCCAGAAATGAAGCAGCTAGCTCCCTTTATACTCTGCTCATTTACTGTGGGTGCTGATGGAGCTGAGTAGAGATGTTTAATGCAATGTTACTTGTGAGACGCTGGATTACATTGGATAATGAAAAGGAAATAAATGCAAACTGAATTCTTGGCACACCATTAACTATTCATTGGATTGCAGGGGATTCCTCTTTCTAGTTTTTAGAAATTGCAGAAGCAACATCCTGAAAACTTGCAAAGCACCATTGCTACTCCTTAGCATCTCTTGATTGTATTTAGTCCATGTTCAAAATCCCAGTCCATTTCTGTAAGATCTCCTCCATGTCACAAGAGCTTTGCAGAGGACAGTGTTCCCAAACACAGACCAAGATAGTTTCTTTTGCTTTTACCTTCAGGGCCACAATATGAGAAGCTTCTGGCACTCTGATGTTCTGTCACTTTTTAATGCAAACTCTGGAAGTTCACAGACACAACGCTGCACAATCTGAGGAAGATAAATCACAGTTACTTCAAGCCAGTTGACAGCAGTTTAAGCAGCTACAATCATCAACCACCAAGGGAGTTTCTTCTTTTATCTTACTAAATGCAAAAGTATACCAGGAACTGGTAATATCACTGGACTATCAGGAGTCCTGCTTTTACATAAATATCAGCAAGCGGTAAGTAAATTCTGTTGACGAAATGTAATAAAACAAAGACGGTTTCAAATATGACCATTCCCTGATGCATTCTGCAGCCCCGTCTTACTCACTTATTGCATGCTGCTGAGATTATAAGGTTTGCTTTTATCTGTCAGAAATCAATATTTCAAACATCGGATAAAAGAGGAAATTGAACTGGGAATAGGCTGAAGTGCTGTAAAAACTACAAAGCACAATTATCAAAAAGCACTTAAAGTACTTAATAGGACACACATAAAAATGCTCAAATTAATGTCAGGGAACTATAATGAGAACTTTTTCTATGCTTTTTGATCCAAATGCAATGCAATTCGAGTGCAGCCTGGTCAGTCAATACAGTTTTCAATTTATATGAAACCCTAAGGATTTCTAGCAATCCATTTGCTAGAACTGAACCATTACATATGATTGGTTAATATTTCAATTTATTGAAAATACATTATTTTGTGTAAAGTGTTTAAGTTGTTGAGGTTTAATCATTATAAACAGTTATGATAAAAATAGATCTTTGGGTAAACAAAGACCTTACAGTCAAGCTTTTAATAAATACTAGTATAACTAGAAAATTGGATTTTAAAAGGAATAGACATAAAGAAAAACTGCAGATATGGGGTTGTGAGATGAGAGGAAATTGTTGTATAGAATGGATCTTTATCAGCACACATTAAACTGAGGAGAGACTTTGTAAAATGTTGGAAACCATGGTTATTTTATGCAAAAAAACCTCCTCACTATTAACTTTAGTACTTTCCCCTTAGGTTTATATATTCATTTATCATCTTTAATGCTACTGAGCTGGAGGTTTTTACAAAACTGTGCTAGATCAGAAATCACTGCAAATGGAAGTGTACGTGTCTGTATGAGCACACCAGCATCCATGGAAAACAGATTGAGAGACTTCAGAAAATTTGATATGAAACACAAAGAGCTGCAACACACAGAGGAGTTCCAGCCATGATTTGAGCACCAAGATGCACATTAATTAAATGGTTATATCCAACTGCAGCACTCTTTCCCAACCTACACCCCACAAGGAACAACAAGGGATTCTTGGAAATCTTTCTTTGTGGAAAGTTATTCTTAACACTTACATTTAATGTTTATACTTTAACCATGGCATTTCTTTCATATGAGGGGACCTTAACTCCATCACAATTAAATTGTGCTTCTTACTGGAACTACACCAAACTCTCTGAACTATGGATCAGACTGTGGTTTCCACTAACAGACAAATTGTTTCATAAGGCAAACACCTTCTCACAACCTTTCCCCATTATAGTTTTGAGCCTAACACAGTACAATGTCTTAGTTAATATTCCTACTTTTTAAAGTCTAATCTGAATCATTGCTACTATAATTGTAGTCTTACTTCTTGGCCTATTTTATGTGATGTAGAAGAGGTTCTAGTATTCCCTCTTGTAATAAATTTGACTCTGTAAGCACAGTCACCACACAGGATCTTTCCAGCACGCAGGTTCTGTGAGCAGTACAGCCAGGCTCTGATCTAGACAGTTGATGACTTATGAAATTCTCCAAGTTAAACTGCACAATACACAGCCAAAATCTCTCTGCTAATAACTCTGGTTTTGTGTATGTTAAGCAAAATGTAACATGATTTAACTGAGGGAACTGGCAAAGACATCACCTAAAAACAGTTTTCACATTTGAAAACAACTTTGACAAAGCTAAAAATAAATAGATTGCTTCAGCTGGATACTGTATTCACCTGAATGGTATCTTGAATTTTCAGATTTCCTGAACCAACAGACCATTTTTCTGAATCAACAGAATCATCACAGAGCATACAAACTTTTCCAAACCGTACATATTTCCAAATTAAAAAGTAATAAAAATTGTTTTGTTTTCTCTGAGGAGAAAACATCCTATGACCTGCTAAGGCAGTTGTAGTTATGGCAGTCATAACTGCATAATGCACTTCACAGAAGCTTCTTCTATTGCACCTTATTGCATTTTTTCCTTCAATTATTAAATTCAGAGGCTTAACCTCAAACGAAAACGCACTTGTCTTTACATACACTTGAATTGTTACTGCCATTTAAAACTAATCAATGTTTTCTTTAGTACCATAATAGCTTATTTGCAAAGCACCTCTTTAAGAGATATTTACATGGTGTTCTGGAAATAAACATGTTTCACATTCTAAGAAAAACTCCCAATAAAGACAAAGAGGGCTTCATTCTCATCTCAAAGTTCAGTGCAACTGAAGTGACTTAAAGAGCTTAAAAATTTGTGCACAAAGGGAGTTGCTACTAGATTGTACCCCTACATTCATAAATAATACAAGGAAAAACTATGCAATATACACAATCCTTATATCCCTAGACAAGTCCAGGAAATTAATTTTCAAAGGCACAGCATATAAATATATGTTTTCATTAATGTTAACAGGAAAGCAAACAGTTAAAATCTTATTATTAACCTGTGTTTAAATACACATTCGTTAGAAATAATATAGCACTCCTGACTGGGACCTTCAACTGCATAAAACTCAGAGGACAACAAGGCCTCATGGAGGGTGGAAAGCCCAAGCTCCCCCAGTAAATTCAGAACATGCACTCAGAGTGCAGTTTGACACAAACAGGAATGTCCACACCACTCTCCTCTAGGAATATAGGTGGGATTTTTTAATTAGTTTCCAGAGACTTCTTCAGAAAGAGGTCAGAGAAACCAAGTTAAGTAATGCGAGTACCCCTAATGTCTCAAGATCTGCAGTTATTTAACAAAGAGAAGTTTGAATGAAGGAAATCAAAGTTTGCAGAAAACTCACAAGCAGGTTTTTTTCATTTCCAGACGTAAACATCTCCTGCTTTGATAAGCAGATCACGCCCAGTTCAAGCTATGCCTGTGTTTAAACACATCAAACCCATTGGTTCCAGCAGAGTAGCAAAACTATCCCTACGATGAAAGTCATAAACCCAAAGCTGATAGGGGACCAAGCTTCACCAAAAGGAAGAACCAGAATTCTAATTGAAAGCACTGACAGCAGCAAAGACACTGCCACAAAGTACTGCAATGACCTATGCCAAAGCAGCCATGTTATATATAATATTGAAAATTTAATGGGGGGAGAGGGGGCAGAATAATTTTGTATTTTATCAGTTTATTGTATCTAACTGCTAATGATATATAGCCTCTATCATATATTGCAAATACTCTTATGTTACAGAAATCAGTTAATTCCCTGATTTCTTTTCATTAACCAAGATTATCTTTCCAGCTGGTCTTTAATTAAATATTTTGTTAAGAATCATTAAGGAATTATGTAAACTCCTCATATTCTCACTGCTAATCATAAGCATTTCATTCAACTGTGCTATAAATCTGAAATTTGCCTTCCAGTTTTACTACAATGCCTTATTAAAATAGGTATTGAAAAAAAAACCCAGATCACCCAACAAAACCTCCTTCATTTCCAAAACAGAATTTCCCAATTAAATTAATATAAAATATTAAATAATCAAGAATTTACTTAGAAGGTTAAAATAGTGTGATTGAAAAATGAATACCAGGATTTTTCCATTCCTCTTCAATTGAGTTAAAATAAAGGCAGCTCAGAATTATAGATTATTCCCTCTCTTTAAAAAAGGTAGAAGGTGGTGAGACAGCATTGGGTAGATGCACAGTAGCAATGAATTATGGAGATTTTTGTCTCCTGGGTCACTGTTATGAATCTGATCCAAGACAGCAATGACGAAATGTCAGGGCCATTTTATGGCTTTTAGCATGAAATCCTGACCCTGTGAGGTCAACGGCAAAACATCAGTACTGCCAGGATTTTCACCTTTTGAATCTCTGAGATGCAAAAAGAATTAAGGTCTGACTCAGCATCCATCGACTTTAATGGGAGTTATACTAAGTTCAAGGTGCAGGTTTTTAAAAGTCCTTAGGTGCTCATGCTTTAATAAGAGCTGCATCCTTCAGATGACTCAAACACTTAAAACTGCAGCATTAAAATGATAAAGTTTTATCTTTAAAGTTAAATGTTCTGATGACTCTCATCCCCTTGCTCCACTGTCTGGATTACTCTGCTCCATGAGGCTGAGCACTGGATGAGGGCTTCTTTCCCCACATGTATTCCCTTCTCTTGCTTCTTTCTCTGAGAGCAAAATCCTTGTCCCAGATGACACAAGGCTCAAAATCTCTCGGATCACCCTGTTTGTGGCCCCCAAGAAATCTGCCATATGCTGTGGCTTCTGCTCTGCACCCTGTCCGGTCAACTTCCGTCCCATAAACTCCTAAAAACGTGAGATCCCTGGAGTAGAGGATTAGTAAACCTTTGGGTCAAAATGACTAAATTAACAAAGCAGCAGAAGTCATCAAGCATGCTTCTTGGAGTGATTAATTCAAAGAAAATCCTTATCAGTTTCCTGAAAACAGGCAGAGGTGGCTTGTTATTTTATATTATTTCATTTGATAGTGGATGTTTTGTAGAAAGGACATTACCAGCCATTTTATACCAGCAGTTGCAGGAACCTAACTCTTAAGTCTTGTCCCTTTGCAGGCTTGAAGAGGTTTGATCCTGAAAAGGAAATAAGAATGGAATCCAAATGAACTGTCAAATTTTAAGTGTTTATCCAAAATGGAAACAAATTTCCAATATCATAAGATTTGATCGTGCCCTCCAAAAATACTAAGGTACACAAATATAAAAATTATGTCTTGCTGTAACAAATGCTTTGCAGACATATTTCACTTGCAGTTCAGGCGTGTGCTCCTAAAAGTATTCAGCTATGCTGAAAACCACCCAGGAATTAAACTGGATGAAAGCATGCTGAAGAAGTTGTTGGATGTTTAATTACCTTTTCTTTTTTTTCCTCTTTAGTGGGAGTTCTGAATTCTGGAGGAGTAAAACTCCAGTCTCTACTGTATTGAAATGATATTTTTTTAGCACTCCAATCATTGTCTCTACTTGACTAAGACATTTCTGTGCTAAAGCAGGTGCATTTACTTTTCAAGTATTATTTTACTAATCAATTGAAAAATTACCTCCATGAATGACAGAAGTGCAGACCTTTGGAGTATTTCATTAAAAGGAGCAAACATTAATTACAAATCCAGCCCAACCTTTGCAGACATAAATTATGGGACGGATCTATTTTCTCCATGCTTAATTGCAAGCAGTGACTAGCTCTTTAAATTATTATCTCCAAGGCATGAATGAAATTAGAATGGATTTGGTGATATTCTCAAGGCTTATTTGTATCTAAATAACTCGGCCATGTACTGTCTGGGGATAAAAGGAAAATTAGGCAAAATGCCTTTCAGCCTTTAAACAGTGCTAGCTTACCATGAAAAAAAAATTGGGAATTGCAAAATGGAATTAGAACCTTAAAGTCTTTGCAGACAGGGAGGTCTAGATGCAGGTTTAACAATGGGATAGTTAATAATGTCCAAGTATTTTTCTTCAAACCTAAATTCTCAAAATTTTAGGTGTTTGTAACTTTCTGAAGCATTCATGTTTCAGGCAGAATATTCCAGACAATATCTTTCCTGAAAGGTGTAATTTACAAATATTACCAAATTATACCAAAATCTGGCAGGAAAAGAGATGAATTGATTGGTCCATTGAAATATGTAGAGAACAGAAGGTGCAGTTTGCAATGATGAAAAGTGAGAAATAGAGAATGCAAGGATTATTTTTTAATACAATAATGAAGACAGAGATGTATTTTTTTAAAAAAACATATATAATGATTTAGATATTGCATTGGAACCAGGAAGCCATCTATAAGAACTTTGTTTTTTATATACTACAGTGGGTGTGAACAAATGAGTCTCACAAGACTCTGCGGGTAGTGCCTGACCTGTGTTTTTACTACCCTTCTACCACAAAAGTTAATAATTTGGCATTGCATACTTTAATAAAAAAATAGATAATGACTTGCTTGGAGCTCAATTTACTTGTTTCATGATACAGTAAATACCAAGCTGAATACTCACAGTGTTAATCATTAATCTGGGAGAGGGCATTTGCTTAAAATGCATTCCTTCAACTTTGATATGTTTCATGAATACATTGGTAGGTATTTCAACAGCAATTTCAAATATGCTGAAGATATAAATAAGTTCAATTCCCCCCAAAAGCCAAACTCTTTCCACCTTTTAACTTCTGGATATAAAGTTGCCCTCCATCTCTGCTGCAGGAACAGCCTCTGACAGCAGAATAACAGAAGCTCTGCAGTTGGATTGTTTGAGGGGCAGAGGAAGCCCAGATCAGATTCAGAGGGCTTATTTGTGCAAGACACCATGCAAAGAGCAGGGCACGGTACCTATAAAAGGAACATTCCTCTGATATGGTACTGATTTTTTTGAAATTTTCTACTTTGACAGACTTCTCAGGCCCGTAGCAAAATATTTCTGGTACTGGGTTGGAAACTGTAACAACATTAGAGGATTTCTTGGGGAAAAAAATATAGCCTGCTTGAAACACTCGAGACTGGTTCCAAAAATTTTGAAATACCTGGTCCAGCAGAGAGAAGACTTCACGTGCTTCATCATTTTAAGTGTCTTGCTTAGGAGAGGGAAGAGTGAGAAAACCTATTTGCTAGAATTTTGGAAGTATTTATGTTCTCTTTCTTCTCCACAGAATTTCATCTTAATTTAAAAGTGAGGAGTTAAAGATTGATCTGGAGCTTGGGAAAAGCATTCAAGCAGAGGACCACGGGGGGCAGAGTGAACCCTTTACCCACATTGCTTGAGAAAGGCACTGCTTGGCAATATGTGCCTGGGAATGATAATATCATAGGTAACCTATTTGCTCTGGAATCTAAACCAGAGCACCACACTTAAACCACCTGCACCTACAATGAAGGTAAATATATTATGAGGATCTCCCCACTTACACAGGCCTTAGTGGAATGTATGATTTTTCAGAGATCTGGGTAAATTCCACAGTTTTGATAGTATATCAGTCTATTCATTGATTCATGTCCTTCATATTTCTTTAGAAAGAAAACACCACTAACAATTACTGGCTTTAACACCTTGCAGCTTACATATAGCTTTTCATATAAGCAAGAAACACCTTAAGCACAGTGTGAAGCTAACACCAATACAATTTTTAAAATGTAGATATGTTGGAGGAGAGAAGGTAGGAGATTAGTTAGATGGGAGTTTTAATTAAGATACTTTCTTCATCCAGGCTCATGGAAAACAAACAGAGCTGGCAGAATATGTACTTTTAAGCAGCAGAAACTTTTTTCCCTCTGAATACAGAATTGCAGACAGAACTTTGCTTCAAGCTGCAAAAACTGTGAATGGAAATATTGAGGAATCGTGATTTTTATCTAAACATCAACCAGTGCTGTATTAATTCCTGTTTTACAGTCTAAATGTAGGCAATTGCTTAGTCAGACACTGATATGCACCAAAACAGCGTTCATTAATTACAGCTGAGCAAGAGTGAGAGCAGAGGCTGCTGCGAGTCAGACCCCAGGTCACGGAGCAGGCGGCGCAGCTCCTCTCACCCATGGAGGTCACAGCCCTTCCAGCCAGGGCTGCAGCGCTTCACAGGGGGCTGTCCCTCTCCAAAGGGTGCCAGCCACAGTGTGTGACAGTGGGGACAGCCACAGGGCACTGACAAGCAGCTCAGTGCAGCTCCTCCATCAGCGCTGCAACATGAGCCCGTTTGACTGGAGCAGCCGGGAACTCGCCCAGACTCTGGTGCGAGCACAGGCCATAACCCGAGCTCACAGAGGCCCAGCTCTCACTCTGATTTTTCTCCTCTCCTTCTCAGTCCAGTAAACTCCAAAATAACAACAAAGAGTAACACCAATACTAGCTCCATCTAGTATTCATAACACTAATACTAGCTGTAATCTGCTTAGTGATTCTGCAGTGAGCTGACTCCTTGCTGTGCCACCAGTTCACCTGGCCTTACTACAGCCTAGTTTGTTTTTGTGGTTTTTTGTTGAAATCGTACATGGGGTAACAAATTATTTTTATTATGTCTACTTGAGCTCCACCTACTATTTAAATACTCACATCACCTGCAAACTGTAAACAACCTTGTTGCACATTGTGTAAGCACTGTGGATTGAACTCTTGAAGGATAAAGACACAGAATGGCTTGAATAGTAGTTCTTGCTCTGTCCTTCTCTGACAGATGAATATGAATAACAACTTATTTTGGCCAAAACAACTAATTCCAGGTGAATTTATGTCCTTAATGGGACATCTGCCACAACAAACAAAAAGGGTTTGGTACATTCTAGCCAAAAGTGGAATATCTTAAATCAAAAGTTTCAGTAGGTTTCAGTGTTCCTGCTAACCCTTCTATTAAATCTTCATAACAACATGATAAGCTAGAATTTGTTGTCTTCTACTTTATTAAGAAGAGGGCAACCTCTAGGATAAAATAATATTGAGAAATAAAATTTACCTTGGATTAGTTTCATGTAAACATAACAAAACCTCAACTTCTCAGAACTCATGTGAAAAACATAATGTAGTTAATATTAAATACAAAGATTATGCAACCTATTACTTTTACAGTTTGTGCTCCTGTGTCCTTGCTTTCATCCCTGTTTTGCTTATGATTAATGAATGACTCACCCTCAGTATGCTCTCATTTATTTCATACCTCATTATGAATTTGAAATGGTCAATTTATTATCTGACAACAGCAAAACAAGCAGGGGAGTTAAACAGTATTCAAAAATGCAAATGACAGTTTTATAAATAAATTGATATTCTATTATATCAGATTTTAATGGTTTACGTTTTTAACTGCTTTTGCTGTAATTTTGAAGAGTGTACTTAACTTATTACTGTAGAATACCAGGTGGAGTTTCTCCATGTGATTTATTTAAACATCAGGAGTGTCAGTGCACTCTATACAGTCACTCACACACAAATCCTACAATGACACCTGGTGTACTTTACAGTTTTCTATTTTGGCTCGTCAAGATCCTATGCTAAAATTCCCCATGGCTTTTCATTTGTTTTGTTTGGAATTATTTTACCAGGGTATGATACTTTATAATGTTTTGTGATTATACTGTCAGCATTCAGGTAGGAACAAAATAAAGCTAGAAAAAAAATGTGTGTATATTAAGTAAGTTCACAACTGTTAAAGCAAAACCCACTAACTTCTTATTTATACTGAAAACAAAGATTCGTACCAACAGTTCACAGTATTACTTTTTTGTTGCTATATCCTTTTTCAGTTTTGATAATTACTTTCATCAACAGAATTTGGTAGTTTCAAAATGGGTTCTTGAGCAGAAAAAAAAATGGCTTGGGTGACATCAATGCTAAATACCATTCTGTGGAGCACTCAGAGGCATAAACAAAAAAGTCCATCTTTTCTCTGTTTACTGGAGTAAATTCTGACACTGCGCATAGGTCAGTGTGGGATAATCCAGTCCCTCCAGTAGCCTGTGCACTCTTCTCTTTCCTCATTACTTTGGCAACCTTGTCCACACCAATGAGAGGAGCTTAAAGTTCTGCAGCAAAGACTCCACTGTGTAAAGGCACTGCCTCTAAAGCCCCAGCGGCAGCTGCACCCCGCTCCTCCTGCAGAAGATTATCTGTCTCTACGCCTTACCTTTCCCAGTTTCTGGCTCATGATGTGCAAGCAGCAGCACCTGCACCTCCTATTTTTGCTTTATTTTATCTGCAGCTGAATTATGGCTGTGAGGTTTATTCAGGGTGGATGCTGAGGCTGCATTCAACAGAGACTAGACCAGAATTCATGGATGTTATAAGCAGACAGGTAGAAATCAAGCTCAACCAATGGCATATGCTTCACTCTGTACAACATGCATGGCTATTTGTGGTGCCAAGTTCAGTAGCTTAGATATTGTGTCATCATAAAAATACTGTAACTGAGCATGGTTATCAACTGCAGGCTGACCTTCAGCTTTGGCTTTGTTTAATATTGTCGATTTATGTTTTCCCCCAGCTCGTTCAGAACTCTTTGTAGAGTGGTTTATTAAAGTGTAACTGAACATTGTCCTTGGTGTTCATACATGTTTGGAACAATTCCAAATCTAGGGTCTTTTCCTTGAATTTTGTCAACATGTTCGCTACAGGCCTTTATTCTTCATTAATTTCAGTGAAAACTCTACAAAGATCATTGTTTTAAATCAATCCCACCTATGATGCACTTTAAGATTAGTGAAGAGGTTGCCCTTCAAATTAGCAAAATCAAACACCCCTCCCAATACTCTCTTATTCCTGCCAAGTTCTGTAATAGTTTTCAGTGTGAATAAAAAAGATAACATCTTTACACATGGCAAGTGTAAGAGGTAATAATAAAAGGTAAATTTGACATGAGTTATGCAATATATGCAAAAAAAAAAAGTGAAACTCCCCCTGATAATTTCATGAAGCTATAATAAAAACAGAGTTTGTGATGGATATTGTAGAAGTCAGAAAAAACTACACAAAGCAGGTAGAATTTATTACTACAATGTTTGAGTATTATCCTCAGTATAGAATGATCAAAACCAAAACATACATAGTGTGGAGGAACTGAAGGAATGTACTGACGAGTTTACCTCTAAAGGATTTAATCTCTAGCAGTGGCTTTCTATTTAAACAATGAAAGCATTTAGTCTCCTTGCCTAACTGGAATGAAATTCTGCTTCTCAAGGCATATGCTTAGAGACAACTAAAACCTGTCTGAAACTTAACAGGGGTTACTTCTGTTACTTGAAGTGTTCTATTTTAAAACATCATTTATTCTTTTTTATTCTAAAAATACCAAGGCATGCCTCCAGGAACTATTCAGTCTTCATTTTGACTCGAAAAGATCCATTACTCTATTATGCACACCTTTCATTTACATTGCAGACCACTATTTACTGGCCCTTAGCAGGCACCCGGGGCAGCCCAAGCAGAACGTGCATCCTACAGACTCAGGGAATACAGCAGTGAAAATATCACTATCATAAACATCAGAACTGCAGACTACACAAAATGACAGAAGACCAAATTCTGCCTCAAAGCTCTGTGAGGCAAATTCATCAGCAGTGTGACTTCACGTCCAAGCTCACAATCTGAATGTGTAAATTGCACCTTTGGCACTCTCAGCTCTCAAACACCTGCAGAACTGTGGGAGTTTAACCTACTGTTCAGATGATTGGCTTCACTTCCACTGACTTACAACAGGTGAGGATGCAGGTAAAAAAAGGAGTTGGGGGAAGGCAAAGCACTTGCTTGTTTAGCACATTTTATGGATGGGTCAGGGATAAAGGACATGGATGTTGTGAGAGGCAATGAGGTAACTGGCAGCAAAGAACTCTGAGCTGGAGCAAAATGTGAAGGTAAAACAATCGAAACAGTGAACCATCTGCTTTCTAATGAAAACAGCTCCTCTTGTCAGCAACATCCAGAAAAAATGATTTCTTAGTTGGAGTGTATAACCGAGGGAAGTAGCTTTTTTGCTATATGAGGTAATACACTCAAATGATGTATGACTTAGAAAATAGTGTGGGTTAATGATCTTCAGCTGGATCAGGGAGTAAAACAAAGTAATTTCATAATACAGAACATGATGGATTAAATCATGTTAATACTGGGTATATACATTAAAGAAAATGATCTTTCTGGCATACTAAATGGCAAAATAAAAAGCACTTTTAGTAAGCTATATGATTAATTAGTCTGCCCTTTTATTTATGTACCATGATAAAGTAAAATGTACTTCTTCTGGTTACCTCCCAGGCAATTATTCTAAAAGTTATATTGAATACACCAGCTTCATTGTATTGCATCAGTCCATCAGGAACTGCGAGTAGGTCCCTGTCTTTGTTTTAAGTCAGGGGTTCTCTTTTTCCTCTCCCTTTCCTGTCCTCCTTTACTAGGAATTATTGGGGGTTTGTATGCTTTTTAACTCACACAAACAGATTGAACATTATACGTTCATATATTGCAATAATATAAACATTGATTTGTCTTAGCACTATTACTTACAGAGAATGCAAAAAATTCCAGTGAGTGAAAAGTTATAGCTCACGTGTAATTCAGGCAAATATTTAAATATGGGAATGCAAATGCTCCAGAGTTCGTTCAGATTCTGAGCTGTTTCATTTCCTGCCTTCGCAATTTAACTGTGTATCTTGCAAATTTCTACCACAGGTTCAATCACACACAGAATCTTTTAGAAATAAGCTGGGAATGTATTTTCAAAAGTGATTTCAAATTAAACTAAAAATCTCAGATTTCAGAAATAATGTTACCTATAGAGGGAGGAATATTATTTTTGAGAACTATGTGTCTTCCAGTCTTATTGTACATACTTGTTAGAAATTATGCAAATGATGAAAGACACAGAATCTTCCTCTAGTACCAAATTTATGTGGAAGGAAGAAGAGGTATTATTAACACTGAATCTACTTCTTTCTTAAAATCTTATGAACATGTAGAAACTGATAAAATGCTGATAAACTGATAAACTATTAAAGAAAAGTCCATTTCATTGATATTTTAAAAAGGAATATTTAGTAAGCTGGAGTAGGTTTTGTATTCTATTAGGGATTCACATAGTTCTTCAGATTGGATTGCTTTAAACAGATGTACTTAACAACACAGAAAATGTGAAAGACCAGACTTGGACATTTTCTAATGTTAAATTCAGAATTCAGGTGGGGAGTGTTTTTGACAGAGAGAAACATGTTTCTGTAAGAGAACCAGCACTTACATGGACTTATTCTGTTACACAGTTCCACAGGCCTGCACAGAAAAGTAAATCCTGATTCTAAAACCCTAGGATAGAGGAAATGACTTTTTAAAAAAGAACCAGCTAAGAATAACCACTTTTGGATAGTTGTTAGTGCCAGACACTTGTCTACTATAGCAAGAATTTGGAATTTCTGCATGAAATACTTGCAATGTTCTAGTTCTGGATTATCTCACACAGAGTCCACCTGCTGATACAGAGTCAGTTTTTGCTGACTTATCTTTTGTTTGCAACACCACTAATGCTTTCTTCTGACTCTGGGGGCTTTGCTGTCTCTGCTGCAACATGAAATCTGTCTTTACTGGGAATTAATCAATCATAGTAGATATAAATCCAAATATTTTCAATATTTGTTCCACCTGTGCATTTTGCATTTATCTGCCATCAAAGGAATTGCTCTACCATCAAGCTCTACAAAGTCACTTTTGTATTTTAGTGGGTGTGAGTGCAGTGAGAGTGTTCTTTCCTTCTGTCCTCTGTTACAATCTCATCGCCACTCAAGGTGTCCTGGGCAGTTTTCAGGTCTCTCAGATTTCTGTTTAATGTAGAAAAAGGCACATGAATTTTCCTCTTCTTAAAAGTATCTTAATTTCATCCTTTTCTATGATCGATACTCCCAAAAATTATTCTGCACCCCTTTTCCAAAGGTTCTTCCTTATTCTAAAGAGGATCATAAAGGCATTAACCAGGAAGATTCTTCCATGCTGCTCAGCAGTATCACATCTGTACTATTTTAAGGAAGCAGATTTATGATAAATATTTGCTTTATTTTACCAATTCATACCAATGTAGCCTATAGCTGTTAATAGTTGCTTATATATTTGTAAGCAGCTTTTCAGCCTAGAACCGCATAGACACTGCCTAGAAATTACAAATAGATATTAAAGTTCATAAATAGAAAAAACTTGGACACCTATTTACAACTAGTAAATAAACTTTAAAACAGATTTTTTAAGATATGTGAATTAGTTCCTGGTGAGCCTGTTGTGAGAATATAGAAAATGGGTGACATGTATCACAGAGAAAGTGCATTAGCACAGCTTCTTCAAAGTGTTGGTGTAAAATACCATTAAAATTTTGCTACATTTTAAAGTTTGTAGAATATAACACCACGTAGAAGTGTGACTTTAAAATTAGTCTTTGCAAGTGCCTGAGATGAAGGTGAAGGGTTTTAGCAAGCAGTAGGCTTTAAACCTATAATTACATTAATTTATTTGCTGCAAAAAAAATAGGTAGATTAGTTATTGTTCGAACTGATTTGTTACACAAAAGAACAGTTTTTATATCACAAAACCCCCCAAAACCCTAGAAAAATAAGAGAAGTGTTAGTGCTTTTGTGCTCCAATACTGTTGGCAAGACTCAACTAGAAATGCCAGATATGTATAAAGAGTAATTTTGTCTCATTAAATGATAACACTAGTGGTTCCTCTTCATCTCCTTAATTCATTTCTTATAGTTTTTCTTGTCACATCCACTTGTTTTATGGCTTACTAACTTGCAAGTTATGGTCATAATTTATGGTCAAAATTGAGTGGTAGCAAATCACAGAATATTTTCATTGATTACCCTAAATTGTCTAATCTCCTGTATGTTTTTAGGACTTGATTGGGTGGTATTTACTGATTGCCTTCATCTAATTTAAAAATCAATCAATAGCAACAATGAGAGGTGGTGGATAAATCGAGTCTAATGCAGCATAACTGCAGCAAATATCCATCAAAGGCTCATTCTCAATCAAATTTGTGGGAAGTTTTAATACATAAACCAAAATGTCTAAAAGCCTTACTTCTAGAGCACATCATTTTAAAATTGTGCTCTGCAATGTGGCATCTTATTGCTCTTATGCTGTCTATTTAGGGCAGTTTTCCACTGCTAAAATGAACATATTTCACTACAATAAAACTGTAGCAAACAAGAAAAAAAAATGTCATCAGCTTTGGTTTAAAGGCACTTTGTTCCATCTTCCTCAATATCATCTGTATATAATAATGGGAATTAACATAACATCAGCTTTTCATATAAACTGTGTGCATTTTCTCTGAGATAAACATTCTAATAAGTGTCTTGATAGGAAATGTGTTTTCTACATTGAGAAATCAATTCGCTAAAGTTGTTCCTTACATTGTTCTTTTTTAAAAGCATCTTTAGTTCCTGAAGTTTTGGATAGCAAATGTGAAGGGAGCTGTCTGGAAGGCAATATTTTGATTTCTTGACATTATGAGGGCAAGGCATTTCATCCAGCAAAGAAGGACAGAGAGTAAATTCAAATCTTCCTTTTCCAAGTGATGGCAGTACAAACATAAAATGCTTTTTTATAATTTGTCATAGGCAAACTTGACATAAAAAAACCCATTAAATTTTTAACTAGGCATGGATCTTCAGTTTACATTGACTCAAGGTAAGTTTTCTAAAGGCATGCAGACTTAAGCAGTTACATAAATTGAGGTCAGAATGATGCTGTCATTAACATCTGGATGAAGAACTAGTTCTACAGCCTTGAAAAATAAGTCAGAACTGGCCTATATTCTTGAAAGACTCTTAGTCCCTACTCAGAAAAAGGTATTCAGCATCAGAACTTGCTCAGTAAATTCTAGGTAGATTGCTGAGGAGATTCAGCTTTTATTTCTTGACTACATGGGACATATGAAGCTACAGACTTGCCAGGCAATAGGAGGTTCTGTCCTGTGACTCCAGGTGTAATAAATAACCAATGAAGTGGAGAAACTTGGAGGTTTGGGGATTTTCTCATACTTTGCAGATACTTGATTTTAATTTGAGTCAAGGGGGCTTATTAATAGGTCAACATGTGAAAAAAACCCAAAAAAACATCCAAAAGCTTTGAATGGTTCTGAATTCACTCCGATAAAAATTCCCTTTTGGCATCTAAAGAAAGTACAAAATACATGCCTACAATCCAGCACTGCCACAAACAAAACCACAGATATGTAACGGATTAGGAAAACACCACCACTGTGGAAAATAATGATTCTGTTCTAATCAATTGTAAAATATCCTTTGTTGCTAAACACTCTTGAAAAATCTCAGGCCCAAGCAACAGATCACAGCACATGTTACAAATATAAAAGACAACCACCAAAGAGAACCCTACCAGCAGTCCACGGTTTATTAAAATTCTGACATTCTGAGATATCTTCTTGCCAAGGGCCCTCTTACAATGACATCTGTACACTTGTCATTACATTGTGGTTCACATTACTTACATAAACATGCCACAGGGAAACCATGACTGATATAATTTTTGTAAGATTGAAAGGTAGCCATTGTGATCATTAAAACAAACCTGAGAGAGCCTTCCTGATGATGGAACAGATTCAGTTACTTCTTCCTTCTTTGTGGGTCATTAGTTAAAAAGGGGAAGGTGGGGGAGGAGGGAGAGGCCATATACTGCAGGTGTTTTATCCTTTGTAAGGAGACTGCACTGAGACAAATGATTCTAGCTGGCATTTTGTACACACCGGAGATTGCTTATCGATCCAGATCAGAATATTCAGGCTGGCCCCGGGGAAAAGGCAGAGTATTTTCTGAGGGAGTTAATAACCTGGCAGCTGAGCTGTCTTGTCCAATTCACTGAACCTAGGGCTCTAATCAGGCCAGAGTTTTTATTTTGAGAAATCTTGCCATATGTGTCTGCTATCTGCCTTCCACTCTATTGGAACAGTGACAGTGATTGAAATGACAGCCTATAGATAGAGCCTAATCAAATTGTTTATTATCAGCCTAAATCAATATGTATAGATTGTAGAAACATCACTGTCACGCCATGAAAAAGTCATACTAATACTGCATGCTGCAGGTGTAATTCTAAAATGTATTTTTCCATCCTAAATTACGTCTGAATTTAACAGAGTAAAAGAAATTAGAATGGTGTATGAGACAGTGAAAAATATACAGGTTAAATATTTCAATAACATTAAGGATTAATGTTAAAATGCCATGTTGTGCATTGCTTAAATATGTTATCATGTTCCCAGTGAATAACACAGCTGTGGGAAAGGAAAAAAGAGATTGAAAAGAAAAGTTGTTTTGTCTTTTGTATAGAAAGGGGAAAATCTCATGGAGATCTGTGTAAGCACATACTGCAGCATGAATCAGATTCCAGCACTCCTAAAAAGCGAGTTTTGAGGCATCCAGACTGCAGAGGTGAAAACACAGTAACGTGAATTCCTTTAGTACCACACAAATATTACTCCCAAGAGCCTACCAAAGAGCTTGGACCATGAAATCTAATGATTTGATAAGAAGCTGATTTCATGAAGCCCTCTCTTCTGAAGGCCGTTGGATATCCTTTTTGCACAGAAAAGATATCAGCACATCATATGGAAAGAGTAAAAAGTATCTAATGATATGTCATAAAACAGATTCTACAGGTTTAATTACCATCCCAAGCAGAATCAATCAAACACAAAACATGAGAGGAAGGGATATTCCTGAGGGCATGGCACCGGATGGAAATCTCAGATCTGGGAGAGGACCATTAATGTGTTTGGCCACTGAAGCTCACGTTGAGTGTATGAATCCAATATTCTCCTCCAGTGGAATTGGCTGAAATGGATAATCCTGCAAGGGCTTGTGGCCCAACAAGAGTCAGCTGTGTAGTTCACAACTTTTGAAGTTGCTCTACTGGCAGAATTTGTACTACCTAACATGTCTTGGGGAATAACTTATTGCCTTGCTCCTCAAAAAAGAAATTTCAAAACTATTTTTAAGTACTCTGGCAAGGTAAAGTGGCCATCAAAGGAATTTGTAACCTTAGAGCAAGGTTTGATATGTTTTGCCTGAAGAATGGTGTGAAATAACCTTCTGGTTAATTAATCTTTGCAATGCAAAGATTAATTCAAGCTCTTGTTTGAGTATCGTTTACATTGTGTGATTATTGGGTTGAGTCAAACATGTAACAACTTTGAGCATTACGGCATACACGTTAATAAAAATAATATTGCGTTGTAGGTTGTACCAACTTAAAGAGGTATTTTTTTCCTTGGATAAATGTACTTTTCTTACTGTGAGCATGTAAAGCTCTCCAAACAGCAATTATCTTTGGCTGAATGAACCTAGGTATTTTCCTATTACATTCAAAATTAGAATTTCTTGACTGCCATTTTAAAAAATAAAGGTACTTATTCAGCAGAAAACGTTAGCATAGAAGTGTCAGTACATGCTTAAGTCCCTCCTGAGTCAGGAAAGAGGTTAAGCAGATGCATATCCTTAAGTTTGAAATTACTTCAATGGGACTCTCATCTTAAATTTTGAATGTACTTGAAGTGTACTAATGGCTAAGGACAGAATCTGAATACAGGTGGTTCAGTTTGGCCCACAGCTGGCACAAACCCAAAATTTAACATTATTTTTAAAGTGTTTTGACTAAAATCCAGCAAAGTACTTATGTCTACACACAGTGCTGATTTAACTATCTTGGTTTATAGTTACACTGGTGCAATTTCCTAGCATGGATACAGTTCTGCTGGTATTTGTCTTGGCATAACTTAGCAAGACATTTTTACAGAACTGAATGGCTCTGAAAGTCAAGAAGGCTGGGGCAAACCTGCCAGAGAGAACACCAAACCCGAGTTAGCTGAAAACAGCACTGAGGGGACACGAGAAGCGAGAAATCTGCCTGTTGACGTGATCATCTTCAAAGCCTTCCACAGATCAGTGGTGGCACTTCCCAGCACACTCCTGCCAGTGTGGCTGCTCAAACGTGAGCTCATTTCACAAACAGTTCCTTCCAGAAGGTGTGGATGACATGCCCAGATTACACCTTGTGCACTGTCAGATCCACTGAGCTGGATATGCTCTAAGTGTTGGGTGGAAACAAGGAAACCTGTTTTGGGTTCTGTATGGCACGCAGTGAATTCCCTGTTACAGTCTTCTGATTCTGCTGAGAATACATTCTTTTTTTATCATTATTTTGCTTTTTGTTAAACCTTGTCGCAGCCAAATGACTCAAGATATAAGAAAGTACTATTTTTTTTTCCTTTCCAAAGGATCTTCAAGGAAGGGTTTGACCACAAAGGAGGGTGATAAAAATGAAGAAATAATGACCATATTATGTATTATTTGCATTGCAGAATACTGATCAACTCTGTCGCCATTATCCATCTTTCCAATACTTGGGTTCTCAGTTATGGATACCACATATTAATGGGAAATATACCTAATAACTTAGTTTTACCTTGGGGAAGGTCTGTTTCTAGGATCCTCATATAAAACTAGTGATATTCTTATTTATACCCCACTTAGTGCTTTAGCTAGGCCATTTCTCTAGTTCCATTCATTTTCTTTTTGGTTATTTCTGTTATGGACTGATTTGCTTTGTCTTTGCAATAGATGGGATGTAAAACTAAGTGCTGCTGATAAAATTTCTTTGGGTTTATTTGTTGCTTTTTTTCCACCTTGCTTTGTATAGACAGCAGATGTATTAAGAGAAGATGCACAGAATTGCAGAAGATGCACTAAATTCCTATCTCGTTCAAAGAACATAGTGCTTCCAAATTAAATAGTTCAAGATGCAAGAAATGACAGTATTAAAGTCACAAGAGCAAACCTTAAGCTGTCCCTTTCCTCACAAACATTCCACCAGTCAGACTGTTGCCATCTTTCATTAAATGCATCATCATCTATCAGCATATGGATGTATTGAATGAACATTAACCCCAAATACTTGTTCTCTAATTGTATTTGAAACTGTAAATAAAAATTTTTAAATAGTCCATTTAGTAATTTCACTGATCACTATTATACCTTAAGTTATTCCTCTAATTTTATCTACTATATAATGGCGACAAAATCAAGAATAGAAGTTTAGCCTCCAGCAATCCACTTTCAGTTTTCATGGATTCCATAAAGAATTTAACTGCTTCCCCTTTTCTCATATGAACCACACAGGCATTGACTCTAAGATTAAGCAGATTTCTCCACTACCAACAAATTAAGCCCTATTTGTTTCTTTTCAATTGCATTGATGTTACTAAATCCAGTAGCATCACAGCAAAGTCTTACTTGGGCTCAGGCTCAGAAACTTTTCAATCTACACATCAAAACTAAAAAAACTACTATTCAAACAGGAAAGGAAAATATGGTACGATATAGCCCCATGTCCCACAAAACCTCTACAAATAGTACTGCTTCAATTCAGATGCACAAATAATCGATGCACTGTACAAATCAGGCCTGCAAACATGGTGTGCCTTCCAAACTGTACTTCAAACCTCATTACATTTAATAGTTCTGTACCAAAATGCCAAGTACTTAAAAAAAAATCCTGGCCAGGCTTGCGTACTTAAAAAAAAAAATACTACTGAAACACAGGAACATGGAAAAGTGTAACATTAGAAAGTTCTAAATTCAAACTACACTTCAGGAGCATAAAGGGGGATTAATGAGGAGCTGTGATGGTGAACTTCCAGAAGAAAGAGTTTAAGAACTGAAATTCTTTTCAGCAGTGTCCGTCGTACTGCGAGACTTAATTATAGCACCTTGTCTTCATCAACTGGAAACGCCTCTGCTATGCTGTCTGCAGACAGGGCTGCAACCATTCTGCACATCCTGCATTCCCACTCTGGGAGGAGTTGTGTGTAGCAAAGATTACATGGGACTCCCTGGGCAGCCCACATACTCCTGTGGGCAGCTAATCCTATTCTGTTCCTGCTCTGTTTAAACACAAGATAAGTGGTAGGGACCACGCTGACCTTAAGATAGACGTATAGAAGTGTTCATCAGTCCTACATTAGTGGAGAGGAAGAAAGGACGGAAGGAATGGAGGGAGGAAGGGAGGGAGGAAGGGAGGAAGGGAGGAAGCAAGCAAGCAAGCAAGCAAGCAAGCAAGCAAGCAAGCAAAGGATATCTGAAATACTTTGTGAAGCTTACCTTGATAAACACTAAGCAGAAATCCAGGGATTTTGTCTACACACAGAAAATTGTCTAAATTGGCTGGAAAAACTCATTGACTCAGTCAGATTGTGTGAAGCTTGTGATCAAATACAGCCCCAGGCTCTCCTGCATCTTGCTCAGAACGCATAGCTCAATGAAAAAAACCACTATTTTATTGTGATAAACACTACAATAGAATGATGTTTGCACTGGCATGTGTGAGTTGCTCCTCTTTAGGTGGCTTGGGAACATCATATTTGAGGGGGTTTAGGTGTAAATTTACAAGCACCACATGCAAAGAATTTTAAGGTTTCATTGCTCAATTATTTTAAGTAGAACAATGAAAACATCAATGCTACAACAATACAAATTAATCAAACAACAAAAAGTAAAGCAATTAAAGCTGAGCAGTGAGACTGATGAATTCACAGGTACTTCTGCAATGCATATTCAAGAGCCTGAGTAATTAGGTGTAAACTGTAGAAAGACTGTTAAATGTCCTAAATATCTATGAAATCTATTTCACTGAGAAATCAAGTACATTGTTTTTGTGGATGACTTTAGACAGCGACAAAAAACGAGGGAGGAAAGATGGTTCTGTAATTTAGAGCATGGAATGGGAGAGGGAAGTCTCTTGAATCTTAAGACTTCCTAAGTAGCTCGAGGCAATGACTTAACTTCCCAGCTGTAAAAGAAGTATGACAATCTTTCTGTGTGCTTATCTGGGCTAGGAGGAGAAGTACATTAAGAATGCTCAGACAGAGCATAGAAATGAATAACAGTATCACTCCAAGTGTACAACTACAGAACTCACCCCAACACCAGAGTTCCGTACAATCAAAGCTAGCACTTACCTCAACTCTCTGCTATTGTAAATATCCGTGTTTCCAAAAATCCTGCATATGCTCCCTCGACATTGTTAGGTGGAAATTTGTATTTCTAGTCACTAGAAGTTCTCAGATGGTCTCATCTGTGGAAGCCCATCTAAGGCTGTACTTGGTTCTGCAAAGTTCTGAGTAATGTCAGTGCTGATTCCGTGTGAGAGGCTCAGAATTTCTGCAGAGCCTCTGAATATGAGCCAAAGGTTAAGTTTAACCTTGGGCAGTCAGTCCCCCTCCAGACAGTGTTTCAGATCTTCCAGTTCAGGTCTGCATTCTGAACTGCTTCCCCAGCCCTCCTTTCTCCTTTTCTGTGTTGACTACAACAAAGTCAATATCATTAAACATAAATTACTCTTTCTGAATACTCCAAGACACTTCCAAAAGTTGAGGTCTAAATTCATCATCCTAGTACAACTTACAAGATGAAGATGGAACTATAAGATTTGGTCTGATTAAGTTGTATTTCTTAAATCACGATAGCTTGCTTTTTTTAAAATGCAGATTCTGGTTTAGCTTTGGCAGCACATAAATTCTGGATTAGCTAAAATTATTGCAAATAAATAATTTATTAATCAGAGTTTTACTCCCATGACTTAATGAGCCCATAGCAATTCTCAAATCAGTAGTCCATACCTATAGTACGTTTTTCCAACTCTGGTAAAATCTAGGTTAAGCACTACGTAACATATCACATAGAAGTGAGAGAATATGGTGAAGATTTTATATAGAGTCATTTTGCAAATCCTTTCAGAATTTTATGTTTTCTTATCTTAAGGTGGCAAAGACAAATCTATAGAGACTGATATAAATAGTACTTGAACCATATTGAGCAATTTTTCTTGGAATTCTTTCTAATAGACATAGGCAGTGATAACAACAATGTGAGATTAGCTCTAACACTGAGCATATAAGCAAGACTGTGTAATTATCCTGTGAATCCAAATAACATTAAAAAAATGCGAAAAAGCCCGCTTGTCTGCCTTGACAATAGTGCAGTAAATTATTTGTCTGGCATAGCAACAGAACGAAGGAAAAGAGTACAGAACCTCAGCTTGAATCAAAACAACTGATGAGGCAACCTATTTAAGGTGAGCTAATTCTTCATGTCTCTGAAAATATCTCGTGGTCATCCTCCCTCAGGCATTGTTTCCATGCAATGATTGCAATTGTTTTCAGATAGAGATGCAGCCATGTCTGCTCTCACCCCGACCTGGTGCTCTCAACTTGGTTTTAAAAATATTTTGCTCAATAAAGCACAGTCAGCAAAGCTGTTTACTCTGTCCAAAACATTCATTCTATCAGGGTTTCATAAAGAAGTTACGTAAGATCCTTACCTGAATGAAAGTGGTTTTGACTGTAACTTTCTCTCAGGCCCTCAAAGGTGTCATTGTGTGGAGAAAGATCAGCATCGTTTATCCTCTTGTTACTGTGACACTGCCAGTGAGCCTGTGAAATGGGGAGCAAGCCACATAATTAGAAAATTATCCACTGCCAACTTGCTATTATCCTATGCCTTTTCTAAAAAGAACAAAAGGTGTAGCACACTGACAGCACTTCGTAGGCAATACAAGAAGCTCTCAACAGTTTCCAGCAATCTTCAACAGAAATAACAAACACGAGATAGTTTATAATATGGTAGGTAAAGCTGAGGCCTTTAAGGAACTCATCACCTATGTACTTAGTGTACAGCAGTAGCAGTGAAAATCATAGAACAATTGTTTCTCAGGCTGAACACTTTTCTCTTTTCTCTTTAGGCTGAAGGTTCCAATCCCATAAACTAGGGCTTCAATCTTCATAGAAAGTTGTATTTCTGTAACAAGCATATTAACACAAGGAGACTTTTGCCTCCAGGCTCCCATTGTTAGATTACTCTTTATATTAGATTGTCACAGAAAAGGCTTTTTTTTTTTTTTTTT